>OX578284.1:16808186-16848186 GCA_951217055.1 Gerris lacustris
AACCTGATGTTGCCCGAGTAAAGGGAGGTAAAAGACTTATTTTGTTTTTCAAGTGGGACTACAAATATTATCTTTTTCCTTACTTTGGCTAGAAATCATCTTCATACCATAAACTGAAGCTAAAGTGCGCAAATATTTAATATTAATATAAATATAACTTTAATATTGCCAAATTTAATACTGCCAATTTTTTTGGTTCACATATTCCTCTCATCCTATTGTTGTACGAATGGTCACTAGATTTGGATCTGTTTCGATTCTCAGTGAAGTCACACTTTTTTTATAAGTTCCAGTCCCAATAGGTGATCGTTTACATTTCTTTTTTGATTATGAGTTAAATTAGACTTATATTCATTAATATCTCAAAAACTTGATTTTCTGGAAAAACAACTTGTAACTGGTTGGATTTGAGTTTATGTGGACTATGTTTTTGATTTTTTTTTTTTAAATTAAAATCGTCGGAACTGTTTTTAAGAAAAAATTTTCTTACATTTTTTGAAATTATTTTCACAATTGAGCCTTAGTTTTGTTAATGATGATGTATGCCAAATTTTAGCAAAATCAGCGTGGTAGTTTTGGCTCCACAAATCCATCCCTAACTCATAATCGAATTTTTGTCCTTCACAATATAAAAAAATTGTAATAATCTGAGGGAAAATCTGATGGCTATACGTTTTTACCATTTATTTATTTATAGTCAGGGGGCCATATAGCGTGTATACCGATTAAAATTTAAAACTTGAACTCTTGCTGATAATAATACGTTCACTTTTTATTGTATACGTATACGAGGGTTGTTCAGAAAGTATTCTTCATCAGCCAAATAATTCAAAACTCAAATTTCGGCAAAAAATAAATTATGGCATCTGTGTTCTGGGTCTGTAAAAGAGATCATCTTGCTCTAGAATTTTTGCTACAAGATGGCAAACATTTTTTTTTTTTTTTTTGGCAAAAAAAGTTTGATACACTTGCGTAACTTTTTGGCCCACACATAAACAAACATATTGAGAAGATACAAATTTAATATGCCCATGCGCAATTTGCAAAAATATGGAAAACTCAAATATTTTTGAGTGGGGTACTTTACCGCACTCCAGTGTTCCAACTTACGAACATAATTAACTTAAATCTAAATATAATAATAATAATAACAATGAACAATAATCCAAATATTAATAATAATAACAATGACAACTAATGATTATTTTTAACTAACTGCATGATTTAAACACTATATATCAAATATAAAAATATAAAAAAGTAAAGATAGACAATCTAAAAAAAATGAATCAAATGTGATGAGCAAGTGTAATGATGAAAAACAACAACAGCGCTTGGTCAGGTTTGCTGAATCAGGCAAAAAAAAATGCAAAACTGGATATAAACAGAACAGCTGGTTTAGTTGATATTGTAAAACCTTTTTACATGTTAATGGACACTCTATTATTTTATATTTTATTTGCAGATTAAAAATTAACTGTGCAACACGAGCTTAAAATGTGTGTGTGTGTGCTGCACTCGAGAGAAATATTTAGTCGAGCCGCAGGCGAGGGCGGAAAGTTTTCTCACGTGCAGCAAAGACATTAGTTTGCGCACTAGTTGCACAAATAACTATTATAATTTTATATTTTCATATAGAGCAGAATGGGAAAATAAATTAATGTTATTTCATGATGTAATAACGTATATGCTTAATAATCTACGAAAGCCTAGAAAGTACTTGGATACAAGTACGTCCCTGTGATTTTTTTTTTTCAAATCAAGCTTTTTTAAAAATGAGAAAAATCGAGTGATCTTCGTATATGAGAAAGTTTAATTGCAATTAGTCGATAACACAAGCAGTAATAAGTTTTAGTTTCAAAGTGTAATCAGTTTTTTGTTCTTACAGTTAAGCAGGTAAATACACATAGTTATATAAAATTACCAAAAGTAAATTTTATTTAACAAATTAAATGGTTTTTTACAAAACTGATACAATATAGGGAAACTTTAAAAAGAAGAAACTTACTTGGGTGAAAATAATATTTGATGCTGCCTGGTTTTTATAACTTCTATATAACTTTTTTCTTTTAAAGAGTTAAGTCTTCTTATTGATCGCTAACTTTGTGTTCCAGCTGGGTAAAACTTAGTAAAGTTAGTAACGAGGCTTTTCCACTTTCATTCTTCTATTTACTTTTTAAATGAATTTGTTTTAAAGTAAATATTATTATAAGCTCAAAATGATATAATAAGTGACTTCTGTTATAAACATAGTTATTGTTTGTGCTCCTACCATTTGCTTTTTTTTGGAACGAAGTTCCTTATGGCACGTTCGGAGCCCGGGAGTGAATCCGAAAAAAACGACCAAAATCACAGTCACAAAATAACCGTCACAAAATCACCGGCACGCTAAAAGCGTCACGAAATCTACGGATGACGATAACTTGTGTAAAAGTTGACCGACTTTGTTGAAATTTGGTACACATGTTCATTTTACCAATGCCCAGAACAGGTTCGTTGGACAACGTTATCCGCCCAAGCGTTCTCGCGCAACGCTCGCGTAAACGTAAGCTTCAAATTTAAAATTGGAATTTTAGGACGGGAAAAAATTCTAACTTTATCTATTTAATGAGACAAACAACTTTTGTAAATAATTTTTTTTAGTAAAACGAACACAGATTCTGCTATGAAGTGATAAGTATCGCTAAATTTATTAAAGCGGACCTAAACGTTTTAAATAAAGAAAACAATTTTTTACCCGATATCTTACGTTCTAACGTAACGATTTCAATAAAACTTCATACACATCGTCTAAAGTACAATTGAAACAGGCATTTACGTGATATATTTTACAGTTTTTAGGGTCCGTAGGCAAAACCAAGGACCCTTATATTTTCCTGCGTGTGTCTGTCCGTCCGTCCTCTCGCGTGCTCTCACGGCTACACCTTTCGTCCCATCACTTTGAAATTTGACATGTATGTGTCTTGTACCGACCCACATATTTTAAAAATATAGAGACTTAAAAAAAAAAAAAATCAAAAAAATTAGGGTAAAAAAACTTAAGGGTTAAATTTTTTTATTTTTTTCCGACACCGTGAAGGGTATCATATGAAATGGTACGTCGAACTGATGACAAAAATATATAATTCTTTGGTTATAACTTTGACAGGGCGAGCGTAGGCGAGTTTGAAGTGGGTGTGAAACGTGTCCCCCCACCTCTATCTCGCTTATGTGAAGTGCAAAAAATCTGAAAAAATTCCTGAACATTCTTCGACCAAAAGTAAAGATACCACTTTTTGGAAATTTCGAAAAAAATATTATTTTATTTTTTATTGACAAAATACGTTTCTTTATAATTATGGTCTTTTCGATGTATTTATATGGTTGTAGTCCGGTTCAGTGGCAAAAAAATACTTTATCAGAGTGTGTTTTGAGAATATCAGACCCTTAGAAAGGTTCAAAGTAAGCTTTTTAGCATTTTAAAAAAACACTTTTTATACAATTTACAGTTAAACACTATACAGTGTGGCCTACGGACCCTCGCTGTGTGCTGACTAGCACACACTTGACCTGTTTATTAAAAGGTGATGTCATAAGTCTTGGGTTTGTAGATAATATAGGTGGAATATTAAGAATGTAGAGTGATTCCCCCTCTACTATACTTCCTTTGGTATCCTTTCGTACGCAATCCCAACTCTTCTATCTTTCCATCTCTCTCTCACTATACTCTCTCTCTTACTCCTTCTTCCTGTCAAACTCGCAATTTATCCACAAAACAACGCTTTTTCCAATTATTGTTTCTATCATTGAGAAAAGTATTCTTATATTATTTAAAATGGAAAGTGCACCAAGAAAATCGTCAGAAATTGACAGTGTCGACTGTGTTAAATTATTAACCAGTAAAACTGTAAATATATAAGTATAAATTGATGTAATAAAATAATATTAATATTGCTCATAAGCGGATCAAGGGATTATTGTAATAAGTTTTATGTAATAATTTTACTAATAATAATTTTCTAATTGAGTCAAAAATATTTATTGGAACGAGTAGTTAGCAACGTTTACGTACTTAGCAGTGTGATTTTATATTTAATGAAAAATGTAAGGAACTTCGTTCCTACCGGGTCTCCCGCGACACCACACGTATTTTTTTTTGTTTACCTTTTTGGATGTTCTGCATTTTTAAAAATTTCATTTGTTTCAACAGATTTTTAACAAGTCTGAAGTAAAGCTTGGTCTATACATAGCGTCTTGTCGTCAGTCTTACATGCCATGAAAGACCTACCGATGAAACTGATGCAAATTGCGCGCCTACACTATTCAAACTTTCGCTTATTCTTTCCGAAATCGTCGTGGTTGCACTATGTGCTCTTAAATTGAAGAAGAAAAGTCTTCACGTTCTTGTACTTATTAACCATAATGGCGAATGGCTGGTTTTTTCTTCTAGGTTGTTGTATTCCTTAGATATTACTTGCCAGTAGTAGTAAGGTCCTACTACTAGTACTAGACGGGTAGGATGAACCACTTGTTCAATCCTAGCAATTAGGCCATCTTTTAGGCTGTGGTAGAGACACACCTCATACTTCTGTACATTGTACCGCCGAAGCGAGTATGATGTGATCATTAGTGACCAATATAAATTAGAGCATCGCGGCGAGGGATCGAACCCACGCCCTCGTGCCACTGAGCTGACGTGGTAAGTAAATTTAATCCACACGGCCGGAGAGCCGGCATGGCTCTCTAAAACTTGTCGGTAGCCATGTATGTTCACAAAGCTCCTGTCCATTAGTCTTTTGCAAGTTTGTCATAATTCATAGAGTTCATGCAAGACTGTCAAACTTACGTCCACATGGAACGTTTTATTTGACAAATCTTGCATGATCATGCACGGCTTCTGACAACAAAACGTTACTTGTAGACGAGGTTTAACGTTGAAGATCTTACATAAATTATTATGAATATAAAACCTAGTACACGTGTTTTATTTTGATTGATTGATTTGTATTATTGATATATAAGCAGGCTTAATTCGTTTAGTCGAGAATTCTTAATGTTAACTCGGTATTTCTCCCCGAGTATTGTAATATAATACTATGAATTGTATAATATTCTTTCTCTTTTTTTAACTGTGAATCAATTTGCATTTTTAGTGAAAGTAAAGCAGAAGTAAGTTACAAATTATAGACCGTTTAAGAGGGAAAAATAAAATTAACGCTTAACTTATTTTTAAGTTATTGGTCATTGACTGAGATCAATGCTATTGTGGAAATAAAATATTATTATTAGTTAAAGACTGTCATTATTTAATTCGAAGAAACTTTTTTTTCACATTTTCTTGGACACAGTTTTTTTTCATTATTTAAGATGATTATCATCGAGGCTCTTATTCCCGACCTTATTTCAGTTTTTGGAGAGAAGGTGTCATTAAATTTTGGGCTATAATTGATTTTTATATTTCACCTCAATGTTTAATAGTTATGCCAAATTTCTTAGGAACCCGTAAAGTATATGAGGATCCACGCTTGTGTGCTATTTATTTATTTTAATGTCAATTAGCTGCTGGCGAATTGAAATAAATTAATAAAACTGTCCGATACACTTCATATTAAACTTTCTCTTATATGTGTACATAATTACTTGGTCCAGTGATTTCTATATGTTAATTAGTTTGGGTTTTCTATTCATTTAATTAATATTGAACATTTTATCTAATTTTACCGTAAAAATAATTCCTCCTCGGCGGGAAATCAAACCCGACCTTTTCACCCTTTGCAATCATATCTATTTTTCTCAGGAACTAGACTTTTCTCGGGGAAACAGCTTGGTATCGAATTCAAATTGACTAAATTTTAGAATTTCTTTATCAAAATCAGAAGAAAGAATTATTCAAGAAAATAATTTGTTTCAGATTTTAAGTACGACTTTTCTAAACATATATGCAGAATTGCATCAAATTCTGTCGAGTAGTTTAGGCTCCAAATTCTGTCGAGTAGTTTAGGCTCCAAATTCTGTCGAGTAGTTTAGGCTCCAAATTCTGTCCAGTAGTTTAGGCTCCAAATTCTGTTAGTAGTTTTGGCGTCTTCTGCATTGACTGTGTGTGTGTCTGCACAGACAATACAATGTCACAGTCAATGGAGAAGACGCCAAAACTACTGGCAGAATTTGGAGCCTAAACTACTGGACAGAATTAGATGCAATTTTGCATACATGTTCAGAAAAATCGTACATTAACCTTTTTGGACTCAGGAAACCTCAAAGCATGTAAATCCATCAACACAACTCAATACTTTCTCTCCATTTATACTTCGTATATAAGAAAGTTAAAATGGCTTAAGAGGCCTGTCCTATACGTGTAAATTCCAAAAAAATTAATTTTTGAAGAAAAGTAGCCTTTCATAAAATCTCCTGCTTGTTCTTAAATGAAGATTTATAGTATTACTTTTTGTTCAAAATTTACCCTGTACCTAAATATTACAATTTCTAAAAAATCGTACGTGACACAAACTGACCAAAATTCGACTATTCAAGAAATAAGTATTCTTTTAGACACTATTTCAAATATCTTTTTCGCATTAAAATTTGGATAATAAAATTTCAAAATCCACCCCCCCCCCCCACTCCCACCACGCCAATTACAAATAGTCAAATTTATTTTATTCTAATAAATGAGGGATCGATTTAAAGGTTTTATTGAGTGCATTAAAAGTTGTGTTATTATCATTATATCATTATATTTTATTGGTTTTATTAAACCTTAGATTTGCAATAAAAATGAAGTGTAATGTCAAAATTTTGAAAATTATTTTGTAATTAACAATTTATGGTTTTAGTCAAATTAAAAAATCAAACTATACGTGAAATTTTAATTATCTTAAATTGACTAATCTAATTGATAATCTGGTTTTATTTGGACTGTGACATTAGGAAAACAGAAAGAAGCTTATCGTGTGAGATTCGGGAGTATATCAGGATAAATACTTTTATACCTTTTACTATTAAGCAACACGTTCAGTTTGATTTATTCGAACTATGTAGTTGAAAATAAGGAAGTAGTTTTCAAGACTAATGTTTGAAAGAAGGAACGAAACTTATCTTACTAAAGAATAAAAGTTACAACAAAAGAGAACAACTTTTTCAATTCAATCATGTGATTAAACAAAGTTAAGCCATTGGGAAATCTTTTGACATTTTTAATCTTAATCTTCTAATAAAAATAAACGTAACAAACTAACTAGGGTAATTGGATTTCAATATATTTTAGTTTGTGATTGGACTTAATTTAAAAGTTAAAGGGTAAAATGACCCACTACTTCTCTGAGGATTTCATTATACAATAGTAAAACAAATTATTATTTTTTTTTTTTTAAATATTGTTCTTTTAATAATATTTTTCTGAGAAACGTTTGAAAATTGTCATAATTATAGTAACAAAACGAACAATTTAAAATAGGTTTAACGAACGAGCATATATTAAATAAAGAAAATTATGGCATTATGCCAAGTGTACATTGGTTACTGGCAGTTATTTTACAATAAATTGATATTAAATTATCAATGATAAATTGTCTGTAATTTGTACCGAAGAAAATATAGACAATAAATCAAAATGATTAAGGTATAAGTTAGTTTTCATTCACAACGCATTCATACAAATTATAGTTAAGTTTATATAAACTGTTCCACACTAAAACAATCATTCACACAGAATTTAATTTGGCAAATTTATAAATAAAGTAGAAATTTAAATGGATTTAACCAGTGTGACGATGACATGGGAGGTGGGCTGCATGCCGCAGCATAATATAGTCCATAGGAGATAGCGTGCAAAAAAGTGTCTGACTAACATCAAGCTAGAATTTTGTAAACAAGTCAATCTTTTAGCGCCTTTTAAGAATATGTGGTCGGCTAAGTTCGTCTGCGGGACATAGCTTGGTAATAGGAGTTTGAAAAAAACAAACCGGTAAAGAGCGGCCATGTCTCACCAATTATGGTGGACAATGTGCATTTTCATGATCCTGGGTACAAAATTAGTTAGTAGACCAAAAATCAAGTCGATGTTATTTTGACTCTTGATAGGTTAGTTATTCAAATATTACTAAAAATCAACGTGGTCTCCTGTCAAGGGACAAACTTACATCAACTTGATTTTCGGTCTACTAACTAATTCTGTACTCAGGATAATGAAAATCACATTGTCCACCATAATTGGTGAGACATGGTTGCTCTCCACCGGTTTGTTATTTTCAAACGCCTATTGCCAAGCTATGTCCCGCAGACGAACTTAGCCGACCACATATTTTTAAAAGGCGCTAAAAGATTGACTTGTATACAAAATTCTAGCTTGATGTTAGTCAGACACTTTTTTGCACTCTATCTCCTGGACTAATAAGTGAGTACGTGTTCAATCTGGACTTGGTGAGAATTAATGATGCTGGAAATTAAAATATAGCTGAAGGCTCTGAGACTAACTTAAATGTTAAAAGTTAATGTAACTTGTTAAAATGTTGACATGTGCACGTGTCGGCAAGCTCCAAACTCTACGACTTGGTCCTTGAGAGAGGTGGAAATCGCTAATTCAATTGTGCTTGTTATCCAGCAGGATAACAGCCAGGGAGGTTAAATCTAACAGGTTAGGCCGATTTACGATCCTTTTATATTAGAAGTAAACAAATAATCGTAGCTGTACATATATTTAAGTTAACGAAAGTGTTGTGTTGATTTGAAGAAATTGTATGCTAGATAGTGCCATTGTTACATAAAATGATACAAATTGAATAAGGTAAAACATGAACTTAAACAACTGTTGGTCTCCAACAGTATTTATTAATTTGAAACGTATACCCTACGTTAATTAATTGTGTTGAGCAGTGTATCATGTTTTGTTTTGATTATATCTATATTGATTTCAATTTATTATCGACATACAACTAAATTATTACAGGCAGAATAAAGCTGGTCATACATGTTGCGGTATATGTTGTTACCTCTTTAGTTGTGTTATAACTTTATAGCACACACGCTCAGGTTTACCTGTACAAATTTTAACTGAAATGTATGTAGGTATACCACAACGTATTTTGTTACTCCACAACGTGTATGGCCGGCATAATAGAAGAATTGTAAAGTTTTCTGATAACAAAATAGTACATTACGCGTCGAGTGCGGAAAGTAGCAATTTGCATGCGAGCGTGGAGTTTGCACCCGAGCGACAGCGAGGTTAGTAAAACCACACGAGCAATGCAAAATGCCGTTTTCGCACGAGTTGCGTACCGTACTTTCTCTTCGATTTTAGATTTATATAACAAATACAGAAAAAAATTAACTTGCTGTATGTAAGTTCGCATCTCTCTCTTGATAAAGATGGCATTAATTCTTGAGTTGTATTTTTTGCCAAATTAATTATTTCTGGAGGAGTATTATTCTCCACATTTTCGTCAAAGTCATTCATTGTTTATCACTAAAAACTTGATATAAACAGTTACTTTAATAAAAGAACAGCAAATTAGTTTTGTTAACTGTAAACAAACTCGCTAATCGTGCGTAAAGCTGAAGAATTCCTCTTCTTTACCGCCCTAGGGTGGTAAAGAAGAGGAATTCTTCAGAACTATGAGACGCGCATGCGCAATGAATACAAGTACGTAAAGAATCACTTTCTACGCATCTAAACAGAGATACAATGTTTATATTTCGTATCAATCGTAGATAAATATTTGAAAATGTTTAAGTATCGTTTTACAGTGGCGTGGAACATTTGGCTTCTTGTTCTCCGTTTATTTTGACCACGTGATATTTTTATTAGAAATTTATGAATTTTTTCCTTCTATAATGGATTTTCAACACATTATGCTTCCTATCAAAGCGTATACTAAGTTTTAATTGTTTTATTCAGGAAGTAATAAAACATGTTCAAGACTTTTCCACGCCTTGTTTAGAATTGCATCTAAGTAGAAGATTCTTCCCTTAGTTTTATCACCGAGCAAGGTGTTGCTTTTAAGTAGTTTTCTCTTGTAACTATACTAAGTTTTATGTAAACGGAAAACAAATTCTAAATATTCTCAGCTGCCTTCCTTTTAATGTAATTATTTGTACCTAGAAAGTCTTAAAACAAATTAAAACAACTTAGGTTTAACAACTCAATTCTATTTTCAATTTGAGGCTGTTTGGTTGGAATTTCATTGTGGTTATTTGCATGCTCAAGTTTTACATTACCTCTTGTTTCAGTTGAAATTTAGCAACACCCACTGCTGGGATACGGAGCAAGTTTGAAATTAAGATTGTACTTTTGAATCTAATTCACCATGTGTAAGGTGGATGGTACATTGTAATTGTACATTGTGTTGTATTAAGTGTTATATTTCTTTGTTTTTCATTAGTTTGGGTTCACTATTCATTTATGTAACGCTCAATGAGTTTAAGATTCAACAATAAACATTAAGTGTAAAACCCTAGAATTAATGAATCTAGTATTTTAGTGCTAGTATTGGATCGGGTAGGAACTACTTGTTCAAAGCACTTAAGCACACGAAAAAAAATTGCACATGCATTTTGCTATTTGGGCCATGTTTAGTAATCTAGAGTTCAGCCACTTCATCCACAAATGTTTCACCGAAGCGAATACGATGACAAATAGTGTGCCATGTAAATAAAAGTTCCTTGGCAAGGAATCGAACTAGTTGGTGAAGGAAGAGCTATCTTCCTATTAATACATATAGATATATTCCATATTTATATTTTGTTATATGTATATTTATTATATTAATATTTGTAATTAGTATGCACTTCAATCTACTGTACTTGCATTAACTGCTCTATTAAGGAAAAATTAAGTTACAACTCTCTTTACCTTGAAAATGTATAAATAAAAATCGGGCATGGCTTATCTCGGAAATTTTCCTAACCAAATAACTCCAAAATGGCGGCAGATATTAAGTTGAAATATGGAAGATTTATTTATGTTATAAAGAGGTATAATAGGTGCACATGTCAGCTCAATCGGCGAAATAGTTCCGAAATTATTTTTAGCTTTAAATTTTTTGAATATCAATAGTCGATATTTTCAAAATGTTGGCAGATATCAAAACAAACTTCTGTGAAAATGTTTGTGTTATAGAGAGGTATAATTGGTACAAATTTCAGGGCAATCAAAAATATTTAGATTTTTTAAAAAATTATGTTTAAAATCAAAAAGCAGAGAGCGAAAATCAGCTATCACTTTCTTAGTATTATGTGTGGATATTCATGACAGCTGCAATCACATTTGTAATTTATCTATTCAGCTGTAACCTTTAAAGTTTTAGTTTTGTCTAATATTTTAGATAGTCAGCTACTGCACTCTGACATTTAATGTCGGACATAAGCATTATTCAAAGTTCAATCTTTATGGGTCATCTAAAACTTAATCCAAACATGATTGAAGGTTACTTTTATTGAAGGGATCATTAGTAGGGTAAAATATCCAACCACAAAACCTTTATTAGCCTTAAATCACATTTAACCTTTTAAAAGGTCAACATAGTTGTATAGTATATTCCTCATTCCTCATGCATCCAATTGCTTACCATGATCAAAAATTTGTTTGTCTATCCATCGTAGATTTGCACAGCTTTAATCTTCAGACATAACAACAGTGATTCAGACAATTTCTTATCTTTAACTCAACATTCTGTTATATCTGTTTAATCTATTTAATTTTTGGATACGGTGAAGTTTAGTTGTTAGTAGACAAACTTGCATTCACCTGAAACTACTGTATTCTTAGAAACATCTAGTTCAAATCCAAATGAAGTGATACTTGTATCCCACTTATTGTCCCTTTGAGTAAGTATATGTGAAGTAGTGAACTGATCCCTTCATCCCAAATTCCAAAGAGGTGATATATTTATCGCACTTATTGTCCCATTGAGTGAGTAGGTGAAGTAGAGAACTGATCCCTTCAACCCAAATCCTAAAGAGGTGATATATGTTTCCTTTTATTGTCCCATTGAGTCAGTAGGTGAAGTAGTGAACTGATCCCTTCAACCCAAATTCTGAAGAGGTGATATATTTATCCCACTTATTGTTCCATTGAGTCAGTTGGTGAAATAGTGAAATGATCCCTTCAACCCAAATAAGAGGTGTTATATTATGTCTCCATGTCTCCATTTATTGTTCCATTGAGTCAGTAGGTGAAGTAGTGAACTGATCCCTTCAACCCAAATTCCAAAGAGGTGATATATTTATCGCACTTATTGTCCCATTGAGTGAGTAGGTGAAGTAGAGAACTGATCCCTTCAACCCAAATCCTAAAGAGGTGATATATGTTTCCTTTTATTGTCCCATTGAGTTAGTAGGTGAAGTAGTGAACTGATATCTCTAGTCTATAATAGACATATTATGTGTTAATCAAGTTTTTTTCTTCTTTAATATCGGATAAATCTTTACAATTTTTTTTTTCGCATCTTTTAAGCTGTCAAATTCTAAGCAGTCTTTCAAGTAGCTTCGTGGCGTCCTTTTTATTATTGATTTATTAATGGTCTCATGAGTTTGTTGTTTGGAACTGTTTCGACTCTCAGTGGAATCACACTTCATTTTATTCAATATTAAATGTTCACAGACGTTTCTAGGTTACATTTGACAAACCAAATTCCTTCAAAATCAGATTAGTAGTTTTATAAATGAATGAATAATATTTGGATTTGAAAAAATCTTCATACAAAGGGGTACAATATACATTAAAAACAAGAATAATACCAAATTCTGTTCACATCAATTAAGCAATCCATTCTTTTAATGACGCCTTAAAATATAATAAATATTTATGACATTTTTCATGGATATGAATACCTACTAAGGACCAACAATTTATTTTACTTTAAAAGTAGTAAATAATTAATAAATTTCTTAAAAACAAAATAGTATTTTCCTAAAATCAATATTAATGTGGGCAGAAGATTGAAATTGATATGCTACCAAAAATTGGCTAATTATGACTTATAATCCAAATTTTATAGTTGGATCGCAAAAATTTCGAACGACAAACTTACAGATAGATACGAGACCAAATGTTTTTCCTGATGTCTGAAACGGATTTGAGTCTAGAATTCTTTGAATTCGTAGAAATAATAAAATGTCATTCTTCAGAGTGGTCTTAATCCGCAAGAATTGTAGAAAATTATATCCAAAAACTTATAACCAACTTTTTTACAACAACTTTTACAATCTTTTATAACCAATTGTGATATAGGCAAATTGAGTTTAACATATTCAACTTTTTATCCCACAAAAGCCAAAAGCTGTTTATATAAACATATTTATTGATACGCACTATGGTAATCAGTATTTTACAATAGATGATTTATTTATGAATACATTTATCTCGCTAGAGAGCATGTGTACAGAGTGAAGTAAGGTTGTAAGATTTTGTTTATCGTGCGAAGACAAGGTCTAGGTCTAGAGTGTTGTTTACTTTAGAGATAGCGAGATGACAAGAATGAATGGGATTGAGCTGATTAAGTGAATGAAGTGTTTATAAGAGATAGAGAAGCTGGTTTGGTCTCAGCTGGTGCCATGGTCTTCCTTCAAATATTCATGAACTAAATAACTCAGTGAATAGATCGATCTATCCACTCCTCTTGTATCTAATCTATTTTATATAACCATTGCAGACAAAGATATATCCTGTGTTATATATATCTCCGTTTATAAGAGTCTTAAAGCCCGTGGAAACGGGCATAATTGTACATTTAGAAAAAAAAGTAAAATGAAGTAATAGCTATTTATGCACCTAGGGAGTAAAGTAAGCCATTATTCCCTAAGTGAATAAGTTTGTTCTTGAGGCGAAGCCGAAGGAACTATGGTCCCTAAATCCCGAGGTGAAGCCGAGGGAAATAGACCTATTTAATTCCCGAGGCGTAGACGAGGGAATAACGCTAATTAGGTGGTGAGATAATTATTGCAAATATAGCCCTTTACTCCCGAGGTACATAAAATATTTTATCTCCAGTATGGAGAAAAACATTCATACGTTATATTGATAAATTAGCTTTAATGTACTTCTATAGCAGAATTAGCAGAACAAATACATAAATTGAAATATACATTTAACAATGAAACTACACACATGCTAATAAAAGTTTAAGGTATTTGAGCCATATTAATTTGTAAGCATCATTTCTTAAAACTGTCGTAAGCTTTATCATAATTTGTTGACAAATTTGCTTTCACTTCATTTGCTTCTGCCAAATCATCGGGTGGCGTATTTTGAAACATTTCTTCAACTTTATTGACAAACGTATCTTCATCCATTGCACAGTTTTTATTTATTATTTTAATTAATAACAATAATTGTTAGCCCTTTTAATAGCAGATAACAGCGCCGGTGCTACACTTTTGGCCGCCACAGGCAAGACGGATTTTGGCCGCCCCATTGAAATAGGATTTTTTTGACCGAGGGGGGGGGGGGGGGAAGTGTGATTTTTTGGGGCTTTTCTAGATTTATGCGATTGGTTTATTACACAAAAAATAACTGGAAAGTTTCAACTTTGTGTTAGGTTCGTTTACTTTCTCATATAAAGAGAAAGTATTGTGATGGCGCGAAAATTCGATTTTGAGATTTTGATGGATTTACACGTTTTGAGGTCCCCTGAGTCCAAAAAAGTGGTTTTTAAAAAATGTCTGCCTGTCGTCTGTCGTCTGTCTGTCGTATGTCTGTCGTCTGTCATCTGTGCAGACACCTGGAGCCTAAACTACTGGGCTGATTGTGACGAAATTTGGCATACATGTTCAGAAAAATCATACCCTGAGGCGAAATCGAGAAATGAATTTTAGCTCTAATTTTAGGGGCGCTACCCCCCAAAAACTCTGAAAAAACATGAAAAAAAATTATTTCTCGAAAACGGTTCCGACGATTTTGATTAAAAAATTCTAAAATGTAGTCAATTTGAATACGAATCCAACGATATAAGCAGTTTTCCCGGGAAAAATCTAGTTCTTGAGAAATTAGCTTAAAACGCGGACGGAGTGAGCCCGGGTTCGATTCCCCGCCCAAGTGAAGTTATTTTTATGATATATTTTGATGAAATGTTCAATAATATTTAAATGTACAGTTGAAAACTAATAAATGGAAACACTGGGCTAAGTAATTATAAACTCGTATATGAGAAAGTTTGTCTGAGTTGTCTCGGACCGATTTTTTTTTTTTTAATAACGGTTTTTAAAAAATGTCCGATTATCGTCTGTGTAGACGCCTGGAGCCTAATCTACTGGGCTAGTTTTGACAAAATTTGGCAAACATGTTAAGAAAAATCATACCCTGAAATGAATTTTACCTCCAAATTTGGAGCCGCTACTTCCCTTCCGAGGAGAAGTTATTTTTAAATTTTGATGAAAATATTCAATTATAATAATTGAATGTACCTACCAAAACTAATAAATGGAAAACACTGGGCTAAGTATTTACTAACTCGTATATGAAAAACTTTGTCTGATTTGTCTCGGATCGATTTTTATTGGAACGAAGTCCCTTATGGCACGTTCTGGAGCCCGGGAGTGAATCTGAAAAAAAACGACCAAAATCACGGCTACAAAACCACCGTCACAAAACCAAGCGTCACGAAATCTACCGATGACGATAACCTGAGTAAAAGATGACCGAGTTAGTTGAAATTTGGTGCACATGTTCATTTTATCAATGCCCAGGTTGAGTTCGTTGGACAACATTATCCGCTTAAGCGTTCACGCGCAACGCTCGTGTAAACGTAAGCTTAAAATTTAAAATTGGAACAACAAACTGAGGTCGTCATCTTTGAGACAAACAACTTTCATAAATATTTTTTTTATTTATAACTTTAACTTCACTAGGTACAAACAAGTTTAGTTAGTTACTTTTAATTTTGTCTCTTTTCTAACTCCGCTATGCATAAGTAGTTAGCAACATATATACGTACTTAGCAGTGTGATTTTATAATTTATATGAAAAATGCAAGGAACTTCGTTCCCACCGGGGGTCCCGTGATACCACACGTATTTTTTTATTAGGATTAGGAGGGGTATAACAATTAATAAATTAGGGAAAGATACAAAATGTAACAGCTATAAAGGGGTAAGAAAGAGTTAAGTGAATAAATAAAAAAGTAAAAAAAAGGATATGAGGTATAATGGAAAAGGCTTAGGAGGGTTTCGAGAGAAATAAAAATACATACAAAGATAAATATTATGTACTCATATAATAGCAAAGACAGCCGATAGTTTTTTTTTAGGAATAAAAAGAAATAACACCGGTGTAACCAAGAATCATCCCGAAATGCGATTAGCTCGATTACTTTACTAAAACAGCACCTGATAAGGTATTGTCTAGGGGTGTTATTACTAGGGCTCCATCTCTAACTACCTACTTAGTACGGGGGTTACGCACATTATTATCATTTTGTTATTAACTATTAACTATGGATTTTGTTTTTCAATTTATAAAATAAAACAAACTGAGGTCGTCATCGGCCGCCCCCTGAGTTTGGCCGCCACAGGCGGCCGCCTGCCCCGCCTGTGCGTAGCGCCGGCGCTGGCAGATAATAAGAGATTCAATTTTAGAAACAAATTAGAATTGCAATTAAACTCAAATAGTAGGTTATTTAGGTGCAGGTTAAAACAATGATAAGCGCAAATTACAAATTAGGTCCAAAAAACAGTGTCACCAATCTGATTTCTTCAACTTCACTACATTAGCCATTTATTCTCTTCTATTTATAAAAAAATTAAGTTGGCAATCCTTCTTTTTCTCCCTGGTTTTACTTTTTCTCCGTACTTTTTGAGTTCAGGGAAGAAAAGAATTACTATGTCCCTCTAAACTCTAAACTAATCCAAAATCATAACTTTTTCTCCCTAGTGGAGATAAATAATTAATTTAGATAAGTTATTATGTCTATTTGAAGACTAACAAATCAAATAAAGCATTTATTTTTATTGAAATAAATGTGGTTGCCCTAGCTTAGCAATAAGAAATCATTACGAAGTGCGTCGTCGGGACACTACTCGATTATATAGATGATAGAGAAGCTCTCAGCTGGTCCCATAGTCTTCCTTCAAGTATTCAAGAACTAACCAAATCAGTGACTAGATCGATCTATCTACTCCTCTTGTTTCTAATCTATTCTAACTATTCCAGACAAAGGTACAACCTATGTTATTTACATCCTCTTTGTACAATCTTCAATGTCTCATTAAAATAATCAAATTCAGTTCCGGAATCTAGCAAATTAACACACCTGTCGAAAACCTATTTCAGTCGGTGGATACAAGAAGACAATACCTATAATTTAATTTCCTTTGTAATCAAGCACAGCATGAATTTAACGAGAAACAGCGGAGTTTGTTATTTGTTGATTATCAGAACCATTAATTAATTATGTTTTTCCGAATATGTTCGTGTTTTAAAACTACTGTAATACTATTTGTCAAATATCTTGTATCCAATTAAACATTTGTGGTGTCAGTTTCTCTGAACAGAATTTCTCTACTTAATATGCGATTGCAATTTTAACTAAAAAATCGGTCTGATCCAATTCAGACAAACTTTTTTAAATAATTACTTAGCCCTGTGTTTTCCATTTATTAGTTTTCGTATTAACATTTAAATATTATTGAACATTTATTAAAATTTATCATAAAAATAACTTATAATAAATAAATAACGGGAAATCGAACCCGGGTTCTCTCCGTCCAAGTTTTAAGCTATTTTCTCAGGAACTAGATTTTTCCCAGGAAAACGGCTTATAAATGCTTAAATCTTTTTATTATCTTAAAATCGTATTACAGTTCGTTGGAACCAAAACGACCAAAATCACCGTCACAAAATAACCATCACAAAATCACCGTCACGCTAAAGGGTCACGAAATCTACGGATGACGATAACTTGTGTAAATGTTGACCGACTTAGTTGAAATTTGGTACACATGTTCATTTTACCAATGCCCAGGACAGGTTCGTTGGACAACGTTATCCGCCCAAGCGTTCACGCGCAACGCTCGCGTAAACGTAAGCTTCAAATTTAAAATTGGAATTTTAGGACGGGAAAAATTCTAACTTTATCTATTTAATGAGACAAACAACTTTTATAAATAATTTTTTTTAGTAGAACTAACACCAACTCTGTTATGAAGTGATAAAGATCGCTAAATTTATTAAAGCGGACCTAAACGGTTTAAATAAAGAAAACATCGTTTTTACCGATATCTTACGTTCTAACGTAACGATTTTAATAAAACTATACACATCGTCTAAATTACAATTTAAACAGGCATGTAAAATTTCAACCTGATTCAAGCAGCAGTTTTTTTTACAGGGACGTGATATGTTTTACAATTTTTAAAAGTTTATGGTTTAAGTGTGGGGTTTGTTGTTAGTCTAGGTGGAATATTAAGAATGTAGAGTGATTCCCCCTCTACTATACTTGGTTTGGTATCTTTTCGTGCGCAATCCCAACTCTTCTATCTTTCCATCTCTCTCTCTCTATACTCTCTCTCTCTTACTCCTTCTCCCTGTCAAACTCGCTATTTATCCACAAAACAACGCTTTTTTTCAATTATTGTTTCTATCATTGAGAAAAGTATTCGTATATTATTTAAAATGGAAACTGCACCAAGACAATCGTCAGAAATTGACAGTGTCGACTGCGTTAAATTATTAACCAGTAAAACTGTAAATATATAAGTATAAATTGATGTAATAAAATAATATTACTCATAAGCGGATCAAGGGATTTTTGTAAAACGTTTTATGTAATAATTTTACTAATAATAATTTTCTAATTGAGTCAAAAATATTTATTGAGTAGGTAGCAACGTATACGTACTTAGAAGTGTGATTTTATATTTAATGAAAAATGTAAGGAACTTCGTTCCTACCGGGTGTCCCGCGACACCACACGTATTTTTTTTTTTTTTTTTTTTTTTTTTTTTTTTTAGAGTTTTTAGGGGAGTGCCCCCAAATTCATTCATAAAAGAAATTTATTTCTTGATTTTCCCGCCTCGGGTTATGATTTTTCTGAACATGTTTGCCAAATGTCATCAACTTTCAACACTTCAGTTTAGGCTCCAAGCGTCTGCACTGACGACAGAGGACAGACAGACATTTTTTAAAGACCACTTTTTTGGGCACCTCAAATCGTGTAAATCTATCAAAATCAATTTTCGCGCTACCACATTACTTTCTGTTTATTTGAGAAAGTAAAAATAAATTAATAAAAACACTTAAAAATTTAACAAAATACGTAAGAAACTTAAAAATAATTAACTTATTTTAAGTTTTTTTCCTGAGTTTTGGGGGCAGTGCCCTCAACAACTGAAGATAAGCAACAAAATGCGTTTATCCGATTTTGCCTTAGGTTGTATTTTTTGCTGAACATGTATGCCAAATTTCACCAAAATCCGCCTATTATGAGAATGCACAGATTACAGACAACATACACGATATTCATTCTTACTTGACCTTAAAACGTATTAATCTATCAGAATCTCAAAATCGAATTTTCACGCCATCACTATACTTTTTCTCAACCTATTTGTATTTATACGTATCTGTGAAAAGTCAAAAGTTGTTATTTCAATTTATGAGAGTTCCCCTTTCCGGAGTGAACTCGGAATGTCTTCTATATTTTCTACTCATCCGGTGAACAAAGTGAGAAATTATTTAAAATAAATATTATGTGGGTTAACACTGACCTAAAAAAATAATTGTTCATCATTCTCATACTGATATATACATATATGAAATTAGTTTTGATAGTAAGGATTATTAGGAGTAAGGAAATGCACACTCGATACTGTACGTCATGATTAAAATATATATATGAAATTAGTTTTGATAGTAAGGATTATTAGGAGTAAGGAAATGCACACTCGATACTGTACGTCATGATTAAAATATATATATGAAATTAGTTTTGATAGTAAGCATTATTAGGAGTAAGGAAATGCACACTCGATACTGTACGTCATGATTAAAATATATATATGAAATTAGTTTTGATAGTAAGGATTATTAGGAGTAACGAAATGCACACTCGATACTGTACGTCATGATTAAAATATATATATGAAATTAGTTTTGATAGTAAGGATTATTAGGAGTAAGGAAATGCACACTCGATACTGTACGTCATGATTAAAATATATATATGAAATTAGTTTTGATAGTAAGGATTATTAGGAGTAACGAAATGCACACTCGATACTGTACGTCATGATTAAAATATATATATGAAATTAGTTTTGATAGTAAGGATTATTAGGAGTAAGGAAATGCACACTCGATACTGTACGTCATGATTAAAATATATATATGAAATTAGTTTTGATAGTAAGGATTATTAGGAGTAAGGAAATGCACACTCGATACTGTACGTCATGATTAAAATATATATATGAAATTAGTTTTGATAGTAAAGATTATTAGAAGGAATGCTGATGATAAGGAAATGCACACTCGATTCTGTAAAATTTATGATTACATTACACATATATATAATAGTATATTACGTTACAAGGTTGTGAAGTGAGTTTTTTCTTTACCGCGGCAATTACATTTACTGTCGAGCGAAGCGAGACAGTAAATATTGCCAAGGTAAAGAAAAAACACTTCAAAGTCGCGTAGCATATGCTATTTTTTCCGAGGTAGCAGACAATGAAAAAACATTAAATATTAATCACTAATCAATATATAATAATAACAAATATTAGTACATACTTAAGACTTAAAAAAAGAAACCTTAAAATGAGGTTACACTATAAGAAAAGATAAATAAAACGCATTGACATCTAGCGGATTTTTATCGTACTAGAAGCATTTCTACAAAGACTGCAGCACTACTAACGGAAGTTTTGACAACTACCCGCCGTAAAGAAAAAATATTTTAGTGCCTAGGACGTAAAAGATTTTTTCTTTACAGCTAGGAGTAATGAAAAGATTTTTTAAGTCCACGTAATGAAAAAATGGATTTTAGCTATGTTTTTTAGGCTCTAAAGTTACTATTTCACAGCCTACCACGGAAAAAATTAGTTTTCACACTCGACATTGTAGTGTCTACACTCTTAATGTAGAAGGAGATTAAGTTATGTTGTAAGGAAAAGGTTCAACATTTTTTTCTGAGTGCTCAAATACATCTTCATAAAAATCCCTGTATAGTATCTACCCTTTGGACTCCATTCCTCCATTCGTTGTAGATTGCTTCTCTAAGCGTAAAGTGCGTAAAAGCATCTAAAATACCTCTTTTTTGCTGTAGCGAGACAATCTTTTACTAAATCTACGTTTATGGGAGAAAGTGTTATAAATTTCCTTCCCCTAAAAGGGTATAAAATTTCTTTCACTTAAAAAATACAACTTTTTCCAGTCTTTTTTTATGTTGTTTAATAAATGGATTGGTTACGATATTAATAAAAGTTGATGCAATTAAAATGCTTGAATCTAGAACCAAAATTCATTTACCAATGATATTATCTGCTCCGATTTTTATAGAAGCCTTAAACTTATGGATCCATGAATAACAGTTGTATGTGACAAACCTCTTGGTTCTTTTTGATACTGTCTAAACAGTTATCCGAAAATGGAAAAGAATAACAACAGTTATTTATTTTATCATATAGTATTGTATTGTGACGGCGCGAAAATTCGATTTTGACGAATTTACACGTTTTGAGGTCCTCTGAGTCCGAAAAAGTTGTTTTGAACATGTCTGTCTGTTGTCTGTAGTCTGCGTGGAGGTTTGGAGCTTAAAATGCTGAGCCGATTTCGATGAAAAATCATAACTTGCAGCGGAATCTAGTAATTAATTTTAGATCTAAATTTTGGGGCGCATCCCCGTAAAAACTCGGTAAAAACGTGAAAAATCATTTATTTCTCGAAAATGGTTGCGACTTTATGGGTTTTAAATATTCTAAAATGTAGTCGATTTAAATGTGTCTAACCGGTCGATGTAGATTATCTGGGGCATCATGTATAAAAATGGAAAAACTGACTATAATGCATGTACGAGTAATTAATGAGTTTCCCGTATAATGATAAAAATTGCATTATCTATGGATACCTTTTAATTTCATTCTCTTTCTTGAAAAACTAGGTACGCTACATCAAACCCCAGTTAATCTACGGCAGATACAAAAAATCGACCTGTATACAGCTGTGCATTTTGTGAATAAACAAATATTTCAGATACTGTAAAATTTTGGATTTGAGAAAACTGCACTCACTGTCTAACCAGGCCCCTCGACCTTTTAATGCCAAGCTCCAAGCAGTAACTTATTTGGTTCGAAAACTGGAGAAATATGGTAAAAATTACACTTCTTTCATACTCTAATGTGGAGTTCCTTTCCTTTCGTCTTGTTACATTTTTGTCTGAACTGTAAATATCTTATATGATGTAAGCCAAAGCGCTAATATATGTTAACGCTCTATCGAGAGAGGAATGTGTCACATTTTTTGCTAGATATCTTACCGACGTTTCTTCATATTTATCGATTTCCAGCCTACTTTTTTCCGTTCTATTTATCAGAACCAAACCAACCATGAACCATTTGTATGAACCATTTCTTCGTTCATACAAAAAGAGTTACAAAACAATTTTCTCTACTTCTCCTTCCGATCGGTTCCTTCTCTATTTCTGGAATTCTTGCCTACGTTGTTTTCAATTTTATTTTTCCTTCCTAACTTCCGAAGGTAACAAAAGCTATGGGATTTTTCTGAAGGACAAACATTTGTTGACTCCGTTTTTAAAAATCCCAGGACAGAAATTCGTTTCAGACATTATGAAACATTTTTGGTTCCGTGTCGGTCTGTCTCTCAATTTTTTTTTCGAACCAACATATCTTATAAACTACTCGTCCGCTTTTAATGAAATTTAAATGGTAGGTCATAATTAGCCCATTGTTGATTCCATATAAGTTAAAACCTTCTGCGCCCATTTGTTTCTCTTCCACATGCGCAAACATACATTTTATTACACCTATATCTTCGAATGTCCTCATCTGATTTTTATGAAATTTGGATAGCTTGTCGAGAGCAGCCCACACATAGCCCCAGTTTAAAATATCCACCGTCTGCGCTCTTTAAATTTTTTTAATTGCCACTCGTTTTCATCATATAACTTGTCTCTTAAAAAGTTTTGTAGAGCGAGGCTGACAGGACTATAAGCGACTGATTGGCCTATCGACCTCATAAGGGCCAATTCTCCGGATCTGCCTTACTAGACCCGACAACGGACTTTCCTTGACTTATCCCATTTAGCTTTATCAAGGCTTATTGTATAACAGCAATTGGCTAATTAAGATCTGTCATCTAAATTTATTTATAATTGGATGAGAGGTTTTAAGATATTATTGTGGTTTGAAAAAATATTGAACGACAGACCTGAGCAAGACCTAATATGCTCTCTGATGTCTGAAACGGTCATTCTAGGATTTTAATTTGGAGGTATAAAAGAATAATCAACCAATTAGTGCCGCACATAGCTTCCTCGCGTTCTATTTTATATATTTTGTATTTGTGTATTTTATAGTGATTTTATACTATTAAAATCTATTATTGTCAATTTTATTTAATTTTCTCCCGTTTTTTTTAACTTTCAAAATTGTTTTGATTTTTTACATTAATTGAAGTATAAGGAGCGCATACTTTCGACAAACCATTCAAAATTTCATTTAAAAATCAGATGAATACTTTTGATGATATAGGTGTAAATAAATGTATGTTTGTGTACATGTGGAAGAGAAACAATTAGGCGCAAAAGGGAAAATTTCAATAAAATCAGATGAGTAGTTTTTAAGATATGTTGGTTCGCAAAAATTGAGCGACAGACCGATAGACAGGCAGACACGGAACCAAAAATGTTCCCTGATGTCTGAAACGAATTTCTGTTTTGGAATTTTTGAAATGAGAGACCTAGAAAATTCTCACATAGCTTTCTTTTTCTTCGGTAACCTCTAAAGCAAATTCATTCATCAGCATAACCACATTGTTACCGCTACTTTTGGTAAGATCGGGAGCAAGTTCTTTTGATAAAAAATTATAAACTTAATTTTATCGATTACTAGTGCGTTTATAACAAATAATACATTTTTCATGAATATAACATTAAAGTAGTTGGATTTCACAATGATCGTTAGATAAAACGACAAAACATTACGTCGTTTTCTTTTATACTAAATGACCGCTTTGTCCCCCTTTAATGACTGCATTATAAAAACAAATGAATGGGTAAAATAAAATTAGGTTTTATAATCGATAAAAATCAAGTAAAGAACTAGGCTATATTACAGAGAAAGAAAACAAAACAATAACACGAAGTAGTAGGTTAACCTACTTTTCAAAAATACTTTATTTTAATTATTTAAAAGCATTTCCTTCTTTACCTATCACGTAGTATTCTTTGTTTTAAAATAGTTCCTATATGCAATTATTTTTAAACAAGAAGGCAGGAAACTAATCGAACACGACATTATCCCAAAAATAACGAAAAGAACAAATATAGTAAGAGAGGGAAAATAAGAGAATTGAATTCTTCGATCTAAAGCAACTAAAACAAAAAAGGAAGAGCAAAAAAAAGTAATAATTTTTATGTGATATCTTTCAGGTCTTCGATAAAAAGGGTTTATATCATTGTTTTTTTTCCCCATCTTGAAATCGAAGTATAGGGAATCATTACAAGGAGTTATAGTTTCGACGGAAAAACGAGGATAAAATGGAATAAGAGAAAATCAATGTACTACCCTATTCATTATCTTATTAACATTAATAAGTTTAGGGTTGAGTGGAGAATAATATTTTATTTGTAAGAGATGGATATAGAAATAGAAGTTTGACAAAAATAACAAACATAGACTATTTCTGATCACATGATGTAATAAAAGAATTTCTCCGATTTTAAAAATTCCAAGACAGAAATCCGTTTTTAGACATCAGGGAACATTTTTGGTTCCGTGTCTGTCTGTCGGTCTGTCTATCGTTTAATTTTTGCGAACCAACATATCTTACAAACTACACATCCGATTTTAATGAAATTTGGATGGTAAGTCATAGTTAGCTCATTGTTGGTCCCATATAAGTTTCATTCTGAGCTAATTTGTTTCACATCCACACGCATACACAAACATACATTTATTTACACATATTGCTTCAAAAGTACTTATCTGATTTGTATGAAACTTTTATAGTTTATTGAAAGTAGTCCGTAGATTAATGTGAACCGTCTGCGCTCTTAAACTTTTGCTAAATCGACACTTTAATTTATGTAAAAATCCAAACAATTTTGACAGATTAAAAAAACGGGGTAAAAGCCTTTGTATAATAATACTATTTTATTATCGTTGCTTTTAAAAGTAGTTTGCCATTTATGCCAATGTCGTATACTTTAATAGTCAAATTAATTTAATTTTACCCCGTTCTTTAAATGTGCCAAAATTATTTTAATTTTTTATACGAATTAAAGAATCAATTCGGCAAAATATAAAGAGCACAGAAAATTAAAATATAATTGACGCTATCTGCAGGCTACGTTAAACAAACCATCTAAATTTTATAACAACCTGATGAGTACTTTTGAAGATATAAGGGTATAGAAATAAAATGAGGTAGAGGAACAAATGGGCGCAGAAGGTTTAAACTTTATGGGACCAACAATGGGCTAATTATGACTTACCATCCAAAATTCATAAATAACGAACAAGTAGTTTTTAAAATATATTGGTTCGCAAAAATAGAGCGGCAAACAGACCAACCGATCCACAGATAGAAATGGAACAAAAATGTTCCCTGATGTCTGAAACGGATTTCTGTCTTGGAATTTTTGAAATTTGAGACAAAATTAATGATCGGTCGTCAGAACGACCACATAGCTTCCGTTACCTTTGATAAGCTCGGATGCAAATACTAATTTACATACCCCTTAAATTTATGTATAACAGGTTTTCATTGGGTAATTCCAAAAAGCCAATCTCTTTATTTGATTGTTTTCACTTTTAGAAGAATCCAATATTCTGGCTAATGAAACTTCGCTATAGTCTTAAATATGTAATTACAAAAATTATGTGTTATGAAATCATCTATTTTGCTAGGCTTTTTAATTGGGTGAATCCGAAAAGCCACAATCTCTTATCAAATGACATTATATTTGATGGACTTCACTTTAATCCGATTTCTGACGCCACAAACTACTCATATGTAATTGTAAAATAATGTGTTCATTGGGTAAAACCAAAAAGTCTCAATCTCTTATCCAGAGCCACTTTATCTTTTAGGTATTACATCTTTAAAAAAATTCTCACGCCTTAAATTTGTAAATAGATATCATTAGCGTTAGTACATAATCTTATCCAAAGCAATCTATTTTTTTTTCAAAAGTTGAAAATTTATTCTATAGTCAATATTTAAAACTGAAAAAAACTTTTTCACCGTGAGTATTTTTCTAAAACGGAAATTATTTCATACAATTGGTTTCCTTCGTATTCAAATTTTTGTCAATTTACAATTTCGTTTGGTACAAAAAATGAAAGTAATATCATGAAACAATTCAAAATAATTTTATACTTTTGTAGTAGTAATCTAGTTGTTTGTGTCAGAAAGAAAATGATCTTAAAATAACTTATTTTTTCTGTCACAAACAACCAGTGTTTCTTTTGGAAATACACTTCATAAATATACAGTAACCTGTGAATAAATAACAGAAAATAACAAGTTATATTTATATATATATATATATATATATATATATATATATATATATATATATATATATATAATATATATATATATATATATATATATATATATATAT
Organism: Gerris lacustris; assembly: GCA_951217055.1. Lineage (NCBI taxonomy): Eukaryota > Metazoa > Arthropoda > Insecta > Hemiptera > Gerridae > Gerris > Gerris lacustris. Next base: position 16,834,961 of record OX578284.1, read on the forward strand.
ATATATATATATATATATATATATATATATATATATACGTAGGAGAAAATATTCTCGTTTTTTTTAAGTAAAACTAATTCTAATTTATTTTTACTGTCAATAGTTATTCCTTGCAATTTTTCGGGGAAAAGTTTATATTTTGTTAGGGGTTAGATTTATCGAAAGGAAAATCTTAAATTTTCTCGGGCACGGAAAAGGTTTCCGGTCACGCAGTACCCCCCTCCTCCCTTCTTTTTGGTAGATTTGGAAGTATAATTTTAGGGTTTCAAGGTCTTGATTGTACAACGAAGGCCTGGTTTTTTTTTACAGTAACATCCATTACAGCTTGTCCTGTTAAATGACCTTTCCTAACTATATCATTAGTTTTTAGGTTATAATGTTGCGGTACATTTTCATTAAAAATAAAATTGCTGTTAAACAAATAAGCCTATACTTACGTATCTCAAAAATTAATACTCGCGTTCCCTATTAATTCTATTTTTCCCCCCATAAAGTATTTTTACGGTCTTAATCCCTCACATTTATAGGTGAGCTTAAGACTATTAATATTATTATTTTTTTTTACTAAACAATTTAGCGTTAAGAGAAAATTAAGGGTCATTTATATGTTGCGACATTTATGATTTTTCGCTTGATACTCACACCATATTTTTAAAGGTCGATATCATAATGCTTTTTTTAACCCTAATGCACTCAATTGTATGGGAACGTTGCTTTGTACAGCAATATTGCTCTCTATTTTTCTTAGAGAACAAGTTCATTAAAAAGGTTCAGTTGAGAACTACCTATATAATTACTCCGAGAGTAAGATTATTTGGTATCTTCGCTATACTTTTTTTCGTTTTATTTTTTATTTATTTAATTTTTTAACTTTATTTTTTATTGTCATTTTATTTCTAGTGTTTCGTAAATCTATAGTTTTCTCCTTATAGTCTTGGAGATATCGTGCAAAAATGTGTCTGACTAACATCAAGGTAGAATTTTGTTTATAAGTAAATCTTTTGGTGACTTTTAAGAATATGTGGTTGACTAAGTTCGTCTGCTGTAGGTGCCTACATAGCTTGGCAACAGGCATTTGAAAAAAAAACAAAAAAAAAAAAAAAACGGTTGAGAGCAGCCACGTCCGGCCCTTTCTGGTGGACAATGCGATTTTCATGATCCTGAGTACGAAATTAATTGGTAGACCAAAAATCAAGTTGATGGTAGTCTGACCCTTAATAGGATAGTAAGTCAAATATTACTCCAAATCAAAGTGGTCACCTATTAAGTGACAGACTACCATCAACTTGATTTTTGGTCTACTAACTAAGTTAGTAAACAGGATCATAAAAATCGCAGTGCCCACCAAAAAGGGCGAGACATGGCTCCACCTGTTTGTTTTTTTCAAATGCCTATTGCCAAGCTATGTCCCGCAGATGAACTTAGCCGACCACATATTCTTAAAAGGCACCCAAAGATTTACTTCATACTATACAGATTCTAGCTTGATGTTAGTGACACACTTTTTTGCGCGCTATCTCCTGGACTATTAGAAAACATTATTCTTTGTGAAGAAAACATTATTAACATGGTTCCGAAGGAACCTTTAATCTTTGTTAACGCGATTCCTTAAAAACCTTTATTCTTTGTGAACATGATTCCTGAGGAACCTTTATTCTTTGTGAACATGATTCCTAAAGGAACCTTTATTCTTTGTGAACATGATTCCTAAAGGAGCCTTTATTCCTTGTGAACATGATTCCTGAGGAACCTTTATTCTTTGTGAATATGCTTCCTGAGGCTTTATTCTTTGTGAACATGATTCCTTAGCGGACCCAATTCTTCGAAACTTTATAATTTTTGAATACGATCTTCTATGAAAATTCCCAGGAAAACTTCCAATTATCAATCTTTCAAATTGTATCCTGTTAAGTAATAATCTAAATTTTCTTTCAGGATCGCAAATAAATCGATCCCCTCCCAAGGGATCGAACCAAGTTCCTTTCGAAACGTTGATCTTTTTCCTTTTCTCTATAATCATTGTATATTAATTATTTGAATCCTTTGGCATTGCTTGCTATTTATTCATTTAAAATTAATTAATAAAGACTTTTCCTTGAAAAGTGTTAAATAAACGAAATTTCGGCTTCAATTCTTCAAACTTCTCACAAAATCTCTTTTAAAGCTCACGCCTAAAATATTTTCTAAAATCTATTAAAAAAATAAAAATAAATTAATAAATTAAAGAATCATTACACTTTTTCTATGCTATAGATCAATGGTTTGTTCAATATTCAAAATTTATTTTCACTTCAATATGTTCAGTTATAAATTTATTACTGTTGTTTTCACAAAGAATGAATGATTTAAAATTTAAATACTATCTATGATAATTTAATTCATACCTGTCTTACTGATTGTTACTTTTATAACTGAAAAACTAAATGAATAATTTATCTAAATAATAATTCATCTGTTCTAGTAATTGTATTATGTCCGTGATTTTATTCCATTTTAAGGTTATTAAATATAAATTTATTTCCCTCCCATAATTCAAAAGTCCTTATTATTTATTTAAATGTGGCGTAGAAGAGAGAGAAACACATTCTTATAATTTTCTCTTATAAAATAAGACGTTTTATAAGAGGGTTAACCGTTGAAAAACATCTTCTTTCCTAAATAATTTTAAAGCAGTAATTTTTGCTTCCGAGTTTACTAAAGGTAATAAAAAGAGCTATGCGATTGTAGAACGAACATTTTTTATATCACCGATTTCTTTTTAAATGAAATTTTTCTAATATGCAGCAAATTATCCCAATTTGATTAATTATAACTTTCGAGTCGTTAAGTCCGTGTCAACGGACTTAATTTTATATTTAGAAAAAAAGTAAATATGATAAATTAATTTTTTATACCTATTTAGATAAGTTATTATATCTATTTGAAGACCAACAAACCAAAACATAAATTTATTTTTATTGAATCAATGTGATTGTCTTAGCTTAGCAATATCAAGTCCTTTCGAGGTGAGTCGTATCCGTCGGGACACAACTCGATTATATAAATGATAGAATATATTAATAATTGAAATTTTCTGGTTTTATACAATGTGTTTGTATGTTTTATATATCATACATTAGAGTATATTCCGATAGATTTTACATTAATCATATATAATTTCATTCATGGTATAAGCGCATTTGTGTTGCACATTTTGGGGCTCAACATAATTTCAATGTGTATTATAAGGAAGAAGTAGTATTTATGATAGCTTTTAACCGTTAGTTAAATTATTTCTTTTAATTAATACGTTTTGCAACTGTTTGGTTATATATTAAATTCACGACTTCTTTGTACTTTTGGTCGATGGCCAATGTATTGTAGAAGCTGTTAAAAACAGAATGACTTCTAATTTTAGCGATATTTTGTAATATTTACTTATTACTTTGCACTTTATTATGACAGGATAAAAGTACCTGGTCCTAACAGTAGGTAATATAGTTTTAGGATGACTGTACAGTACAATAGTATTCAGAAAAACCCTTGTACTTAATGGTATAATCCAGGGGTCTCCAAACTACGGCCAGATCCGGCCCGCCACTAAAGAAGTTAAGAAATGCACCTTAACAATGCAAAGTTAAACGTTCGCCATAAGCGAATGCCATTTCAAACCTTCAAAAAGATCTGCACAAGTCTTATTGAAGTTTTTATGGCTGAAATGGATAGCGGTTATCCAGGTATTGCCTACCATTTTAAAGTCCGATGTCGTTAGTGCAGCGGGCCGGATGAAGCTTATAGTGTTGCTTCATCCGGCACGCTATAGACTATCCTATTGAGACCCGGCCCTTTAACCAAAAATATTTGAGACCCCTGGTTTAGTCTAAAGGTACTCTTTCCTGGACGCTACTCCAGCGATAGACGCTGTATACTATCTCGGTGGAATCATCTTCAGGGTTAGTATGTTACCGTTTTCCTAGCCGAGCGACTCTAGCGGAAGTCGCTAGAACTGCTCGCTGAGCCATTGCAGCAGCCTGCACCAGGAGTCTGGGTGCCAGCCATTGCGTTTTTAATCAGTATCTCAATAAAATTAAACAACTCAGTTGATTTCACAAGTACTAGTGCTCACTTCATAACGAAATAAATGATAAAAAATGAATACATTCAAGTGCAATCCAAGTCTAACCTTTTAATTAAACCTCATTATACAGAGTGCGGCAGAACCAATTTCGCAGTTTTGAGGGGTTGTAAAACGATAACGAAAGAATAAGGTGAGTTTTACACATTTCTTCCTTCAGATATCCTTAAAGAAAGAAATCATATGAATGTACTCGAATTTGTTCACCACACCACCCCTGAGTGAGAGAACGCATACGTCCTGGAAAAAAAAATCTATCAAAACATTCAGTGAATTTTGGGTTGTGTGAGTGTGGACGTGCGTTTGGGAAGTGTTAGGACATCCCTAGTACACCCATCCCGAGCTAAGAGAGCGGATTTATTAAAGAAGTTAACGCCATACCCTGCGATATGTGTGCTCAAATCTTCAAAGATCATTTCTAAACAGTGTGTTTCTGCTAACAACCGCCATCTCAAAAACATTACTTTTCCAATCTTAATGATTATAAAATGACATTCACTGCAGAAACTGCGTAATTAGTTCTACCTCGCCCTGTATAATGTTAAAAATATTAGGGTTTACATAAGACCATTTATAACACCTCAATATTATGATCTTTGTTGATCGTTTAATATTAGAATTTTCTCTCAGAAGCTATGATAAATATTAATGGTATAGCATTAATATTAAATTTGCATTACCAGGGCACATTTTCAACGAAATTATAGACTTGTTCTCTTTCTAGGATATTCACCCTACGTTGTAGATATTTTAGAGGTTTTAAGTTTATGGGTGTTGAAATGAAATGTTGAATGAGGAAATATTAGGAGGTAATTTCAAGTCTTGCTTAGATGCCGGGGTTGTCTTGAATACGAAATCAAGTCTTTTATGGTAAACAAAATTCTTCAGAAATATTAACGCTTTTTTTTCTTTTTTTTTTAAATATTATAATTAATTTGTTTTCCCAATTAGCATAATCATGTTTCATGGTAACCTGGGGGCACTAAAGTGCCCCGGCCAAGTCGAGAACAGCCGTACCATCCTTTACTGGAACCATCTAAAGGTTTTTTGGGCCCCCTTCTATTATCTTATTAAAGAAACTGATACTTAGATATGTAAAATTAATTTTAATTTAGAGTTTATAAACTGAACCAGAAATTTCACATCTCTACCCGAATTAGTTCATGAGATATATGAGCCTAAAGTTTTGTTATTGTGTCACTGATCTATTGACTCATCATAATTCTAAGGCTCTTCTTGAAATTTTAGTTTAGAAAAAGCAGAAGTTTTTGTGTAGTTGTGTCATACATTTATAATAATTGTAGAAGAGGATCTTTGGGTGTGTTCGTCAAAGAGGAATAGTTGTAAGATAGTCAGCCGGCACCTCTACTCCACTACCGTCTATGTCACTCATCATCTTCAACTATGACAATCATCATGATTAACTATTTTCTTAATATTTAATATTAACATAGCAATTTGCTCGTTTCAATGATTGAGCCAAGCGATGTCAAATTATATTGTGTTACATGTTACATTAATATATTAAACGAAAAATCTAAATATTAAATAATTGAATTGTACTTTATTTAATCATGTTTATAGATTGCCGTCTCTAAATGCAATTACGCCATTAATGATTAATTTTAACTTAATCATTAATTCACTTTTATTTCAAAACAACTACATAATTTAATTTATTTATCTGTAATTCATTATTATCTTTCAGGTTTCATTTCTGGTTTTAGGTGGGTAACATTATTTTTTCTTTAAATGAAAAATGGAATATTTTTTTCTTTTAAGAAAGGAACGGCGAAACATGCTTTTGTGAAGTAAACATCAGTGCATTTATATATATATATATATATATATATATATATATATATATATATATATATATATATATATATATATATATATATAAATTATATATATATAAATTACATTTGCTCTGTTTTTTTTTTCTCACTTTCTCGTTGCTTTGATCACAGAGCCTTAAGGCCAAAGTGCTTAAGGATCCTTGTCCTTAGGTTGCCTGAGATGAAAATTAAATAAGAATACCAAATAAAGAGACAGACCCTGAGGGAAAATATTTTAACTGAAATTCTTTTTTTACAGTCAGATTAATTTAGTAATTTAAAAATAAAATTGAAATAAACTATTTGTTGATATGCTGTTAATTTCAATAATTCCGCGTTTTATTTCTTTTAACATGACTGTTAATATGAGTAAAATCTATTAAATGTGTTTAAAATAATATTTGAGCTCATTATTTTACGTGTCTTATCGTTTAACAATTGTGTTTTTCTTATTTTATAAATTAAAATTACAGAGGAAAATCAAAATTAAGAAATTCAAATTTTTATATTAATATATTATATATTTCGTTTTAGATTATTGTTCTACGTTTCCAATAGTTAACGCATTTTAGTTTTTTCTTTTTTTTAATATTTCAATAGTTAACGCGTTTTGAGGTCTTCTGTATCCAAAAAAAAGAATTTTTCGTTAAAATTTCTGACTGTCGTCTGAGCTCAGACTCGGCTGAAGCTACTGAATAAATTTGTATGATTTTATTTTTTATAAATTTAATAAATATTTATAATAAATTAATATAATTATTTTGTTTTGTAAATATTTTTATACATTTTTTAAATTTGGGGGAGATCTCCTTCAAAACTATGAAACAATGTTTTTCTCAATAACAGTTCCTATTATTTGTAGTAAAAAAAAAATATGTATATATGTAGAGTATTTAAATACCAAATAAGTTATTTTATTTACTTATCTCATACTAATTGTAAGTACACTTGCGTCTATATAATTCGCTTCACCGGGCAAAATACTGTTTAATGGCGGGATAATTGCGAACAATGTGAATAATGTAGACTATCGCAATAAAAATTTGTCCTAGAGTAAGGATCCTGCAGAATGGGGACTGACTTATTACAAATTTGTAGTAGAGTAAGGATGCTGCAGAATGGGGACTGACTTATTACAAATTTGTAGTAGAGTAAGGATGCTGCAGAATGGGGACTGACTTATTACAAATTTGTAGTAGAGTAAGGATGCTGCAGAATGGGGACTGACTTATTACAAATTTGTCCTAGAGTAAGGATCCTGCAGAATGGGGACTGACTTATTACAAATTTGTCCTAGAGTAAGGATCCTGCAGAATGGGGACTGACTTATTACAAATTTGTCCTAGAGTAAGGATCCTGCAGAATGGGGACTGACGTGATAAAAATATGTCGTAGGGTAATGTTCCTATAGAATGGTGACTTGTATAAATAAAAATATAATATAAAAATATAAATATGTCTGACAGAATGTTTTACGATTTGCTTCAAACCTAATACTGTTTTAGAATGAAATTGTTTTTAATTTATTTTATTATGGATTATAAAATTTAATTTATATTGTAACAACAAATAATTTTATATTATCTCTAAGGATTAATTGATTAAAATTAATGAGATATTAGGTAAAATCTAGTTCACGGTATTGTTATTTATGATCAAAAACCTTTTATAAAGGGAGTTTGCGTTCATTGTTAAACGAAAGTTTAGTTGGAATAATCCGACGTGCTTTTGTTTTGGGGTATTTTTAATATTTCAAGAATTATGAAAAGGTGGTTAACGTGACCAATATTTTGAAAATAGAGTTTTTGGTTTGGTAACAAAACGGCAGTACAATGGCACCCTGCTTAATACAACATGTGACAATACATTGAAGTAAAGGTTTAAATTTCGAACATAGGTAGATCTTGAAAAGAATAAAAAGATAAAAGAATTTTACAGATTTCGTTACTATAGCATGTGTTTACGTTTAGTAACTATACTGAATTAAACATCATGTGAAATATGGTGTTTAAGAACGACCACAAATTCTGTAAACAAAAAATATGTAGAGAATCATTTATAAATAAACAGGTCAAGTGTGTGCTAGTCAGCACACAGTGAGGGTCCGTAGGCAACCCTGTATAGTTTAAGTAGTACCCTATTGATGGTGTTTTTTAAAATGCTAAAAAGCTTACTTTGAACTATCCTATGGGTCTGATATTCTCAAAATACATAAACAAACTCCTGATAAAGTATTTTTTTTGCCACTGAACCGGACTAAAACCACATAAATAGATCGATTTTTTTTTTTTCGAAATGTCCAAAAAGTGGTATCTTTACTTTTGGTCGAAGAATGTTCAGGAATTTTTTCAGATTTTTGCACTTCACATAAGCGAGATAGAAGGAGGGGGGACACGTTTCACACCCACTTCATACTTGCCTACGCTCGCCCTATCAAAGTTATACCCAAAGAATTATATATTTTTGTAATCAGCTCGACGTACCCTTTCATATCATACCCCTCACGGTGTCGAAAAAAAAAAAATAAAAAAATTTTAACCCTTAAGTTTTTTTAGCCTAATATTTTTTTTAAGTCACTATATTTTTAAAATATGTGGGTAGGTACAAGACACATACATGCCAAATTTCAAAGTAATCGGACGAAAGGTGTAGCCGTGAGAGCAGGCGACAGGACGGACGGACAGACACACGCAGGAAAATATAAGGGTCCTTGAGTTGCCTACGGACCCTAATAAAACGAGTATTGCCAAGTGTTGTTTATTTGAAATAATAATTTATTAGATAAATATAAACATAATATATTATGTGACAGCTAATTACAATTCCACATCGTAACAATAATCAATTAAATCATTTTTCTTGCAGTCTTCAATTATTTTAGACGAAAGTATATTATAGATTTACACACTAAATAATAATAATACAAAATAAATAAACTAAGTAATACTAACTAAATTTATATACTAACATCTAAAATAATATACTTACTTATTATTATTATTTTAAATCTAAATCTTTGGGGTAATAAAGAAATAAGTTAACTCCTCATTTGCCAATATTTCTGTTTGTACAGCACAAAACAATTTGACAGTGTGCTATCTCATATACGTGTACATTTTAACAAAATTGACAATTAAAATAATATTTCTCTGGTGGAGAATCGAACTCTACTTCTAATCTCATTGTAATTATTGTTATTTTCTATAAGAGAACAGTAACAGAATTTAAAATTACAGTTACATTTTAAATATATTAATAATATTTATAGTAAGAAAAAAACAAACATATCCTTATTAGACCGGGAGATAGCGTGCAAAAAAGTTTTTGACTAACATCAAGCTAGAATTTTGTGTAAAAGTTTTTGGTGACTTTTAAGAATAGTTGGTGGGCGAAGTTTGTCTGCAGTTCCTAGCTTGGGAATAGGCATTTGAAAAAAACAAACCTGTGGAGAGTGGCCATATCTCGCCCATTAGGGTGGACCATGTGATTTTCATGATCCTGACTACAAAATTAGTTAGTAGACCGAAAATTAAGTTGAGGTTATTTTTTGGAGTGACATTTGAATAACTAACCTATCAAGTGACTAACTAACATCAACTTGAAATTGACCTACTAACTAATTTTTTACTCTGGATTATGAACGTTAATAATAATTAAATGTACCTCCAAAAACTTGAAAACTAATAAATGGAAAACACTGGGCTAAGCATTAATTTATAAACTCGTATTTGAGAAAGTTTATCTGAGTTGTCTCAGACCGATTTTTTTTCTAATTTTACTACACATAATAATCTACTGCATATAAATCTGGTAAATATTTTCTCTTTATTATATACTACATAAGTAAGAAGGTAATAATTAAGAAAGACGGGACATTTTGGAAATTTAATGAATTCCTAGGTTTATGATGCATGTCTACAGCGTTGATTTCCATCTATCTAGAAACACATCCTAATTATTAGCTAAATATGTTTACAAACATATTATTGACTGAATTCAAGCCAAACAACAAGTATGAATTATTAAACATATGAAAGGATCAACAATAACAATAATCATGTATTAAACATGCATTTTGAAATTTCAACATACATTATTCACTTCCTTTAAACGTACCTACATCCATTCTAAATATATTTACAAAGGAATTCCAAGCATTTGGTTCATTGAAATTGATATATTCACGAGAAAGACGAAAGTTAAATATTTTATACGATCTTTCATTCTTCTGAATAATAATTAACAGTTTTCATGTTTATTTCAAATCTCAAGAGACTCAAAAGAAAAGAGGGAAATGACAAAGAAAAAAAAAAAACTCATTTATTTTGTGTTAATTAAGAAAGAAAGGTGCTAATTTAAATTGCTCTTTACCTAACTCGTCTTCTTTCTTTTTTTTTTTTTTAAAAAAAATGGTATATGGTTTATTTAGTGGAAAGGAAATTGCTTGTTTGCCAAGATTTATAGCATTGCGTGTTCACAAGGCACGCACAAAGTATATATAACGTTCTATTTAAAGGAGAGTCTTAGTTATTTATCATCCTGAATTCTTTGATGTTACTTTTTTTTAATCTTATGTTGTGATGTTTTGTCAATTCTGTATCCATAGTATGTTACAATTCAGTCACATCTAAGCTAAATTTAACACTAATAATACCCATTAAGTATAAAATATTTTTTGTTTAAAATTATATTTAAGTATTCTATAATTGATTTTTTTTACTGTGAAAGGTTTACTTTTGTATGTGGCTCACGTACTTTTTTGTTAACAGTCGGTTAGGACATTTGGTGGCAGAATCCACCAATTTAGTTGTTTTTTTGGTTTTAATTTTCACTAATAATTTCTAATGAACAGCTTGGTTTTCCGGTAAAATCCGGGTCACGAAAGGTTTGAAGTCCGACGTTTCGCTTCCACTACTGGAAGCATCTTTAGGAATGAGGTGGATAAGGTGTTAACCAAAAATAAAAGTGTTAAAAAAGATATGGTGTTAAAAAAAAAGTAATTCGGTTTTGGTCCGTTAGGAGCTCTGATATGATTTTATATAAAACTTAAAAAATTATTTACTTTAGCACTCCTATTGACGAGACATAGTACTATATTGTCAAAACCAAGTTACCTCCTGTTAACTCCTAACTTCCTGGTACTATATAATATTCCGCTCAGATGTCACCACAATTGATATGAGAACAATAGTTTTAAAAAATTAAATAACAATTAGTGTAGTACATGGATTCCACTCGTCCTATTATTGGGTCAATTGTCACATAGGAATTGTTAGAGTATGGTTCTATAACCGTTTTCGATTCCCAGCGAGGTCACACTTATTTTTATACAATATTAATTGTACGCAGACGGTTGAAATTAATAGGACTGAGGGTAATTTCGACAAACCATTATTTTTTTTTTTATCAAATTCGATTAAGTACCTACTTTTATGATAGTGGTAAAAAAAAAGTTTGCAATTCAATTTTTAAGTTTTTGGTAGTTTTCATACTACGGAAAGTTAAATTTTAATTTAAATCAAATTATAATTATTATTAACTACGGGAAACAGACAGTGAAAAATACACTCCTGTGCTGGGATTTTTAACCACGGGCCTCTATATTTCCAGTATAGTATATCCAGTATATATATCCTCTATATATCCAGTATATATATCCCGGCACAGGAGTGTATTTTTCACTGTCTGTTTCCCGTAGTTAATAATAATTATAATTTGATTTAAAAAAAAAAAAAAAAAAAAAAAAAAAAAAAGTTTGTGCACGTGCAGGGGCAAAGCAATAGGACAGAAGTCTGAAATTGATTGATTGATTACCATTTATTGCATTTTCATCATATACTAAATATACTTTTTATACATAATAAATAAATACTATATTTACAATACTTAGATTTAATTTTCTTTTCTTTTCATATTTTCTTGCAACTCGACTTACGCCGTAGTTTGGTGAAGGCTCAAGGCCAAAATCACCCCTTCGAGTCGGTTTATTGTAGTTTATATTACATTAAATTATTCTTATCTCTACTTTTTAGGGTTTCGTTGGTAAAACCAAAAAAAGAAACCCTTATAGTTTCGTTCCTGTGTCTGTCTGTCTGTCACTCTGTACGGTTCCAATAACTTTTGAATCAAAAGAGATAAGGACATGAAACTTTCTAGTATTAAAGACGCTTTGACGCGAACACAGGAAAAATATAGCGAACTCAAAATTATAAGCTGTTCAAATTCAAAATGGCGGATAATTCACGTCACGCGAAAAAAAATATTTTTTTAAATTTCGAGTGGGGTATCAAATGAAAGGCATTGAAGAGTAGATAACAAAAATATATAACACTTAGGGAACATAATTATTTTTCTGCGCCATTTTGTCAAAAAACATCAAAATTTGGGTGCCCCCCCCCCTTAAAACTATATTTCCGCTGTTACTAAAATTATAGAAAAATATGTAAAATTTGCGGTTTGATGGGCCAATGAAAATGAGCAATTTGATCCGATTAACTGGGAATTCAAAATGGCGGCTAATTCCTGTCACGGGGAAAAAAATATTTTTTTTAATTTTTAGTGGGGTATCAAATGAAAGGTATTGAAGAGTAGATACAAAAATATATAACACTTCTGGAAAATATTTAATTTTTCATGCCATTTTGTGAAAAAACATAACATTTTTCACCCTTATACTAATTTCATGGTCACGATACCAACGAAACCCTTTTTACGTGAGACTTCACGTCTAAACAATTTATTTTCTTTTCTTTATAAATATTGTATCCATATTACTTTATATTATTACAAATATGTCTTATTTTATTCTTCTTACTTGTACTGCCATACATCACTGTATACGTTTTTCATGCGTTGCATTGTCACTCTCTGCCAATTCTCTTCTCCACAGCTCTTCTTAAATTCTTCCTCCCAATGCGGTGGTCTGCCGCTCTTCCTCACCCTCTGAAATTGATATGGCATTAAAATGAGCTAATCAAAATCAGATTATTGGATTTTAACTTATAGTGAATCGTACACATTTTAAACGTCCAAAAAAATGAGTTCTGCCTAGGAATTGTTTAAATCAAATTCTTAAGAAATGTCGTTGTCTAAATGGTCATAATGCTTCTTTTACCTGCGATAAGCATTAACTAATTTCTGCACTAAGCTTTTTTTCTTCTTAAGCTAAGTAAATAGTAAGTATATTGGTCAATCTGCTTTATTTGGCTTACCAATTTCTAATTGTCCGATTTACTTTAATTTTTTTTTTTAACTGTCCCTTTTTACAAATTAAA
>OX578284.1:17453186-17923186 GCA_951217055.1 Gerris lacustris
ACCAGTTTGGCTTTCGATCCCAACATTCCACCATCCAACAGTGCCACCGGATTGTCGACTCCATCTCATCCTCCCTTGAGCGAAAACAGTATTGCACTGGTGTCTTCTTAGATGAGGCCCAGGCATAGGATTTGGCACCAGGGTCTACTGTGGAAACTAAAGGGCGTCCTCCCCTTTACCTACTACCTTATCCTTAAATCCTACCTTCATGATAGACACTTCCATGTATAAGCTGTGGTTCTGCCCGTTCGCCTACATGTCCTATTCTTGCGGGTGTACCGCAAGGAAGTATTCTTGGTCCTTTATTATACTCCTATTATACATCCGATATCCCTCAACTTCCGACTACCCAATTAGCTACCTTCGCTGATGATAAGTGTATATTCTCCATATCCTCTGATCCCAATACAGCATCCACCAACATCCAAAACCACCTTAATCTCCTTGAACCTTGGTTAAGGAAATGAAGAATAAAAATTAATGAGCAGAAAAGTGTCCATGTCACTTTTACTCTCAGACATTCAACTTGTCCTCCAGTCATCCCTCAATCCTCTTCCGTAAGATACCTAGGTCTCCATCTTGACCAACGATTGACTTGGGCTCTGCACACCAAAACTAAACGTACGGACACTAACAGACGGTACAAACTCTTACTGCGACTCCTCGACCAAAGATCCTACCTATCCCTTTCTAATAAACTCCTTATCTACAATTCAATACTCAAACCTATTTGGACCTGCAACCTATTTGGATTGCACCAAACGCTCAAATTCTTATAGGATCCAATCCCTTCAGTCAAAGATCCTTCGAAAAATCACTAACTTTCCCGCATACGTTTCCAATCTCACAATCCACAACGACCTCAAAGTAACACATAAAAACTACCCGTCCAATTTTAATGAAATGTGTGTGGTAGGTCATAATTAGTTCATTGTTAGTCTCATATAAGTTTAAAACTTTGTCGCCCATTTTTTCTCTTCAACATGCACACAAACATACGTTCATTCAAAAGTTCATCTTCAAAAGTACTCATCTGATTTTTATGAAATTTGGATGGGTAGGCGAAAGTAGACCGCAGATAGCACCAGGTTAATTTCAACCGTCTAAGCTCTTTAACTTTTGCGTAATTGATACTTAAATTCATGTACAAAATCAAAACATTTTTGACATATTAAAAAAACGGGGGAAACAATGAAATAAATCATACAATAATAGTTTGTAAAAGCATGAAATCAAATTGGCAGTCTATTTTCTATTTTTTTTAAATAAATTTAAAAAAAAATCCAAATTATCTATTCCCGGACGTTAATGAATAATGAATATAGCTAAAATTAAATTTAAATACTTTCACTCTCAATATTAAATGGCACGTTTCAAACATTCATAAACCTTCTTTTAAGTATTGCAAAAGTTTCAATCAGCGTTAAATCTACCACCTACCTGCAAAACCAATTAACATTTTTTTATACATTTAAACATTTTTTTAAAAAAAACAAAATGACCAATTACCACAAAAATTAATAATGTTTTATATATATATTTTTTTAAATAAATAGTTTTCTAAAAGGAAAAAGTACGATTGTGAGTCACGTATTATTTTGATTTACTGTTTACCAACATATTATCGGTATTTAATACTTTTGGAACAGACACACGACTTGTCGGACAAATTAACAAGATTTCTCTAAATAAGAAAAGAAAGTAAAATGAAACAAACAGTTGTTGGCAGGCAAGCACGTTCAACTTGATGTGTTTCTTCACAACTTTTTATTCCTAGTTCATAACTTAATGAAAGCCAATAGACTCGAGTTATAAAGTTAACAAAGAACGTAGATAGAATACATTAATAATCATCTAATATTTCTTCAAGACATGATGAAATTATGAAATATCTCGAATATAACCTTACTCTCTTAAAGAACGTTTCGAAAGACCAAAAAATGAGTTTTAAAAGCCTTATTGAGCATGAAGAGCCAAGATTACTAAGTTCATAATCAACAAACCACTATATTCAAGGCTCCACAACTAGCGTAGAAAAAAAAATTGCTCTTAAATCGGCCATATTTTTTTTCAATATGGCTACCAGGAAAAATGTTACGTGCAAAAACTTTCATAGTATTAATCTACCAGAAAAGATCTTTAAAATGGTATGTGGCATTCTATATAACCATTAACTTCTTTTGCAAACACCCAATTTTGGTCATATTTGTTTTCAATTTGCCGGCAAAGAATGAACATTTGGTAGTACTAGTTGCATATTATTTTCCTACTCTTCTAGCCCTTTAACACAAGATATAAACATGCCATGCTTGCTAAAGACGTTTTGATTAGTTGTCCACCATATTTTGGCTACCATCTTAAAATGATAAGTGTAAAATTTTAATTGTTACATATTATTTATCAACATTTTAAGACTTTTAAAATAATATTATATATCATGTCATGCTGAAATAAAAACGTTTTGTTTAGTCGTCCGCCATCTTAAAAATATTTAATAAAAAATATATTAAGGAATTTCCAAAAACTACATTTGTCACAAATTATGAGATGTTCCTTTGTACCAAATTTCGTTGTAATCGATCCAATATTACGCCAGTTATCGTTAGACAAACAACCACAAAAACACGCAAATATATACAAACTTTTTAAAGAAAAAGTCTCTGAAATGAAGAACTCAGAAAAAGAAAAATTATTGAATTTCCAAAAACTATTCAGTTGTCACAAATTATAAGATGCGCCTTTGTGCCGAATTTCGTTGTAATCGATCAATTTTCACGTCAGTTATCATTAGACAAACAAATACACGTTCTTTTTAAAGCGCAAGAGTCTAAAATAAAGAACTCACTAGGCTCGTCTAATAAAGACCAGCTTTAATAATTGCATAAAAGAAAGAAGTAAAAAAAAATAACTTTTGGAATTTCCAAAACTGTACAGTTGTCACAAATTATAAGATGTGCCTTTGTGCCTAATTTAGTTCAATTCGATCAATTTTAACAAACAAACACACACACTTTTAAAAGCGCAAGAGTCTAAAATAAAGAACTCACTAGGCTCGTTCAATAAAGGCAGGCTTTAATAATTGCATAAACGAAATTGTTAAATTGGAAAAATTAACTGAAGTTACAATTTAAAAATTCACTCACTTTTTTTATTTGGTTTGAGAAAGAGGAGATAACCCATTTGCATTAGATAATACAGCTCATATGACGCTAAAAGAGGCGCCAATACGCCGAATATCATTATACGGAAACTGCGAAAGTCTGGCCTGAGTGAGTTGTAAGTCATGAGTCCCTTCCCAGACTCTCTTCACCAGATGACGGATACACATCTGATATAACACTCTGGTGCATCCGGTTCATTTCTGACGTCATTAGTCGATTCGCAAGTTCTTTGTGCAAAGCTCCGTCCAATTATTAACTCTGCCATTATGTCTTTAGAGGCTCAAATTAACAGTGCTTAGACTCTTAAAAGAACAACAGGATATTGGTTTTAAAAGCTCAAAATAATTGACTTTAATTAAGGTAAACGTGAATTGTTTTTAAAGTTTATACGGATTTGTTTACATATGAAGGTTAATTATTATCTACTAATTATTAAGTAATATGATACACCGTAGTATTCTATAAGTACATTTTTTTTTTTTTTTTTTTTTTTATTCATGGCGTATGAGGTGTAGAAATAAAAACAGTATAGGACACTAATTCACATTTGATTCGTTTCGGCTTTTTTAAAAACCATCTTTAGTCGTATTGATTCATTAGATACAGTTAGTAACAACGTCTATCTCCAAGAGGAAGTGCGTCTAGAGTTGCCAAGATCAAGAATCTATTTTTTTTTTATAATATATATTAAAATAATTTAATATACTCCCTGATATAATAAAATAATGAAAACTGACAATGCAATAGCACAAAAGCAGATAAATATAGACAATATTCTTGATCTTGACAACTCTAGAGGCACTCCCTCCTAGGGATAGATGTTTTTACTAACTGGACTATTAAATAAATCAATATGACTGAAGATGGTTTTTAAAAAAGCCGAAACGTATCAAATGTGAATTAGTGTCCAACTGTTTTTATTTCTACATCTCATCCGCTATCAATAAGAAAATTTCTACGTATTTGTTAACTTTATTTAGGGTTTCTTAGTTATGCAAGAAAAAAACTAATTATCAAAAATGTTTACGATTAAAACAATTAAGGTTATAAGTATTAACTATGCCTAGCTTCAGTGTGGACTTTTAATACGGTCGCTGTGCAATATAAACATTATATTACTAATTACTTTCTTTTAAAGAGATTGTTTATAAGATCGCTAGGCAATATAAACATTATTTTACTAATTACTTTCTTGTTAAGAGATTGTTTATAAGGTCGCAAGGCAATATAAACATTATTTTAGTTATCCCTTGCTTGTAAATTTAAAGTGATTGTTACATGTGTAAGAGCAGTCCATACTACTGCACTGCAAAAAGACCGTAATATAACGTTGACGAATCGCTCCAGTTCAGATAACCTTGCGAGAAAGGTTGAACATTTTTGTATTTCTTAGGGAAATTTCCGCTGTTTTGTTTTCATAAGCATGTTTTTGAATTAAATTGAACACGGTTAGTGAGGGGCCGGGTTCCATTCCTCGCTGGGAAGAAGTTATTTATATGGTCAATTTTGATAAGATATCCATAAATAATTAAATGTAACTACGGAAACTCGAAACAACAAATAAATTGGTCTGAGTTATGTCAGACCTATTTATTTTTTATTTTATTTTACTTTTCTTTCCAGCCAATATATACGAATTCGTTATTAATTAGTAAAGTAATTGCGATCACCCTAACTTTTAGCTACTACATTGTATTATGAGTTTTATATAAGTAGTGCACACGTTTATATACTGTAAACGTGCTGATTTAAAATTGGTTGAAGCAATATAAAAATAGAGTATAAAGTAGTCCAAACTAAATAGGTCTAGGACCCTGACAAACACGTGGAAGAACATAAGAGAAAGGCGGGTTCGATTCCCCACCGACTATTGAGCAAACTTTTTTTTTTTATTAATATATTTAAAGAAAATAAATAATATTTTGTGTACCTTTAACTTTTCATGATGTGGATAAACGACTGCAAAAATCCTGAAAACAAATAAATAATAATCGAATAAGTTATAATAAAAACAAAAGGGCAAATAATTGTGTTAGAAAGGCTTTAGAACTAATAATTTCTATTTGTCAAATCTTAGAATTAACCAGGAATCTACAATTAAATGAAATCTTAAATCGGCCATATTTATTTTTAATATGGCTGGCAGGAATAATTTTGCGGGAAAAACTTACAGAGTACTCCCCTTTGGTTATTATATAAGGGGAGTAACAATATAAAGAAGTGCCTAAATTTATTTATAGCATGTCATACTGAATAAAAACTTTTTATTTAGTCATCCACTATATTGGCTGCCATCTTGAGAATTTTAGTGTAGCATTTCCAAAAACTATAGAGTTGTCACAAATTATGAGTTGTGCCGAATTTTGTTCAAATCGATCAATTTTTACGGCAGTTATCTTTAGACAATCAAACAAACACAAACTTTTCAAAGCCCAAATATATGTAATAAAGAACTCACTACATTCATTCTACTATATGCAAAAAAAGAGTTAAATGTAGTATGTTTTATTAAATAACAACAAGTATTAGGAATACTTGTTCTTGTTTTTATACAAAAAAAAAGAAAAACGAACGGTTTCCTTTAACCTATTTATTAGTCATATTCTTTTTTTACTGTAAGAGCTAATTTGTGGTTTGAAGTTTTGATGTAGCTTTAGATATTAAAATAAATGATGGTCCAGAGATGTTTACGTGGGATGAGTCAGAGAACAGGGAAGCCTGGTGATTCTGCCAGGATCGAGAGTCAAGTCTACGTTCAACAGGTGGATGACTCACACCCTTCCCTCGAGTCCTCCAGGATATTATAACAGGCAACAGGACTAGAAGAATTTCACACAGGATCAACGGACTTTAAGATAGACAGTTAAAATAACAGCTGAATACTAATGTGTAGCTGTAGAACTAACTATTAAACTATATTCATTTCAAAAGTTTTAAATTAACGACTCACTATAGGGGAAAAGAATATTTAGTAATCCCTCCAACTCTAAAGTCGGGTTTACACGATCCAAGTACACTAGCTCTAAGTAAATTTGATAAAATCCATTGGTTCAAGTTTTTTTTTGTGGAACTTTGAACCATGGTATAAAATACGCAAGACAGAAATCCGTTTCAGACATCATGGAACAGTTTTAATTCCCTGCGTCTGTCTATCTGTCGATCAATTTTGGTCAATCATGAGTTGTATCAATTTAGCAAACCCTCGTGTGCGCGCGGTCTAATAAAGACACGAGGAGGCGCGGACCCCTGATAGGACTTATAATCTGTTTTATATGCCCACACAACAGGTAAAATAAATTAATATAAACTTGAAATCATTTTAGCAAAATATTATAAAACATATTTAAATTGGTTTTATTGTTTTCTTATGTTTTTAATTTATAAAATACCGTTGTTTAGTCTCATGGTTTTATAAGCACAAAATTAGTCAGTCTCAATTATAATTTTCAAATTTTTAATTTTTTCTGTATAGTTTTATTATTTTATTTTGAAATCAGGTACCATATTAATTTATTGTGTATTATATGTATAAATTTCACTAAAATTTAAGTGAAAGTGGCACGGGTCCTGTCAGGACAATATGGACACAGAATTTAAATATAATCACGTACGATGTCAAACAGTGACTAATTCTCTTGATAAAAGCAAGAAATGTAGCTAGAAAAATACCTATCTTCCTATCGCAACCCCATCTATCTCAATTTCACAGTTATATCTCAATTTTAGGCCTCACAGCAACGCGCGTTCCCGAGGGTTAAAGAGCGGAGACGGTTGAAATTAATTTGGGGCTATCTGCGGGCTACTTTTGACAAACCATACCAATTTCATCAAAATCAGATTAGTACTTTTGAAGATATAGGAGTAAATAAATGTATGATTGTGGGCATGTGGAAGATAAAAAAAATGGTGAAAAAAATGAGAAGGTTGAAACTTATATGGGACCAACAATGGGCAAATAATGACCTACCGTTTAAATTTCATTAAAATCGGAAGAGTAGTTTTTAAGATATCTTGGTTCGCAAAAATAAGCTAATGGAATTTTTATTTTTTTCCAACTACAGTATCTCGAAAACGGGTTGTCTCACTTTATACATGCATAGGACCTTTTTTGTGCAGAATTATGCTAGACACATTCAGAAAAGTAATACCTGCTCTGAGGTAAAATCGAAAAAAGGATTTATTTTTAAAAGGGGAGGAGGGGAGGGGTGCTACTCTCCTAATAATTGATTATATAAAATGATTGAAATAATTTTGTGTCATGTAAGTTTAGGTGAACTTAAGTTCAAAACATCTCACATCATATTACGAATTATTTGTAGGACAATGATTCGTGGTAATAAAGCCAATGTACAAGATGGATAATTTGGATTTCAGAGGATTATAGACTGGACGAATTAGTTAATATCTTTAGTCTTAACTTTTTCCCCCTTTCTAATATTTTATGATATAAGAACAATGTCGCTTCAGAGTAAGAATTAAGTTTGCATTTCAGAATTATTTCAACAATTAAGGAAAACTTGTAATAAATACAAAAAGATTATGAAACAATTGATTATTTTTTATATTCCTAGATTGCATTTAAAAAAAATGTTTACACAAAAAAATTGGATGAAATTTAAAACACGCATATATAATACTAATAATTTAAACAAAGAAATAAATAGAAATTATATTATTTCATAATAGCAATTAACTCAGTAATATCTATTAAACTTAATAATATTAAATTATGTACAATTTAATTGTGTAAAAAATGTGGTTAACTTATTAAATATATTATACTAGAAGAATGATTTATATATAGATATATATTAAATAAAAAAATAATGAGAGAATGAACTTTCATTAAACACTTAAATAGTTATTATTAATAAATAAACCATTAAAAAGAAGTTTAAAAAAAAGTAATAATGTATAAGAGTTGAAACTCTTCCGCTTTTTCTGTCTAATTATTTTGATTATTTTTTTTTATTCTTAATTGGACTAAATGAAGAAACAAAAGGTATTTTAAGGGGATATATTATGGGGAAGCGATGGTTCTCAATGGATAGTATAGCTTTACTCACAGGCTAATTCACACATTAAACCTCTTTAGACTTAGTATTTTATATATATATATATATATATATATATATATATATATATATATATATATATATATATATATATATATATATATATATATATATCACGGGAAAGAGTAAAAGTTGTCTGTAAAATACTGGATGATGGATCCTAAACAATAAGGTAGACTGACCCGAGGAAGAGATATAAGGGTATAATGAAAGATGTGGGAGATATGTACAAGCAAGGTCAAAGAAAGGACCTCTTTTAAGAATAGAAAGATGTCCTTAGCTCTCAAGACGTATCCTTATTATCTATACAATAAATGAAAACCACCAATCTAAAGTAAAGTAGGAAGGAAAGTTTACTCACCAGCTGTCATTTCAAAGTGAAGGTAGGACCTTACCTTGTCTCAGGTCTCAGGACATTTGAATTGAATCGAAAAGGAAAGTAGTAAAAAACTAAGAAATTCTCATACACGTTAAAGGTTTTGAACCTGTAAATACTTTGAAAACCATAAAGGATATCTGACGTAACAATAAGAATTAGAATATAGTTTGGAATCAGATGAAGGGCGAACGGTCTTGATAATGAATTATATATACACTTTGTTGTTACGTAAACGAGAAAAAGAAAAGACAAAAGTTAATGCTGATCAGAATCTATGATAGTTTTTCTTAAGAAACATTCATAAATCTTTTAATATAAAGAGAATTTGAATTAGTTCCGTCATTGCGCTACGAAGTTCTATTCAATCAATTAAATCTAGAAAAATACGACTCTCTGTATTATAAACTGTTTCTAGTTAGGTTTTAAAATAAATTGAATCTGCACGAAAAAAGCATATATTTATTTTTGAAGCAGATTTATGCCTGTATAAGTATTATCATCAGTGCTTGTTTGGACAGAAAAACTTTTATAGACACGACTTACCGGAAGAAATGTCATAAAATCAAAAATTTAAAAAAGTACAATTTACTAATTTATATATTTAATTGTTTAATTTACTAATTTTTTTATTTATTATGACTATAGTCACAATTAGTTATATAATTATGTCTTCTACATTGTAAAAGAAAGAAAAAAAATTATATTTATGCTTTTCGATTCGAAATTTGGAATATTTTAATAAGTATAGATGGGAAATTTGTATCTCCAACACGGATTTATAAATAGATTCTCACTTATTACATGGGGGTTAAGTGGTTATGGTGACTAGTGGTTAAAACGTAGTGGTGAGAGGAATGAAATTTAGTCTTTTCGACTAACAGACAAAAACCAAATTAATTCATTAATATTATTAAAATTGTCGGCCAGTTAGTTAGGCACATAGCTTCCTCGCGTCCTATTTCGTATACTTCAATGGTTTTATGATTTTATAATCTATTATTGTTAAATTTATTTAATTTTAAATCTATCATTAGTTTTGAGTTATTATATGAATTAAAATATCAATTTATCAGAATTTAAGAGGGTAGAAGGTTGAAGTTAATCTGGAGCTATCAGCGGGTTACTTACGACAAACCATCCAAATTTCATGAAAGTCAGATGAGAACTTATAAATAAACAGGTGTACATTAATGTATGTTTGTGCGCATGTGGAAGGGAAAACAAATTGGGCGCAGAAAGATCAAACTTAAATGGGACCAAGAATAGGCTAGTTCTGACCAACCACCCAAATTTTATTAAAATTGGACGAGTAGTTTGTAAGATATGTTTGTTAAAAAAAAGTGAGCGACCGACAGACAGGCACGGAACTAAAAATGTATCCTGATGTCTGAAATGGATTTCTGCTTTGGAATTTTTGAAATTGGAGACAGTAAGAATAGAAAAGAGCTTCATTCAAGAATTTGGAAGAGCTTTGCGGCAATAATATATTTATGGAGACTGGTATATTTATTTTCTTAAATTGAAAATGGTATATTTATAGGTAAATTATAATTAATTTCAATAAAATATATTTCTAAAAAACTGCACATCTTAGAAAAGGAAGGAAAGATAGGAAGGGACAAAACCAAATAATTTTATTTGTAGTACATAATATCAAGTTTGATCTAATTCTTCAAGGCTTTTGTAATCATATTACAAATCTTTTTTTTAATTATATTAATAGTTTTCTTCAATAATTCATTTATTAGGCAAAATTACTGCAATAAGGATTTACCTTAAAGATGTATATAAAATACTTAATATCTGGTCCAAAGTATTAAGTTAATTAATTTTTTTTTTGCTTCCGATTAAAAACATTAAAGAACTTTGTAAATTACTTAATTATTATTTTGAATAGAACTTTAATCATACTGCAACATAATTTTATATTCTTCGCATCCTTCACCTTAAAACTACTGTAAAACTAGGACATACATTAATTTAATTTTGAAAAAATAATCCATCTTGTAGTCATCTAGCCATGAATGTTCCACGATTAAAGACGATATTTGTGCAATTAAACGAGATATGTAACATCTAATTTTGTTCAGTTGGAGTTAAAAAGCTAGAATCTAGCTGCATTAGTTGACCTTGCATTCATTAAGCAAATATTACTGCGTTAGGAAGTGTAATAGGGCCATTTATATCCTAAACCTAATTTTGCAGAGGTATAGAGGCGAAGTGTATTAGTAACTTTACAGGCAAGGACAGATAATTAGAAAAGGTATATGTCGTTTAAATATAGTCTGCCAATTAGTGTGGCACATAGCTTTCTCGCGTCTTATAGCTTACTTTAATGATTTTTTGTTTTTAAAACCTATTATTGCCTAATTTATTTAATTTACCTCACCTTTATTATTTGTTTTTATAACAATATTTAATGTGCGCAGGCAGAAATTAATCTGGGACTTCGATTTCATTGATTTATATATAGACTGCATTTACAAAGTTTTTATGGTTTTGGAAACCTTAACGTTTTTAACTGCCTACAATTTTTAAAACATCCACTATAAAGAATAAAATATTATTTTAACAACCACGGCTATACCAGCGATTACAGATTATGCGCATGTCACTAGAGATAAAAGCGTGAGAAGCTATCAACAAATGACAATCATATTATTTTCTATTTTTGCTTTATATGAGCTTACCGAAGGTAACGGCAGCTTTGTGATCGCTCTGAAGAAAGGAAATATTTTATGTCCCAGATTTCAAAAATTTCAAGAAAGAAATCAGTTTCAGACATCAGGGAAAATTTTTAGTACCATGTCTGTCAGTCAGTCTGGCACTCATTTTTTGCGAACCAACATATCTTAAAAACTACACGCCCGATTTTAATGAAATGTATCTTGTCATAATTTGCCCATTGTTGGTCTCATATAAGTTTCAACCTTCTGCCTCTATGTTTTCCTTCAACATGTGCACAAATATACATTTATTTACACCTATATCTTCAAAATTACTGATCTGATTTTTATGAAATTTTGATGGTTTATGGAAAGTAGACCGCAAAAAAGCACCAGATTAATTTCAACCGTGTGCGCTTTTTAACTTTGTTTAATTGATACTTTAATTCATGTAAAAAAATCAAAATGATTTTAACAAATTAAAAAACGGGGGGAACAATTTATTAACTTGAACAATAATGGCTTGTAAAGGCATAAAATTAATATAGTACGTGAGGTCAAATATTAAAACTCCACAATTTAAAATTAAATTATTTAAAAGGAAATTACTTCACTTCCCTGTCAATGGTACAATTTTACCTCCCAAAAATTCCGAATATTTATATACCAGTTAATACATAAACTTTTGTAAAACTAATGACTGATTATTGCATTGTCATCGGAAATAGATAATTTGTTCATGTTCCAGCTTTCTAGGTAATCGGGAATCGGGAAGTAGTTAAAATATAGATTAAAAGACTAATGAAAAGCGTGTAAAAAATATAATCTAATTTTTGAATCATGACAATACTTTCTTTCAATATATTACTATGTATATCAGGAAAGTTGAATGAAATGCTAAAGAATTAAATGAGACCTCAACTTACTATCTAACACTCATAAATAAACTGCATTTTATATAGTTCTCGTATAGTATTACTGTCGGGATAGTTAAAAAAAAAAATAACAATAATAATTATCGAACATTATAAAAAAATACATTAAAACTTTATAATAAGGCAATTTAACTAAGTTCATTAATAAGTTGAGCTTGTTTAACAAATGTAATGTGTACATGTGAATTTGTAATAAAAATGTAACAATAATACGTAATTATTATTATTATTTTTCATTCATAAATAAAAGGAAATAATAATTAGCGTTATGAGAAATGGAAGTAATGAATGAATGGGAAGAACATAAATTATAATATGAAAGACCAATGTACGAGTAGTGTTGAGATTTAATGTCTCACTTAGAATGATATAAAACCCATGTGATTGTCATTCAGGAACCAAGATATAAAAGTTTAGAATTATGAATGTAGATCTTAGAATCACGAAACATATTGGATATAATTGTAGAAAATTACTTTCACCGAATGGGTGAGAAAGGGTGTAATTATGGTGAAATGATTCGTATACGTACGAGTATATTGTCTCTGGTAAACTTCCAGTGACACAAGATATATATAAACTGCGTTTTGTGATACAACTTTTGTTCAGCGTAGCTCAGAAACAACTCATATTAAACCATAGTTTCTTTTGTCACAGTGATAAAAGGAGAAATGTCATAAGAAAAAAACAAAAAAAAAAAGTCACACATACTTTGAATAGACTGCGTGTGATATAAGTGAAACAAATCGAAAGTAGTTACTATTTACTGCCATTTTTATTGCCTGGATATAAAATAGAATTAGTTATAGACAAAAGTACTTTCGTGTCTTATTCTAACACAGACAAAATAGATAAGAAATATAATTGTTTTTAATAACTAACGTGTAGTAGTCTTGTCAGTGACACATAATAGTCAAATTTAAATGATTATAACTACATACTTTAAGTGGCAGAGTAACCGATTGTTAACAAAGTTTTTAATTTTAGAGACACGTTAATATGTTGGGAGGAGCAAGGAGCATCTCAGTAGTACAAATACAGTAGTCTCGCTTATCTGGACCCCGCTAGTCCGGACATCCGTTTAATCCGGACGGGCCAAAAACTATGTACAAATTAGAACCAGGGCCTGTTCAGATTTATGAATAATTAAGATAATTGGAGTTTCTACTTGCATTGTCTATTAAAAATGTATAAAATTGTTCCTAGTATAGTTCACAGGTGTATATTCGCACGTTCTAACACGAGGAATACCCGGTATTTTTGTTAAAAATAAACAGATTTAGAATAATTAGGAATTAGTAAGAACATCGATAAATCTGTTTCGGTTCCATAGAAATGTAAGGGGCGGAAGATATAAAGGTAGTGTATTCCAATAAATACAATTTTATGTGACTGAGATGGGGAGAGGGTTTTGAAACATATAGCGGCGGCTCAACGCAGTTCCAAGAAATTTCGCCAAGCCGCAATGTCTAATGTCTCAAGTTTTTGTGAAATGATTATCGTTCCTCGAATTTCATAACGAAACACAGGAAGTTCTTCTCAGGAAGTCCCTTCTATACCTGCCACCTGCGTAATAGATTGTCGTTTTATTTTAATTCATTTGATATTCGGACTGGTGACAGAACAGCTCTTAACTTAAATAGTGGACCTACATTGTACAAGCATGTTTTGGAGACTAATAAAAGTAATTTTAACGATAAAAACATTGATTTTAATAGTTTTACCCTAATAAAACTTGGTTTATAGACATTTTAAAACTGATTCCGTTTAATCCGGACTTTCGGTAATCCGGACTGGGTCCGGTCCCGTCAAACCCGGATTAGCGAGACTCTACTGTACGTATGTATGTACTGTACAAAAATACATATATTATACTCACCGTCAAATTATCCTCAACCTATTTTGTAGAAAATTTCTAAAAATACTTTAATAATGGTTATCCTTATACTAATTACCTACAGAGGCTGTCAAACTTATACAAGCTTTTACATTTAATTTAAGCTTTTAAAACATATATTTGGTTTTAAATATACTTGTAGTGTTTAGGACAAAACGGGGTCCAAAATAGTGCAGCAATACTACTGTACTAGACATATAGTGCCACAATACATCTGTACTAGTCAAATAATGACGCAATACTGCTGTACTTGTCAAATAGTGCCGCAATACTTATATATAAACGAGTCAAATAGTGCCTCAATACTACTGTACCTTTCAAATAGTGCCACAATACTACCATACTTGTCAAATAGTCCTTCAATACTACTGTACTTGTCAAATAATGCTGCAATAATACTGTGCTAGTAAAATAATGTAGTAAAACTATTATAGTTGTATAGTAATCAATAAAACTAAGACAGCTGTCTTCAAAACAGTAAATGTCCTCACCGCTACTTATAGCTGAGAATCGTGGTCTCTAACAAAGAAACTCGAATTCAAGCAACAGAGGTGGTACTTGAAGAAAATAGCAGGAAAAACACGAAGACATTGGATCAGAAATTCCACGATCAGAGTCAGTTTAGAGGTTAAACCCATCGGAAAACTCCCAGTTACAGTGGTTTGACCACGGCCAAGTGTAATAAACAACCAAAGGTTGGGAAAAAAATTGTCACCATTTCATGGAAAAAAGGATGGAACATCTCATCTACCCTGGCCAAGAGAGAAATGCCCTTTTACTAAGCACGGACGAATGTCTAAGAATAAACATGCGTGGAAAGTCGTTTTGGTCATTCTCTGGACCAAACGGTAGAAGAGGATCGGACTAAGTAAGTCGTAAGTACTACTGAACTTGTCAAAAGGTATAGTAATACTTTTGACGGGGAGAAAAAATGAATACATTTTCCTAATAGCTTAGGGGGTTAGCTTAGCGTGGCTACAGTCTTTATGACAAGAAGGGTAACAAGTAACAAGGAATCGTGAAGAAGGAGAGGATTGTACCAGAGAATTAAGATGAGATGTCAGGGAGCTGGCTCTTAACGAGCAACTACTAGGTCTCAGACAAATGGAACACGGAAGACGGAAGTCATTGGGAAGGAAAAGTGCGTTAGCAATTTTGCTGAGTATAATGGATTGGAGTCTTTCTAAATTAGAATGCATGGCTATTCCCCACAATGTAAGTAAGTAAGTCCATGTTTAATTAATGATGCAATTGTGTATGTAGATGAATAGTTTATTAGATAATAAGAGTTTAGAACGATTATTCAGAAATCTAGTCAGTACTTTGTACGGTCGGTAAAACATTTAGGTACTTAAAGAAAGGTGACAGAGAGAAAGAAAATCAGGGTAAATTTCCAATGAAAACAAATGACTATGTTATTGTGGCTTCAAGTAAACATCACGATGCACTACACCCCTGAAGATGCTTCCAGTAGTGGTAGCGAAACGTCGGACATCAAACCCCTTCGTGACGAGGATTTCACCGGAAAACCAAGCTATTTATTAAATTTCTAATTATCCACATTATAACGATAACTTGTTAGGAGAAAATGACAAGACTTATTTTCTATTGGGATGAAAATAAAAAGGATAAAATAGGAGAGAGAAGTTTCTTCCGGTCTATAAATAATTATCACATTCCTTGTTCTCTAAGTCTAAGTATCGTAAAATAAAATAGGAAACGAACCTATTATTAGCCTAGGGTTAAATTGGTCCCTTCAAATTCATAGGATTTTGAAGCGGAAACCTCAAAGAATCCGATAATAAAGTATTGAAGATGTTAATAAGTCTATCTATATATGTATATTATATGATATAACACAAATTATGAGAATCAAAAATGTAAAGTATGCAGGTGTATGAAAGAATATAATACGAAAGGTATACAAGGGTAACAGATATATGAACTAATAGAAAGTCATAGGTATTACCGGAATCTTCAGTTAATCTGGTTGTCGGTTGTTACCTTCAAGGTGTTGTTGGATGGAATCCGGACTATGAGATGAAATAACTTGGAAATTATACAGCGTGAGTCACAAACCTGCTCCAGCCTGGGTTCAAACAGATAACCCAGCTTCCAGCAACACTTTGTAACAGAAGCAAGGGGAAGCCTTCAGCTAAACTTAACGTGTAATTATATGATTCATGCACTCAGTTTTTACACTTATTCAAATAAAAAATACGTGAGGTGTCGCGGGACACACGTTAGGTACGAAGTTCCTTACTCTTATCAGTCAAAAATCAAACTGCTTACGATGCTAACTACTTATACATGGCGGAGTTAGAAAAGAGACAAAATTAAAAGTAGGTAACTAACTATTTTACTCAGCGGAGTTAAGATAAAATTAAAAAAGGCATTTTTTTATCACTGAAGCGATCGTATTGCAATAAATATGTATTTGAATATAGAAAAAAAATGTAATAATGATGAATTAATAGTTAACGGGATGGTTGTAGTGGAGTGAGTCCCCTTCATAGCGGTGTCGGTGTTGATTTTACTCAAAAAAAAAAAAAAAAAAAAAAAAATATTGATAAAAGTTGTAAAGTGCTATAAATCGCTAATTAGCGTTATTCCCGAGGCGTAGCCAGGGGAATTAAAAATCATAATTCCCTCGGCTATACGCCTTGGGATTTAGGGACCATGGTTCCTTCGGATTGATCTCAAGAACTAACTCAGTCGCAAAGGGAATAAAGGTTAACTATACTCCCTAGCTGCATAAATAACTATTATTTATATCAGTAGCGTACACAGAAAAAATTTTCGGGGGGGGCCAAACCTTACCTTGACTGACTATATGCGGGTTTAGTATACCCCATAATTTACAATAAATTGCAATTTCTCCCCCTTTGAACACTCTAATTTCAATTTCTAACCTCATATTTAATAATATTAAAATCCTATGAGATAACACCTAAAAAATTGCATAGAGGCTGTTAAACTTTAAAAAATTCAGACCTCAATGTATTGGGCTTTAGATTACTTGTAGTAATCAATACAAAATAATGTCACCTAAGTAAATAGTCTGCCAATTGGTGTGACACTTAGCTTCCTCGCGTACTATTTCGTATACTTTAATGATTTTATAACCTATTATTGTCAAATTTATTTAATTTTCCCCAGTTTGTTAAATCTGTCAAAATTTGATACAATGCGATCGTTCTAAAGTACAAATGTTATGTCTCCGATTTCAATAATTCCAAGACAGAAATCCGTTTCAGTTTTCAGAGAAATTTTTTGGTCCCGTCTGTCTGTCAGTCTGTCTCTCGCTCATTTTTTGTGAACATATCTTAAAAACTACTCGTACTCGTTCGGTTTTTATGAAATTTGGATGGCAGATAATTATAGCATAATTATTAGCCCATTGTAAATTGCTGGTCCCATATAAGTTCCAACCTCCTGCACCCATTTGTTGCTCTTCCACATGTGCACACACATACATTTATTTACACCTATATCTTCTAATGTACTCATCTGATTTTTATGTAATTTGGCTGATCGAATGTATAACTCACAAATTGCCCCAGATTAATTTGATCTGTCTGCATTGTTTAAATTTTGCTAAATTGATACTTTAAATCATGTAAAAATCAAACAAATTTTGACACATTTAAAACGAAGGGAAAATATACTACACAGAACCCTGGTCCAAAACAAAAATTTGCTAATGAAATTCACAATCCCTTATCCTATCTTTTTCAAAATTAGGCAAATTCTATTATGCATATCATAATTCAATTCAATTCAAGTCCGAGTTGACTCGGGCTTCATTTAATTTAATGTGCTTAACACCCAGGCTGAGCCGTCAATCGGGCCTAATATTGAATGCATCTCAATTAATGAATTAATTTTGATGCATTTATTTCAATGGACAAAATCCGGGCCCTCTAGCAATCAGGCCGATTTATTGCACTTCTAATCCTAATTCAATTCATTGCACTTAATTTTGTAGCCAAAATTCCGGGCCTAGCTGTAAAATCGGACCAATTTAGTTAACGTATCCTAATTTAATTCAGGGCATTTAATTCCATTGGCTAAAAATTCCGGGTCCGGAAGGCAATTGGACTGATTTAGTTTAGGAATCCTAATTTAATTCAATGAATCTAATTCCGTCAGCACAAATACGGGCCCAGACGACAATCTGGCCAGTCTAGTGTTCAATAGTTTTAGTTTCATCGGCAAAAATCCGGACCAAGCCGGCAATTAGGCCGACTTAATTTATACTTCCTAATTTAATTCCATCGGCAAAACTCTGGGCCACGCCGGCAATTGGGCCGACTTAATTTAGGCTTCCTAATTTAATTCCATCGGCAAAAAACCGGGCCTAGCCGGCAATCGGGCCGGTATAGTGTTTAATAGTTTTAGTTTAATCGGCGAAAATCCGGGCCAAGCCGGCAATCGGGCCGACTTAATTTATGCTTCCTAATTTAATTCCATCGGCAAAAATCCGGGCCTAGCCGGCAATCGGGCGGTATAGTTTTAGTTTCATCGGCAAAAATCCGGGCCTAGCCGGCAATCGGGCCGGTATAGTTTTAGTTTCATCGGCAAAAATCCGGGCCTAGCCGGCAATCGGGCCGGTATAGTTTTAGTTTTATCGCCAAAAATCCGGGCCTAGCCGGCAATCGGGCCGGTATAGTTTTTAATAGCTTTAGTTTCATCAGCAATCCTACTTTGGTGTTTAATGAATTTAATTCCATCGGCAAAATACGGGCCCGGCGCATTTGGGGTGATTATACAAACCCTAATATAATATACTTAATTAATTCCTTTTATTGGAAAATATTTACAGAAAATTCGAATGCATCTGTCATTACTGTGTTTGTTTGCTTTTAAATGTATGGCGGGTCCAAGTTATGTAATCATTTCGGGGGGGGCCAGGGCCCCTTGGGCCCCCCCCCCTGTGTACGCCACTGATTTATATAGTAGTTCATATTAATTAAACTTATGTAAAATTTATTAAATCAGAATAAAAATAATTTTTTTTTCAAAAAGAACTATTTAATAATATATTAAATAAGTCTTGTTCGAAGAAAAATCTGAAAAAATTACAAGTAATAGCTAGGTTACCAAATATTTAGTAAACTATGCAATTTCTATTGTAAACACGCAATGAGAAAAATCTAAAACAACAATAGAATTACAGAATTAATCTGAGATAAAATATTATTTTTTCTATCGAATTATTTCGCTATGCGAGGGAATCCTTGAGTAGATTTTTAACAATGCCAAGGATTGTTTATTAACAGAGACTGATATAAACAGCAAACAAACAAATATAAGATAAATATTCTGTTGATATTTGACAATATCAAAATATACAGTGATAATGGTACTAAGCCAATAACAAAAGTATGATATTTTGTAACATTTTCCAATAAAATTGAAATCATTAGTATTCATTTTAAGAGCATAATTTGAATGGTCTGACAACTCTTATAAACAAACTCCTCCACATAAAGAAAACGTCCAAAATATGTTTTTTCATATAAGCAGGATTTTTATATATATTAATAAATTGAGGCTCAAGATGCCCTTAGTCCTAAAAAGTGGGTTTATAGTCGTCTGAGCTGAGGTCCAAAGTCGGTTGTCTGAAAAAAAAAACTGGGAGCATAAATTTCTATATCGATTTTGGATACGAAATCATAAAGAAATTTTACATATATGTGTCAAAAAAATCTTAACCAGAGGTAAAATTAATATATACAATTTAAATTTAGTGCGTAAGCTTGTAGTTTTGATTTTTTAAACGAATTAATGTATCAATTTAGCAAAATTTAAAGAGCGCAGACAGTTGTAATTAATCTTGGGCTATTTGTGGGCTACTTTTGACAAACCATCCAAACTTCATAACACTCAGAAGAGTATACTTTTAAAGATATAGGTGTAAATGAATGTATGTTTGTGCGCATGATGAAAAGAAAGAAATAGGCGGAGAAGGTTTGAAACTTATATTGGACCAACATTGGGCTAATTATGACCTACCATCCAAATTTCATTCAAATCAGACCAGTAGTTTTTAAGACATGTTAGTTCGCAAAAACTGACGGACAGACAGAAACCAAAAATTTTCCCTGACGTCTGAAACGGATTTCTATATTGGAATATTTGAAATCAGAGAACTAAACATTTTTCGTTCTTCAGAACGATCACATAGTTTCCGTTACCTTCGGTAAGCTCGGAAGCAAAAATTATTTCTCAGCAACAAGTCTGACGATTTGACTTGGAATGAATGACATCCATGTCTTAAGCTATAAAATTGCTTTAGTTTGTTAATGTAAAATATCCACAAAAACACAATGTTCTTTTGTAGATTACCATTTAATATCTAATAAATAAACAAGCTTCTTAAATCTTATTATTGTTATTACTATTGTTATTTTAAAATAAATAATAGTTATTTATGCACCTAGGGAGTAAAGTAAGCCATTATTCCCTGAGCGAAAAAAGTTGGTTCTTGAGGCAAAGCCGAAGGAACCATGGTCCCTAAATCCCGAGGCGAAGCCGAGGGAATTAGACTCTTTAATTCCCGAGGCGCAGCCGAGGGAATAACTCTAATTAGCTCCCGAGGCCCAGCCGAGGGAGATAATTATCGCGAGGGGAATAATGACACTTTACTCACGAGGTACATACAATATTTTATCTCCAGTAGGGAGAAAATACACTTTTTCGTTTATAGCACAGTTTTTATTTATTATTTTAATAAATAACAATAATTATTAGAACTTTTAATAGCAGATATAAGAGATTCAATATTAAAAAACAAATAAGAATTGGAATTAAACTCAAATAGAAGGTTATTTAGGTGCAGGTTATAATGTTGTAAACAAAGATAAACATGGTCAAAAAAGCGCAGTGCCGCCAACTTTATTTCATTAGCCATACATTTTCTACTATTTATAAAATAATTAAGTTGCAATCTTTACTTTTTTGCCCTACTCTACTTTTTCGCTCTACTTTTACTTTTTCTCCCTACTTTTTGAGTTCAGGGATGAAAAGACCTGTTTTAGTCTCTCTAAACTAATTCAAAATCATAACTTTTTTTCCCTACTGGAGATAAACAAATTTAGATATCTTATTGGCCAAACTATACATAATTATCCCCCTTATTAATGTTCTAGCATCTTATATGTGGTATAAAACCACTGAATTTACTTATGTACTATGTATGTTACCTACAATATAAAACAATGCGTTTTCCTACTAAATTTAATTCAGTTTGGAATGGAATGTCGGGCTTTATCACCACAATGGAAATATGACCTTGTCTGCTAGTATTCTATTTATTATTTTCTCCTCTAATTTCATTAGTAATAGTAATCTAATTTTAAAAAAAAGCTAACACAAAAGAAAACGTGCGAATGTCTCTTTATAAAACTGTTACACAAACAAATAGGTATATAAGTGACCTTAGATTTATCTAATTATAATTAATTATAAGATATTTAATATCAATGAGGTTACATGGCTGCTTTGACAAATATATTGTGATAAGCTTTTGTTTGGGTTTTCATTTTTGATGGATAAAGTAAAAGGTATATATATATATATATATATATATATATATATATATATATATATATATATATATATATATATATATATATATATATATATATATATATGATTAAATTAAGAATGTAGTAAATTCAAATAATGATCCATAGGTAACAGCGTATAAGGGCCAGCCCCTCTACTAAAATTTTAGTGATTGTGTAAGACTAACGAATTCCATCAGCCACATTTATTTTATTTGCATTAAAACGTCATAGCATTTTACATAATAATCTGGGTACTTACTTTCTTCTGTTTATTAATTTATTTTTAAATACGTACATAAAGAAATCTATATAGATTAGAAAACTCTTACCTCAAAAGAAATCGACAATCTCATTTATCCTTTTTACCCTTCAAACCACAAATGGTTAAACAATTCATCACGTTAAATTGGGAAAAAAATATATAAATAAATAATGATTTTAATCATTTTAAACACAGACGCTTGAAATTTATACACACAAATAAGTACTTCAATCGAATAACACGTTACAACATAATTAATTAGGTTTTCAAAGAATAGTTTAAAAGCAACCCGAATAATAAATGTTAATGAAAAATAACTTTTTATTTGGTAAATTAATAAAAGAAATATGGTGAGATTAAAATATAAAATAAAACATGGCGAATATACGAGAAGCAACGGAAACTAATCAGCTGATTTAATTCCTCTTGTTATTTTTTAAATCAGTAGTACCAACTTACAATAAAGAAGAATCCTACATAAAAATAAACTAAATACGGTTTTGTTTACATTTTAATATAAAGCAAATTTTCACATTAATATCATCATATTACACGAAAATTTCATTAGAATAGTACGATATTTATATTATATTTGTTCAAAGTATAGATAAAAATCTAGTTTTTGTTGGGGGACCCAAGTCTCAACAGTTTTGAGATCTGATGATCTACTTAATAGAACCATGTTCAAAATCCAAGTATGTTTGGAAGGCAATTTTATTGACAGCTAAATTAAGATTTACAGCGCAATTAGTTTATAGTGAAATTATTTAACAGCATATAGAGTAGGACATCTCAAAGTGTATGGCGAAACAACTTATGAATTCTTCTTAAGAAAATTTTTGAGCTGAGCGAAGCGAAGCTCTTATACTCTACTTTGCATTTGTTTGGACGCATACTCCTCCTGAACGGCTGAACCAATCCGCACAAAATTCGGCACGGTCAATGTGACCAACCACAGGAAGGTATAAATCTGAAATGGTTTAAATTGGTACACAGGGGTACGGGATACGGGGTACAAAAGTTCCCTCCTGAACGGCTGAACCGCTATGCACAAAATTCGGCACGGTCAATGTGAACAACCACAGGAAAGTATAAATCTGAAATGGTCCATATTGGTACACAGGGGTACGGGGTACAAAAGTTTCCACCTGAACGGCGGAACAGATCGGCACAAAATTCGGCACGGTCAATGTGACTAACCACAGGAAGGTATAAATGTGAAATGGTCCAAATTAGTACACAGGGGTACGGGGTACAAAAGTTTCCTCCTGAACGGCTGAACCGATCGGCACAAAATTCGGCACGGTCAATGTGACCAACCACAGGAAAGTATAAATCTGAAATGGTCCACATTGGTACACAGGGGTACGGGGTACAAAAGTTTCCTCCTGAACGGCTGAACCTATCGGCACAAAATTCGGCACGGTCAATATGACTAACCACAGGAAGGTATAAATCTTATGGTCCAAATTGGTACACAGGGGTACGGGGTACATAAGCTAAAATAGTATATGTCCTTCATGATGCATGTCGTTGAAAAGCTCTTTAAGAGTGCAGTTATTGTTTTGTTCACTTTTGTCATATTTTCAATTAAGAGGGGGGTAAAATAGAAAAACAGAAAAAAATGCTGTTTAATTAAAAATTAGAAATATTACTATTTTTGATCCGATTTCAGCTATTTATAAATAAAAATATTTATTATTTAAGATTAAAATGCACGCTCAGCTCAATATTGCAAGCAGAAAACTGCGTTCCACACCTAGTATTTTTAGATATTAATATCTATATTTTATACAGATCTAATCTATATATTATACAGATCGAATCTATAATATATTATATAGATTAGACCAGTGGCGTATCCAGCGGCCAAGTCTGGGGGGGGACATTCTAAGTCAGTTTAGATTGGGGGGGGGGGGGGGTATCCTAGTGGTAACAAGAAAAGGGAACTACTTATTCAACAAAGCAGCTCCCCCCCCCCCCCCCAAAAAAAGAAATTTACAACTAATAAAGAAAAAAAATCTCCGCGCCTAAGTAACAACTGTTTTAGAACGTATTCGTTAGAAAATTTTTGCTGATGCTTACTTACTACAATGCAATATCTTAAATCTTACTGTAAGTCATGGGCGTCGTTTACAGTTAATTATTGAGGGGGATTGATGGGGGGGCCGGGGGCCTACAAAATTTTGAAAATATGACCGCTCAAAACCGCGTTTTTATGCGTCTCTGAGGTGAAATAATATACTATTAAAAAAAATACGGCGGTATTTATTTATTTTTTTTAATCTATTACTTGGGTCTGGGGGGGGGGGGGGGGGGGGGGCACGTGCCCCCTGTGCTCCCCCTGGATACGCCACTGGATTAGACCTTAGATGTCTCTAACACCAAAGGCATAAGCAAAGGTTTCTATGTGTAAATAATTTATAAATATAAATTATTAAGTGCCTATTATATAAAACAAAAGTTTCAACATGAAAATAAAAATCAACTATAATAACAATGGATTATGAAATTATTACAAAATAACGTCAACAAAAAACCCCCAAAATAGTGTTTTTATAGCCCGTGTCTTTGCTATTACTATAGTTACAAGAAGTAAAAAATGACAATATCTCCTGTCGTCTTATTATATTTTTAAGAGGGGATAGATCGTTTGTTTTATTATCTGACTGTCAATAGACAGGTCGATTGTTTGCAAATAAGATAAAAAAAACATGAATTTTAATCAGTAGATACCGATAGAAACTTGAGGGAAGGTCATATCAAGACAATATACACTGATAATAATTATGCAAGTGTCTCCATTCTGCCTCATTGATCTTCTAGTTATAACTTTTATCGTGCCTAAAATTTTATTAGAAAGTATTGAGATAATTTAACAAATTGACACATTAACATAAATCATTGATTATTTAAAATTTATAAATATTCAAAACGACATTTAAGTAAAGATTATATATGAGAGATTTTAAGGAAATAGATTATTTATAATATGATTATATTTTACAATGTTTTTTTTTTTTTTTTAAGTGAAACTTCTTTAGCTGTGGTAGAGTAAATTTGCTTGGATGAAATTGACATCGGGAAACAAAGTTCGCGTTTCGAGACTCGTCCAAGTGGAACATTTTTTATGTGAATTACGATTTTTTTGTTTTAAGACTCGCCTGTGATAGATATTTTAATCGACTGCCGACTTAGGCCGGCAGTTGATTTACCTGT
The DNA here is from genome assembly GCA_951217055.1 of Gerris lacustris. Taxonomy (NCBI): domain Eukaryota; kingdom Metazoa; phylum Arthropoda; class Insecta; order Hemiptera; family Gerridae; genus Gerris; species Gerris lacustris. The sequence continues at coordinate 17,478,355 of OX578284.1, forward strand.
AAAAATCTTTCCTCTGGACGAGTCTCAAAACCCCGACTCCTAGATTGAGAGTCTCACGTGCTAACCACTATACCACGGGAGCAGGTAATTAATTTGTTCAGTACACAGAATTGGTATATAAGGGTATTATTATATACATACACTATAACAATTAATACATATATTAATGTTGTTTTCATGTTTTTCTTCAATATTCGCTAACATTTTATGAAAATATTTTATTAATTGAAATTATGTTTCTTTGAGAAGTTACCTGACTGCAGCATTGTAAACTCTTGTTTATAAATATGTATGTTGCTTATTTAATAAATTAATTATATAATATGCATTACTTAAATAAGGGTTATTGCCCGATTTCATATGTTTATTCTGTTTCTAGAACTTAAGTTTCACCTCTAATGCGTGAGAGTCTCACATTCTTTTTTACCATTTTCATGTAATACAAGAAAAATGAGTTTATTGTAACATCGTCTTTAAAAAGAAATAGCACAATTAATAGAATCAAAACAACAATATACATAACCAGTAAATGGTCATGATCGAAAGGAATAAAATAAAAACAGAAAAATAAAAATAGAGTGTTTTACACCAAGAACTTTTGAAAAAGAATTAAAAAAATATATTTGAATTACTAATTAGAAAATAAATAAATTAAGAATTTAAAAAGATCATAACAAAAAAAGAATACAAACAATTATTTTATTAGATTTGAAATGTTCTTTTTTTCAAGAACTAGTATAAGATATCATTAAACTAAACGTATAAATCATTAAAGAAAACAACGAGTTGTTTTGGAAAGCAGTTCTTGGCTTAAGCTAAATATGAAGGTTTAGAAAAGTTAGATTGGATTTCCTGGAATTAAACACTAAAAGAAACCTCATTCTACTACCCTAGAACATTTATGTTATTTTCTTTCTATTTTCTCATATACAAATATATATAATTAAGAGAGCAGGTATTTAGATTGAATAAAACGTCAAATTTATGTTTTAATTCCCAAGACTTAATAATTAGCTTTTAAGAAAACTCTGTCACAGAAATATGTATACTTACAAGATAATAAGAACTTTTTATATACTACGTTTTACGTTTTTAAATTTTCTGTTGAATCATATGTAATGTTGATAATATAATTGTTATTGTTATATATAATGTTAGTGAAAATATAGCTCCGAATTTATTTACTTCACATAAATTACAACCATCTAGAGAGCTGATCTTAAACCTATAAAAGGACAAATCTTTGTACAACGGATCTCTCCAACAACGAATCTAAACCGTGGCCATCGATATGCCCCCGTGTAGGGGACGGTAAGAGAAGAAAAATGAGTGCATGTAAAGAAGAACAGATGTAGAAAAATTAAACCGATACCTAGGACTCAAGTGTAAACAAACCTTGTTGTCATACGTTAATTCATTTATTTCTTTGTATACTTTTCCTACTTCGCTGTCATTTAATGCTTATCTCTTAATAAAATACGAGTCCGCAAGACAGTGCGACATTTTCATGTTTTCACTCTGTGTAAACTCCCGACATAAAATTAAATAAAATCGGTAATTTATTCAAGTAATTGATAAAATTAGATGGAAGATAATTTTTATTCTTATCTCCACACCGGCACTGCCGCGGTTTGATTACAAACGACTGAATTCAAAGGCGCCGGCGCGCCTTCTACGAATTGTTAATATGCCTTCATACTAGGTAAGGTAGGGCCGAGAGGGCTGAGAGTTGATGGCAACCTCCTGTACTTTCCTAACTCCCTGTCACACGTATAAATCTTTTCGACTTTCTTCGGCCCTATGACGTGCGGTGGAGGGAGGCCCAACAGCTGGAGACTGGATTACACACCTCCTATAGCTTTTTAACTCCCTGTTATACTTTTCTGAGTTTTTAAGCTAAAAGTAACGTAACGTTTTTGACTTATGTTCCATAGCCTAAACATGAAAATGTCAAAAATCAAAATTTGAAACCCGTTAAAATGAAGATTGTAAATATGGGATATATCAAAACAAATAAAATAACTTGCGGATTTTTCCCGAACTAACTTTCCATACAGCAAAATTTGCTGAAATCGAATGAAATTCTGCTGAAAGATGGCTAAAAGTATTACAATAATGCATTGTCATCGTGTTCTGAGCTATTCTAAAAGTTTCAAATGCCTAGCTATTCGGGAAGTTAGTTAAAAATCAATTTCAAGATTTGTACTGGACAAACAAACAAACAAGAAAGCAAGCTAATAAAAACGTAGTAATAAATACCCACAATCTTCCTTGAGAACGTAGGCTTTATAGGCAATTTAATGCTTTTTTTTATACAGTAAACAGGTGATTTTTGTGGAGCGGTAACATAAGCGGAGAGAAAAAAAATAACGCATATAATTTTATAAACGCATATAAAATCAAATGGGAGTGATTATAATAGTAAAGTGCAGATAGGTTTTTTTTAAAGCGAGTGAAAAATAGTAAAATAAAGAGCAGAAGAAAGGTGAAAAGAAGAGCCGACAAATTTGCTAACTATTGCTAAGACTTCGATCGCCATTCATAAAAAAAAAAATCGGTCCGAGACAACTCAGACAAACTTTCTCATATATGAGTTTATAATTACTTAGCCCAGTGTTTCCATTTATTAGTTTTCAAATGTACATTTAAATATTATTGAACATTTCATCAAAATTTATCATAAAAAAAACTTCTCCTGGTCGGGGAATCGAACCCGGGCTCTCTCCATCAGCGTTTTAAGCTAATATCTCAGGAACTAGATTTTTCCCGGGAAAACGGCTTATATCGTTGGATTCGTATTCAAATGGACTACATTTTAGAATTTTTTAATCAAAATCGTCGGAACCGTTTTCGAGAAATAATTTTTTTTCATGTTTTTTCAGAGTTTTTGGGGGGTAGCGCCCCCAAATTTAGAGCTAAAATTCATTTCTCGATTTCGCCTCGGGGTATGATTTTTCTGAACATGTATGCCAAATTTCGTCAAAATCGGCCCAGTAGTTTGGGCTCCAGGCGTCTGCACAGACGACAGACAGACGACAGACAGACGACAGACGACAGACGACAGACAGACATTTTTTAAAAACCACTTTTTTGGACTCAGGGGACCTCAAAACGTGTAAATCCATCAAAATCTCAAAATTGAATTTTCGCGCCATCACAATACTTTCTCTTTATATGAGAAAGTAAAAAATGATTAGGTGCGAAACTTTCATACATAAATCATAGATAATTAGAATTCGAGCATATAAATTTATAAAAACGTAAAGGTCATTAACACTTATAAACGAGATAAAAATTAAACATAAGAAAATAAAACTTGATACACATTATAAAAAACAAAGTGAATTCAAAAAAGAAATGTCAAGGCCAACTTACAAAAAACTAAATCCCATGAGTTTATCACTCAATTAAACAATAGAATGATAAAATATAAGGAAAGAAAGACTCAAATAATAAAAAGTAACAACAATAAAAAGAAAATAACGAATTAAAGAAAAACTAAGTAAATCATATCGAGAAACATTGACCACAAAATGCAAAGGTGAGTGAACTTACGTGAGAATATGAATAAATAAAGAACAAAAGAAATAACACAACATGAAGTAACACGTCTGCTTTATGAAATTATTTATTATCATACCGCATTAGCATTCTTGAATGAAAAACATTTCCTTTATACGTTAATATAATTGGTGTCTTGTTTCATTTTTCAAATTAAAAAGCGAGTTTAATATATTAATGGTTTAATTAAATTAAATTAAATAATAAAGTTAAAAAATTGTTTGTATGTAATACAACAGTAAATATGTTTTATTAAAAAATCGTATGTAATATACGACAGTAAATATGTTTTATATCTTATAAATAAAAATAAATAAATATATTTTCTTATCGTTATATGTATTACTGTTAATTTCAGCATAGTATTAATAAATTGTATCTATTATATTACGTTTATTATTTTCATTTTTGCATAAAGCTTATCTATTTTTTGACAAAAGAACGTTTATTTTTCATTTTTGCTTCCGAGCTAACAGAAGTAATAGATACGTGATCGTTCTGAAGAACGAAAAATTTTTAGGTCTCCGATTTCAAAAATTTTAAGGCAGGAATCCGTTTTAGACATCAGGGTACATTTTTGGTTCCGTGTCTGTCTGTCGGTCTGTCACTCTATTTTTGCGAACCAACAATTATCTTAAAAACTACAAGTCCGTTTTTAATGCAATTTGGATGGTAGGTCATAATCAGCTCATTGTTGGTCTCATATAAGTTTCCACCTTCTCCGCTTATTTGTTTCTCTTCCACATGCGCACAAACATACATTTATTTACACTTATACATACATTCATTTACACTATCTGATTTGTATGAAACTTTTATAGTTTATCGAAAGTAACCCGCAGATAGCCCCAGATTAATTTACACCGTCTGCGCTGCGCTCTTTAAATTTTTGCTAAATTAATACTTCAATTCATGTAAAAAATCAAAACAATTTTGACAGATTAAAAAAACGGGGGAAACAATTAAATAAAATAGAGAATATTGGCTTTTAAAAGCATAAGCAGACTATTTTTAATAAGCATACAATTAATTTTAGAAATGTAACTCACAGTGGCGGATTAAAGGGGGGGGGGCGGGGGTGGCGACCGCCCCCCCCCCTTGGTTATACTTCTTTCCAACGACTACCAAATTTCATATCAAAAATGCATAGAAGCGCTGTTTTGAGAGGTAATATTTTCAAAATTTTCCGAGGGAGGACCCCCCCCCCCCCCCCAATAATAAACTTCTGACGACGCCAGGCGTCCCGGAGTAGTCCCGGTTTTGGACTTTAAATCCCGAACTTGTCTCGCGAAAACACTTCGGGACGCCAAAATGTCCTAGTTTTCAATAGAGACGCCGATAATAGATTAATTCGTTTAAACAAATCCTGATATTCAGATAATTTATTTTATAAAATAGTTTATAGATGCGTAGTTTTAGCAAAATGTTTGTTAATGCCAATCTGAATCAACCGCATTTATTCCAATAAAAAAAATTACGAGTGTTTGCTTTGAATCGATGGTCTTATCTATATAACTTATCTAAATTAATTTACTTAATTTAACTATTTTTTTCTAAATATAAAATTAGGTCCGTTGTCATGGGCTTAACGGCTCGTAGATATATAAAACGAAAATATTAAAAATCCTCCTTTTGATTCCGAGCTTACCGAAGGTAACAAACTGTGATAAATTTTCGTTCTTAAAAACGAAATTTTTTTTAGGTTTTTTAGTCAAAGGGAATGATTAGATGCACAACTTTTATTGTGTTACAATAACTATACTTTTAAGTTTGCATTATATATATTTTTTTTTAAATGTACTTGTGTTCATGCTCATACTTGTTTTCCAACAAACTACACCATTTAATCGAGCCAAAAATTACCCTTTTGTGACTAAGTATTAAAATCAAATTTTACCTCAGAAATGCATTTAAGCGCTGTTTGAAGAGGTCATATTTTCAAATTTTTCTGGGGGAGGACCCCCGGACCCCCTGCTATATGCACCCTACAATAATTAACTGCTAATTACACCTATGACTTACGGTTAAGATATTGTACTTCAGTCGGGGGGGGGGGAGGAATCCTGAGAGCCCCCCCCCCCCCCCCCCCCTTCCGTTTCCTTAGATCAATCACAATCACACTATGGTAATTAGACTTTCAAACAATATCTTGTTTAGTTCCACCCATAATAAAACTAAGAGCTTAAAGCGTGAGAAATCAGTGACATTTCCATTTAATCAATTTCAAATTAATAAGAATTAATAAGTTATACAATATAAACAGCTGTTTATTCAAGGATTTAGATCTCTTTGAGTAATCTATAGCAAAGTAATGGAGAATAATTGCCACTTACTTGGTTATACAATGGATAATTTGATTAAAATGAACATTTAATCATTGAGGGTGTGAGAAGCAAAAGAGCATGAGAGACATTTACGCAATTTTAAGAAATATCAATTTAAAGATAAATTGATTTTTAGAAAATTCCTTAAAAAGTTTACGAAATAATTGATTTTTATAGCGCTTATTCACAGAAGAGATAAGGTAACTTCAATCCCCTTCGCCACCAACTTGTCAATGTATTAACCATCCTTGCACGTGAACTCTATTTTAACAAAAATTTAAAAAAGGTACCTTTATTGTCCCGCTACCCCCTCAATTAATTCCATCATAAATTGAAATAGACTAAGTCATATAAAAGAGGGATCGGAGTATATCTAAGAGAGCTAAATGACTCATTCTAAAAACCACAACTCAAATGAGGAGAGACTTTCAGGAGTAATTACAAGTTCAGCCATTTAGAAGAACTCAAGAATTTAAAACTGGATGAAATTGATCCAGTAATTTTTTTTTTAATTTAAAAAAAGTTGGTTTGTCGTAAGTGAGGACATGAGAAGCCAAATTTACTGAATTGTTTGAAATTCAGTTTTTAAGTTTTTGGTAGTATTCATACTACGGAACGTTTAAATTTTAATTTAAATTAAATTATAATTACTATTTACAATGGGAGACAGACAGAGAAAAATAGACTTCAGCACCGGGATTCGAATTACGGGCCTCCTTTATTTCCAGTAAAGACGCTCTAGCCAATTAAGCTATACAGAAGAACAATTTCCTCTGTCGAGAATTAATTCGGGACTAGGTATCGTTACCATAAAGGGCGGAATATGGCCGCTCTGCAGACGAACTTAGCCGACCACAAAAAAAAAAAATTTTTTTTCTTTTTATTTTTCTTTTGGTGCCATTCATAAAAGGCACCAAAAGATTTTCTTATAAACAAAATTCTAGCTTTATGTTAGTCAGACAATTTTTTGCACGTTATCCCCTGACTAATAAGATCCTTTCATAATAGAGAACTCTACGTTCTGATCAACATGAGCATTATGATCCTTACAGCATAGAGAACTTTAAGTTCCGATCGACAACTGTACTGTAACTGTAGAAGGGCATAAGTTAAAGAACGAAGGGATTAACTACTTCTTATCTTTACTTAACTTCTCAACATTCCTCATTAAAAAAAAAACAAAAAAAACTCATTATCTTTTATGAATTCGAAATCAGATTGAGGAAGAATCTAACTTAGTCTATGCTGAACTTCTCGAATATTAAAATCTCTAACACTACTGATTCTAATAAAATAAAAAAGATCTTTTGACTTTTTGACCCTCTTTAATGACACTATAACACTTTGAAAAACTGTACTTCAACAAACAATTTGAAGTCTAACCCTGAAATATATATACAATCTTTTTTAGAACTTAAGTCATACTATATTTCACCCTATCAAATGTAAATATAAAAGATAAGTAAATAAAGAAATCAATAACATTACAAACAAAATATTAATAGAATTATATAAAATGACGTCCTTGAAATATTTGCATTAGGCAATCCAATGTATATAAATAAAGCCAGTCATGACTGTGACGCATATACTGTAACTGTTTGCGTCATTATCAGAGGTGAGAGATGAAGCACGCTACTCTTTTTGATTTAAAGGCAACGCCCTTAAATAAAAATAATAGAAAATATTGGGCACTTCTTTAGACTGTTACTCCTCTTATAAAAAAAACAAAAGGTAGTTACAATCTAAAGAAGGTGTACAAAATGTTCTTCTTTAGACTTTTACTCTCCTTATAAAAAAAACAGAAGGGAGTAACAGTCTAAAGAAGGTGTACGAAATGTTCTTTAGACTTTTACTCTCCTTATAAAAAACACAGAAGGGAGTAACAGTCTAAAGAAGGTGTACGAAATGTTCTTCTTTACACTGTTACTCTCCGTATAAAAAACAGAAGTGTGATATTTCTTTCTCCCAAAATACATTTTATAAACATCCCTTTGTCTTAATGTCTTAATATAATAATTATATCTATTTATATACTAAAACAAAAACATAGTGCAGTAACAATCTAATGAAGTGCCAAAGTTTGTTTAGATTGACAAGTCGGATCGTTCTTAAAGTCGACGATGGAGGGTAACGGATTGCAAAACATGTACTCATGTATCATACCTATATTCTCAGATATATGATTCGTTTCCAAGAAATTGAGTAAATTCTAGCTTCGAATTTCAAATACCTTTAAGTATCAAGGTAGCTTTTATCCAAGAAGAAAAACTTACGCAATACTTGGACGATATGTGCACTGTGTGAAGGAATGCTTCAGATATTTCGTAAGATTTGAAAGAATGTAATCAAGAAGGTTTTATATGATGAAAAAACCTTAAGTTAGGATACGTGTTGTGATAATTTAATCAGCTATGAAGAGAATCATCTTTCTAAAAAACCAACCTTATTTGGCATTGGGAAATGTGTAGCGATAATTAATTGTGATTTATTCAATGTATAGGTACATAGAATAAAAAAATCGGTCAAGTTTGTTCACACGATGTTTTAAACACATTAGAGTGTGAAGGCTAATTCCAAAAAATATTTTATTTTTGTAAATATTATTTTTATTATTATTATTATTATTACGGTAATCAGTAAGTCCAAGAAGCTTATGAAATTCTTATCAATATAAATATAATTATAGTAGATAGATTACTGTTTGCACATACGACAGACCTAATATTTTTTTCTTTTTTTAATTACAAAAAACAGATTCATCCAGTTTATATTATAGTTCTAATTAATATAAATAAGGTATTATTTTTCACAAATATTATTTTAATATGAATATGTTATAGGCTGGGGGAAACGACATGAAAATGTGACAATATAGTAATAGGAAGTTAGAAGATAACAGAAGGTAGCTCGATTTTCACTTTTTAGTACAATATTTCGCCAATAGGAGCACACCATGGCAACCGTCTGCAGAGGAGTAAAGGTTGGCTACACAGATGGCTAAACTGGATTCAATGCCCAAAACCATATCCATGATTTAATATTTTTCCATGAAGTGGAGCAAATTACAACACTGTCTTACCTATGATTTGATTTATATGAAATGTTATATAAATGACAGGTTATAAACATTTTTTCTTTGAATATTTGATATAGATAAATTTTCAAGAATTTTGTGTCACGATAAAGTTATACGTATGCAACAATTATTAAACCTTCATAATTCATAATTGTTGATCAGTTACAGGTAACTGCGAATAATGAAGATAATGTTAAAATAAAAATTATCAATATAAACTACATTAAGAGTATGCAGTAGCTTATACATGTACTCGATTGCACATCTTGAATTGCGATCTTATCTTTATTGTCATAAAACACATAATCATTCGATATACATAAGAGTAAACATCCGTCTGATGGAATGACGTTAATAGGATTCTTTAAGGTTTCCGGTGACATTTACTTACGTTAGACAATTAATTTAAACCTACGAAATTATGTTGATCATCCTCATCTAATTCTTTGACTAGCATTATAAGAATTAAAGGATGGGTAGTCAACTTCGTCGGAAACCTAAATTAAACTATATTTAAAGCTCGCTCGGCGAGAGCCCTCGGCGCGAGGTCTCACAGAGTATAGACAAGTACGAGAGGTACCCTCCACATTCTCGCTGTTTCGCCGAGGGGCTGAATGAAGACGAGACCCCTCCTCCGAGATCCCTTTGACTCGTGTCTGAAATACCGACTCCGAGGGGAGTCGTAGCGAGGCGAGGCGAGACTACCCGAAGCAAGGCGAGCACATCCACCACACTCTCATACTCGCCAACCCTCGTGTAGTCTCACCGAGAGTGTAGAGCCGGCTTTTAAAAGCCAAAATATATAAATATCACGACATGAAATTTTCTAATTCTGATCACCTCATGAAGCAAAAGATATCGTATATTAAAACATTAAGAAATTAAATTAAAATTGAAGAAATAATATTGTACTTGTAGTTTGTGAGTGATTGTTCACGTATGTATGTAATTGTTAACGTTCATTGAAATTCCTTCGCAATATCTTATCCCACCTTTTTTTTATAAGAAATTGATTGAATAAACGCTACTGACTAACTAAAAAGAAGTTCTAATGTAATCATATTCATGTGATAGATTCAAATTTCAAACCATTCATGGTACTCAAAAGTACTTTGTCTTTAAACGATGTGATTACTATAATTATAGTAATTATAAAACAGCCTTGAACCTCTTAACAAAAAAAAAAAAAAAAACAATTACATACCTCATGATAAATTCATAAGTGATTACGTAATTTGTTTAATGTTTTGAGCAAAGAACCGTACGGATAATTATATTTAAGATGATCGTAAAGTCTTATTGGCTAGCGAGATGAAATACCGAAGTAATGTCTTTGTAACAAAAATAAAAATAGAAACAAGACGATTTATATCACATTAAACAAAAACATAGCATCGCACTTACATATTCATTGCCAAAAAAACAACCCACACTTTCGAAACAATAGACAAAGCCAAGAATCTCATGTACCTACGATGATTCCAAACCATTGTTTCAAATTGAATTTTTAGAATAGAATAATGTTGATCAATAATTGTGCAAAATAACGAATTAAAGTAGCAATATTTTAAATAGAAAGATAAATAGTACTATACGTAGGTAAGTTAGTAAAAAAAAAAGAAAGAAAAATGAAAAACAAGGAAATCAGGAGTGCAAATTTGTTAACGTGGTTTAAAATTGTATAAAATTGAATGCTAGAAATAGAACTGACTAAGTTATTCACCTTTATAAATAAACTATAATCAAACAATAATACCCACTCATTTATTTTATTATTTTTATACGTATTTCCAAAAAGATTACGCTTGTGCTGTGTTAGTTGCATCATCCTCAGGTTCAGGTGTAGTACCAATAGAAATAAAATTAGAAGTCTGCCAAAACATGCATAAAATGGTTCCACCTTAACTACATGTGAGCTTAAAACTTGTAGATTGAGGCTATGAATACCACAAGAATTCCATTTATTAAAAACTAATTCATTTTAACAATATTTATAAAATATATATTTGATGAGAAGCAGGCTTGGTGTTATAAAATAATAAGACAGTGGAGTGTTTCTATAATCCAAGCAAGTAAACCATTGCTTTTCATTCTTATATTACACCGTTCAACAAGAGCATATGATCCATACAGAATAGAGTACTCTACGTTCTGATTGACAAGAGCAATTGATCCTTACAGAAAAGATAACTCTACGTTCCAATCAACAAGAGCATATGTTCCTTAGAGAAAAGAGAACTCTACGTTCAAAGGGAGCTTTGAACTTAGTCTACGCTGAACTTCTCGAATATTAATAGTACATTACGCGTCGAGTGCGGAAAGTAGCATTTTGCATGCGAGTGTGGAGTTTGCACCCGAGCGATAGCGAGGGTGGTAAAACCACACGAGCAATGCAAAATGCCGTTTTCGCACGAGTTGCGTACCGTACTTTATCTACGATTGTTAGATTTAAATAATAAATACAGAAAAAAATAAACTTGCTGTATGTAAGTTCGTATCTCTCTCTTGATAAAGATGGTTAATTCATTAGTTGTATTTTTTGCCGAATTAATTATTTCTGGAGGAGTATTATTCTCCACATTTTCGTCAAAGTCACTTGATTCACTCATCGTTTTTCACTAAAAACTCGATATAAACAGTTACTTTAATAAAAGAACAGCAAATTAGTTTTGTTAAATGTAAACAAACTTGCTAATCGTGCGTAAAGCTGAAGAATTCCTCTTCTTTACCGCACTAGTGTGGTAAAGAAGAGGAATTATTCAGAACTATGAGACGCGCATGCGCAATGAATACAAGTACGTAAAGAATCACTTTCTACGCATCTAAACAAAGATATAATGTTTATATTTCGTATCAATCGTAGATAAAATGTTTAACACTACTGATTCTAATAAAATAGGAGAGATCTTTTGACCCTCTTCAATGACACTAAAACACTTTAAAAACTGTACTTCAACAAAAAATTTGAAGTCCAAAGTTGTTAAGGAACCTGATGATCTAAGTTAAAGACAAAACAAAAGAGAGAGCTAGGTCAAACTCCTTCCGACATGGTGAAACTGTCATTGTTTTTTTTTTAAGTTGAACAAACTTAAAGAAAAATCTAGGTTTGAAAAAAACCACTCTGCATTCTAATCAACATTGTCTTTAACAAAGCCAGACCTAGTCTTAGACATCACCCAAATTGACTAAACATTTCTATCTCAGCTTCATCGCAGGAATCGTCTTCAAAAAAAACCTTGTTCGAACAAAACGAAGGACGACTAAGAGAGCAAAAAGAGAAACACACCAGTTGCTATTCCATGTGTTGAATTCTTAATCAAGTAAGTCGAAGGAACAGTTTGGAATACCCCAGGATCAGAAGGTAGAATTCCTCCTGTCTAAAAGACAATGGAAGGTAAAAAAAGAATAATTCCAGTCACATCTGTAACTCCGAGCAAAATCACCACACCGCTAACAATGTAATTACTTCTATTCTTTTGTCTCGAACCTTATTTTGTCCGTGTGTTATCTTGACCTGACACAATTGGACAGCTGATTTTTTAATTTAAGCTGTAATCAATGGCTTATTTGATTTTTGATTAAGTCAGATTTTGAATAAAACATGTTCAGAATTGAAATGATTTACTTAGATAAAAATATAACACAGAATGTGATACAGAAAGTCAATCTACTACATTGTTAATAATAAAGATACAGTCACAATTTTATATTGATTAAACCCTTTTAAAAGATCTTCCTATGAGAGTTGGCTCATGCTAAATGTAAATATTACCCAATAATCCCAGGTAGTATTATTATTTTTTTTTTCTTATATTATAAATGTATTTATATTGTAGAGGAGGTTCACTTATCTTGGACACTTGGCAAAAATTAACCATTGCTGATAACACACCCTCTCTTGTCACATATTCCATACTCTCTACTCTTCCATTCTCTCCAAATGTCCTGGCCGTCTTGATTCGCCGCACACTATCTTTGTCCTCAAGGATGCCATTGATTTCGACATTGTTAAAATTTAACTAAAAGAACAAAACCAGACGGTTCATGGGAGTGGACCCAACCCGAGAAACATGGTTGGGGTCTTAACTGGACATAGTCAGCTTAAGAGACATCTGACATTATTAATAAACAGGTCAAGTGTGTGCTAGTCAGCACACAGCGAGGGTCCGTAGGCCACACTATATAGTGTTTAACTGTAAAGTGTATAAACAGTGTTTTTTAAAAAGCTAAAAAGCTTACTTTGAACCATTCTAAGGGTCTGATATTCTCAAGACACACTCTGATAAAGTATTTTTTTGCCACTGAATCGGACTACAACCATATAAATACATCGAAAAGACCATAATTATAGAAAAAACGTATTTTGTCAATAAAAAATAAAATAATATTTTTTCGAAATTTCCAAAAAGTGGTATCTTTACTTTTGGTCGAAGAATGTTCAGGAATTTTTTCAGATTTTTTGCACTTCACATAAGCGAGATAGAGAGGGGGGGGGACACGTTTCAAACCCGCTTCAAACTCGCCTACGCTCGCCCTATCAAAGTTATAACCAAATAATTATATATTTTTGTAATCAGCTCGACGTACCCTTTCATATGCTAAAAATAAAAAAATTTCAACCCTTAAGTTTTTTACCCTAATTTTTTTGAAAAATATTTTTTTTAAGTCGCTATATTTTTAAAATATGTGGGCAGGTACAAGACACATACATGCCAAATTTCAAAGTGATCGGACGAAAGGTGTAGCTGTGAGAGCACGCGAGAGGATGGATGGACAGACACACACAGGAAAATATAAGGGTCCTTGGTTTTGCCTACGGACCCTAAAAATCAAAGACCACACCACCTAGTAAACCGCGAAGAAGAAGAGACAACTCGCCACTTCATCTTTTTCCTTATCCCGCATCCTTTTTGAAGGTTATGGGACGCTTCATACACCATAGGGTTGGAATAAACGCATTGAAAAGCTGGCAAATTCCCCTAATTATGGTACACAATAAAACAAGAACTAAAGAGGGGTACTGTCAAAATTATTATAAAATAGTGCATTCAATTAACTAATCTTTAAGTCACTATACGATTTACACATGATATCGCAAGACACAATTCCTTAGTTTTTTTATAACAAAGGTATCTTTAGAAAAAAAGAAGAAAAATCTGCTTTAACAACTGGACAAAATAAAATTACCTATTCCTATTTAAAGTTTTTTATTGATGAAATGATTATTCATTCAACATTACAAAAGATATATGGAAAGGGAAGATAGTTGACCCGATTTTTATCATGTTTTGAGATATTCAAGTGGGAGACAGCCCTGTCACTTGCTATGAAATAGATTTAATCTTTAAACTAATCTATAATCTTGGAGGTATTAGCGGCCTTCAAAACATCTTACCGCATTCTTATCGAATCTAGAGAGGCAACCAAGATAAATGAAAATTAATAACAAACAAGGCATGATAGATTCAACGTTTACGTTAAATTAAATTGATATCAATTAACTGAGTCGAAGTTTCGCAAGAGTACATTAACTACATCAAGGTGAAGCATTACCGAACTTTAACTTACTGATTACAACTCCGTTAATATATATTCTCTACAAAAAAAATTAACTTTCCATTTTTTTTTAAAACTAATTGTTTCTTTAACCTCTCTAAACATGAGATTATCTTATCAAAGATAGACCGAATAGAATTCTATAATCGAAAGAGAATCACGCAAAATCAATTGATCTCAACGACGAGGTCAAATCAAACAGGAGACCTTAGAACAACAAAGCAGACAAAAAATAAAACCGCATGTAGAAAGTTTTAAAACGCCATCAAAGAACAAAGTATTTCACCAACCTTCCCCTAAGGGTGAAGTCAGGTCAAATAAATTAAAGGAAAGGACTATAAAACAATAAATGAACAACCTTAGTTGTCAATACAGTTGAAAGTAAAGCTATTTCATATAACAATAATAGATTAGAAAATTTGTAGAATAGTCACGATAGTTTAGTAAAATACAATAAAAATCATTTTGGGCAAAAACTGAAGAATAAGAGCCACTTTGGGGAACCTCAGTGGAATTACTGTTTTGACAAAAGGACATAATCAAACAAATTTATAAATGTAAATCATACACTGGAATTACTCTTTTGACAAAAGGACATACTCTCTCAAATTTATAAATGTAAATCATACACTGGAATTACTCTTTTGACAAAAGGACATACTCTCTCAAATTTGTGAATGTAAATCATACACTGGAATTACTCTTTTGACAAAAGGACATACTCTCTCAAATTAGTAAATGTAAATCATACACTGGAATTACTCTTTTGACAAAAGGACATACTCTCTCAAATTTGTAAATGTAAATCATACACTAGAATTACTCTTTGGACAAAAGGACATACTCTCTCAAATTTGTAAATGTAAATCATACACTAGAATTACTCTTTTGACAAAAGGACATACTCTCTCAAATTTATAAATATAAATCATACAAAAAGCTGCTATCTAGCCCCACCCACACGCCAAGCGATTCTCAACTGTACCGTCTCCTTCCATTTTATAAAAAATTAATTAAGCCAATAGAAAAGGTTAAGTATAGAGCGAAATTTGTAGACATGGTTGATCAAAAACGAAATAAAACATTGAAGTATTTGTAGATGAGTCAATTAGGTGAGAAAATAACATCAATTATAAAATTAAATTTAAGATGAAATTGATAAATAACTCAATTAAAATTAAGTGATTTGTAAATAGGAAGAGATCAATAACAAATATAAATTGTAGATGAGATGGATCAATGACCAAATCAAAGCATTAGATTTTGTAGATGAGATGGATCAATAACCAAATCAAAGCATTGGATTTTGCAGATGAGATGGATCAATAAACAAATCAAAGCATTGGATTTTGTAGATGAGATGGATCAATAAACAAATCAAAGCATTGGATTTTGCAGATGAGATGGATCAATAAACAAATCAAAGCATTGGATTTTGTAGATGAGATGGATCAATAACCAAATCAAAGCATTGGATTTTGTAGGTGAGATGGATCAATAAACAAATCAAAGCATTGGATTTTGTAGATGAGATGGATCAATAACCAAATCAAAGTATTGGATTTTGTAGATGAGATGGATCAATAACCAAATCAAAGCATTCGTTTTTGTAGATGAGATGGATCAATAAACAAATCAAAGCATTGGATTTTGTAGATGAGATGGATCAATAACCAAATCAAAGTATTGGATTTTGTAGATGAGATGGATCAATAACCAAATCAAAGCATTCGTTTTTGTAGATGGGATGATGGGATGGAATAAATAATAAATTATATTAGGATTTAAGTGTCTAAAGTCCATTTTTTCTGTATTGAACTATATTTCTTTTGGTGCAGTGCCACTTTGGGGAACCTCAGTGGAATTACTGTTTTGACAAAAGGACATAATCAAACAAATTTATAAATGTAAATCATACACTGGAATTACTCTTTTGACAAAAGGACATACTCTCTCAAATTTATAAATGTAAATCATACACTGGAATTACTCTTTTGACAAAAGGACATACTCTCTCAAATTTATAAATATAAATCATACAAAAAGCTGCTATCTAGCCCCACCCACACGCCAAGCGATTCTCAACTGTACCGTCTCCTTCCATTTTATAAAAAATTAATTAAGCCAATAGAAAAGGTTAAGTATAGAGCGAAATTTGTAGACATGGTTGATCAAAAACGAAATAAAACATTGAAGTATTTGTAGATGAGTCAATTAGGTGAGAAAATAACATCAATTATAAAATTAAATTTAAGATGAAATTGATAAATAACTCAATTAAAATTAAGTGATTTGTAAATAGGAAGAGATCAATAACAAATATAAATTGTAGATGAGATGGATCAATGACCAAATCAAAGCATTAGATTTTGTAGATGAGATGGATCAATAACCAAATCAAAGCATTGGATTTTGCAGATGAGATGGATCAATAAACAAATCAAAGCATTGGATTTTGTAGATGAGATGGATCAATAAACAAATCAAAGCATTGGATTTTGCAGATGAGATGGATCAATAAACAAATCAAAGCATTGGATTTTGTAGATGAGATGGATCAATAACCAAATCAAAGCATTGGATTTTGTAGATGAGATGGATCAATAAACAAATCAAAGCATTGGATTTTGTAGATGAGATGGATCAATAACCAAATGAAAGTATTGGATTTTGTAGATGAGATGGATCAATAACCAAATCAAAGCATTCGTTTTTGTAGATGGGATGATGGGATGGAATAAATAATAAATTATATTAGGATTTAAGTGTCTAAAGTCCATTTTTTCTGTATTGAACTATATTTCTTTTGGTGCAGTGCAGGTCTCGATTGAACGGGTCTTTATTAAACGTATCTCTAACCAGGAATTGGAAGGAAGGAAGTAAGAGTGGGACCAAATAGGGCCAAGTGGGGGGGGGGGGGGGGGGGGTGTGTTTAAACAAGAAGTTATCTGGGTCTTACAAAAGTACGGTAAACAGAATCGGGCAATTTTATTGATCTGTGCGGTCATGACTCGTTTAATGAAGTGAACGACATAGGCTATCTCTATCTAAAACTAAACAAATTCAAATTATATTCCTAAACTATTATAATCGTATGATTAACACTCATTACCAACTAAATAATAGAAAATTATTATAAATAGGGGACAGTAAATAAAAATATAGTAACTATTATTATCATTAAGTAACTTCTAATGCAGAATTCTTTTTTTATTTATATAATTTTGTGGTATGTACTTGTAAAAAAACAATTGTATAGTTTTAATGGTCTAAGTAAATAAATATGTAGTTTACAGTGATAATGTAAATAAGTGTGTAGTTTACAGTGATAAAAACACAGCAAACTAAGTAATTATAAGTAAATTATACTGATAAGAAATTCATGTTAGTTTTACCTTTTATCAATCCAATAAGAGAAACTATCCACCTGAAACAATAAAAGAGGAAGTATTAATTTTATAATTATTTTAACTCTTTATTATTAAATTGGTTATTCAATTTGTGTTGCTTTATTTTATAAAAATGTTATACATCTATTTTCGAACCCCTTGAAGATAGCTCCTTCACTTGAAGACAGTAAGGCCTTCAACTCTTAAATACTGCCTTATATCCTTTATCCAAATTTCCTCTCTGTTCTTCAATTCTCTTAGCTCCTTAACTTGATGTCTTCTTTCGTTTATTCTTCTTGTTGTTTATTCTTCTTGATGTCTTCTTTCGTTTATTCTTTTATTTATGTCTTCTTTCGTTCGTTGTTCTTTCGTTTAGTTTCCCTTTTGTTTCATTTTTATCTCTCCATACCTTTACCTCCTTAAGCCTCGTCGGTTTCATCGGGTCCACAAGCATTGGTTTTCATCCTTTTTTTTAACCTACGGATGAACCCGGTCCAACACAAGTAGGATAATGTGAAGTTCGGATATATCTTTTTCTCATTGTCGTAGACAGACGCATTCCAGTAGATGCTTGAACGTCATTACTGATGTTCTGCCGTTGCAGAGAGGACTCAGTGTATTATCAACTATTCCAATTTTATTTAATGTATTCTAGACTAGAGATAGTCATGTCCAGTTTTAACTCTGAAGCAAGCAACTCTTATTTTCCGTGGAAAATATGAAGGGATTCTTCCATTTGGTGTGATTAAGATTTCATACCTTTTCTTCTGATTTTAAAGTTATTTTTGTAGACTTGGTCCAGCTGGGTCTGGGTTTTTGTTTTATTATTTTTTTGCCATATTTATAGTGGGTTTGACCTTGGTTTGGGGCAAGTGAGATGCTTCTTTAGCCAGATCATCGGCCACTTCGCTTCCACATATACGGTTTTCAAGCCAGTCACACATTGAGACGGAGGCAACGCAGGGCAGGGCAGCACAGTTTTTTTTCAACCACAGAATATACGAGACCCTGCAATTGAGACTCCAGATCTACTAGATCTACTTATGGCATAGTACTGCTCAGCCCTGCTCTGCGTCTCAATTCGTACGGTTTCGTACATTTTTGTGGTACTAGAAAATAACTGTACTGGCCTGGCCTGCGTCACCTACGTCTCATTGTTCGCCCGGATTCATCCTTGGAATAAATATTTCATAAGGAAAAATAAAGGAATGGAGTGGTTACTCTATAAAGTTTACGGTTCATCAATATAATTTTTGAGTATAGCTTCTGTCACTAGGATTGACATTAGGATTATTTTATAAGTGCACAATGTATGTAAGATAGAACTGTAAAAGAAGTTGTTATATTATGCAACCTGTTAAAACTGCACGATACAGTAACTATAGACGCTTCTCATTGAAAAAAATTAAGTAACATACAGATATTGTGAAATTAAAGGAATGATTGGTATAGCATAATCAGTAACAACTCTCAATAGTATTAACGTAATCCATAAATATTCTCTAATAAAGCATCTAATATGCGGAAAAAAGGAACGAATGAAAAATGTGCATACTACATCGAAAAGAGGCTTTGGGAAACGCATATTTATAAAATTATCTAACACGCTTGATGAAATACAATAGAAATAAGAAATATAGGTTACATACAAACAAGTGTTAGTATATAGTATAAAAATATTAAATACATCGACGTAAGGAATAACATTAATTTTTTACACATAAATCAATGCAGCATTAATCAATCGTCTGATTCTGATTATTTTTAATTTTATTAAAAGAGTACATGAACTATATTACATAAAGTGTAAGCCTGTCTGTAGTCTGTGGTATGTGAAGTCAGCATTTAATATAATCGCCTATTTGTACACCTGCAATATTACGTGAAATTAAAAAAGCTAGAATAATATGGGCAGGATATGAAGAAAGAGTAGCAAAGAAAACAAGATAACGCTGAGAGGGAAGCCACGGAAAAGTTAGATGGCGAACCACAGGAAAAATGGGAGGGTGTTGGAGATGGCGAGTGGCAGAAGACCGGAGAATTGAAATCATTCATATATGATTATCCATGACCATATGAATGGGTAGGTATATTATACAACAAATAATCGATGATATTTTTAACATAGCAGCTTTCAGCCTTCATTAAGGCGCGTCCACACTATACCGCGCAATGCCATTTGGCAAGGCTAAGCGGCAAAGCCAGATGGCACCACGAAAAAATGCATCTGTCCACACTGCAACTGGCAAAATCAGTCGTGATTGAGGAGTTAGTAGTGGTGTCAGAAGGGGGATCGACGTTGGTAAGAAGTCAAGTGCAATGTTGCCGGGTGGCACGTCCACACTTTGCCATACGACTTCTTGCCATCTGGCTTTCTGTGATCCGGACCGACAATCGTCGGGTTCGGCTTGGCATGTCAAGTGGCAAATGCCAAGGGAGACGTCCAACGTCCACATTACAATTGGCAATGCAATTCCTTGCCATTTGGCATAGTGTGGACGCGCTTTTAGAACTTAGAACCATCATCAATTATTAGTCCTAACTAAGTTTTTGAGGAATGACCCACGGAATGAACTTCTAATAAATTAATAACCTTGCGAGATGAACTGATAAGTAAATTTTGGATTTGGATTTGGATTTAATTTACCTTTATTGAATAAAAAAAATACAACATATTAATACATAATAATATTCCATTACATCGAGTTATCTTTTTTGATGATTTAACAATTTAATACTACATTAGGTTATCTCTCCACTAGAGAACATGGAGTCCTGAGCTGTGGAGAGAGAGTTTACACAGTTTGTTATGTATATTACACTGTACAACAATAATTATTTTAAAAGAATTAATTAGTTATTTTACATAATTATATATTTAAAAGAAGAAACCGCGGTCGACCTACGAAAAACTGGAATGAAGAGATGTGGGAAACGTGTGGTGGTGAAACATGGGCCCGAGTAGCGTTATGCAGATCGGAATGGAAACGTCTAGGCAAAGTCCACTATGATGTCCACCTAATGGAAAAACGCATTCCACTGTTCTAAGTCTTCCAACATTACATAATATAACCTTAAACAATCCTCAGCATTCGCTGATTTTACGCTATTATTATTATTATTATTATTATTATTATTATTATTATTATATATTTATTTAATTTTTTTACATACAATTTTTTTAAAAAAATTACAAATGAAGCAATTAAGTAGGTTTCCGCGGCTAGATATAGGTACCTTCGACCTTAACCTAAAATAAATATCTTTAAGATCCCCACCTTAAGGGATTATAAGTCTGGAGTGTCGATGCTACTACTGGAAGTATCTTAAAGGGTCTAGAGTCTAGAAAGTAGAACATTGATTCATCTTTAAGCAACAACAAATTAATACTTAATACAACAATTTATTGATAAGGGCAATAACAAGATTTTTGATAAACCTAACTATTTGAAACTGTACCCTGTAAAAATAAATATTTTTTTACAGTTTAGAATTGTAGAAAGTTAATTTATAAATCATTTTTAATTCATTTATATAAACTGGATTTCAGGCTACCATTGTATAACATTTAGAGTATTTGATAATTATATAATAAACATTTTGCATTACTCGTCATGTATTCATATGGATGTGAAATAAAAGCCTGATAATAGATAATAAATAATATAGTTTTTATTATAAGTATAAACAAAAACACCTAATAACAGAAAAGATAAACAATGTTGGTTAAATCATACTAACTTTTATATACATACCGACTGACTGACCTAATTGTAAAAAAAAATTAATAGGAATATTGATAAATGAATATTAAATATATAATGATAATTTTACAGTACTACTAAAACGATTAAAGGTGGAAAAATACAAACATACTATCAAAAAGCCTACTAAGATACATTTTAAACAATGGGATGAAAAGTAATTATAAATATTAATCAGGCAGGAAAAGAACCCATAATCAATTTAACCTATTTCATTCCATTCAACAAATGTAAATATATTTTTTTTAAAAAAAAAGGATGCGAAAATTAAAATAAAAAGGAATTGACTATAGAACTGAATGAGAATAAACATTGGATATCAACACCTTCTTAGATTTTTAATAGCTTTAATGAGATATTTACATAACATATTTACATGTGTTGATTATATTATATTGTCTGGGAGATTTTAAATGAAGTACAAGTTCTAAAAAAAAGATGTCTGCACTCTTGTATAACTCTATCACAGTATAATTATAATTATTATTTTTTAACTTTTTCATGTTTGAAATGTATTATAATATTAAAACATAGTATTTTAAAAGCGCAAAATTGTGCGTTTAGTTTGAATTTTATGATTTTGTTTTGTTTATGACACCTGTACAGGATTGTTTAAGTATGGCATTTCATTATTTTTTATTCAATATATCTAAAACTATTTATTTTTTTCTCCGAATAGTGGCTTACATATTACATAGTTAAATGTAATTAAATAGACTACAATTCACAAATATTTTTTTTAAAATCGTTGTAACTCTATTAGTGAATTGTTGTATTAACGATTATTCGTGAAAAAATGACGAGTTTTTAACGGAAAGCGCCCCTAAATTTAGAGTAAATAGTATATTATGTTACTAGGCTGTGAAGTGAGTTTTTTCTTTACCGCGGCAATTACATTTACTGTCGAGCGAAGCGAGACAGTAAATATTGCCAAGGTAAAGAAAAAACACTTCACAGTCGCGTAGCATATGCTATTTTTTCCGATGTAGCAGACAATGAAAAAACATTAAATATTAATCACTAATCAATATATAATAATAACAAATATTAGTACATACTTAAGACTTAAAAAAAGAAACCTTAAAAAGAGGTTACACTATAAGAAAAGATAAATAAAACGCATTGACATCTAGCGGATTTTAATCGTACTAGAAGCACTTCTACAAAGACTGCAGCGGTACTAACGGAAGTTTTGACAACTACCCGCCGGACATAAAAAATCTTTTAGTTCCTAGGACGTAAAAGATTTTTTCTTTACAGCTAGGAGTAATGAAAAGATTTTTTAAGTCCACGTAATGAAAAAATGGATTTTAGCTATGTCTTTTAGGCTCTAAAGTTACTATTTCACAGCCTACCACGGAAAAAATGTATTTCCTCAATATCTCAATTTCATCTTAATCAGTTCAGTAGTTAAGACTCCACGGATCTAAACAAACGACAGACAGATATGTTTCAAATGATGACTAGAGAAGTTAATAGAATTTTATATTATCATTAATAAACGCATTTCGACATTTCATATCATTGTCAATGTTGTGTTATCATAGTAAGAGTCAAGGGCGGCTCCAGAGTAGACTTTTAAAAAGGGATGGGCATGGGCATACCGGGGGGTTCGTGTTCGGGTGTCATGGAATATCTCCAACCATCGGGGGTCCAGCAATTCAAGCCGTTTCTTTTCCTTTGGCATACACCGTTTTATTTTTCTGTCAGCTGGCACTCCATGCATAGTTTTTTATCTACAAGTTTCTTGACTACGGTATGGCTCTGATGTTACTATAAATTCTTCTTTTTGAATAGAGGAGGTAAATATTGTCGAGGTAGAACTACATATTATTAAAACACTATGAAAATAATGGACGCTAAACACAAAACTACTAAACTGTAGAGTGACTATAAAAAATCTTGTAATAGAAAAAAATCTCGGGGGGGGGGGGGCACCACTGGCAAGAGTAAGATCTCTACTAGCTAAATATCTTACAAACTCTTAAGACTAAAACTAACAGTACAAGGTTGAGATTGACTAAGGCTGTATGCGGTTTGATATGGATTAAGGAAGGAACCAAAGGTAAGGGGTATGAAGTGAAGATGCAAGGCAGAACCCAGTATAGGTAAAACAACTCAGGTATAACAATTTGTGTTTTAACAGCTTATAGAAAAACAATAAATGCCTTATATTACTACAACGATAATTATACTTAAAAATAATAAACTTTTTTATTGGTTTTACAAGAGCTATTTTTTAAAAACTACTTTTTTAAATTCTGGTTGTTTTAAAAACTACTTTTTTTAAACTCTGGTTGTTTTAAAAACTACTTTTTTTTAATTCTGGTTGTTTTAAAATCCTTTTTTTTAATTCTGATTGTTTTAAAAACTACTTTTTTAACTTAATGTCTTTTAAAAACCTTATTTTCTATTAACTCATGTGTTTTACAAACCATTTCTATTAACTCATGTGTTTTACAAACTATACTTTTTTAACTCAAGGCCCTTAAAACGTGAAATCAAATTTATTAATTAATATAGAATTTTTACGCCATCACATCATTTTCTATTTATATATTACTACGTACACGAGGAAATAAAAACAAAAGAGGGAAAATTACATAATATTAAAAGACAATAAAACAAATTCCTTGATTAGCGTAATCTTATTATGTCAAAAAACATTAAAACTTTCTGACCAAAAACACGTATTATTTATGAAATCGCTATAGCAGTTATTAAATAAATTGTGACATATTTCCTTATCTTTTATTTCCATTGGTATAAATATCTAAATTCGAACAATCGAAAAAAGATTTGTAATAAAAATATTATTTCGCATAACAAAATTTAGGAACAAGAGAAATAAAGAGCTCAAGAATTTTTACTTGCAAGAAAACAATGTTAATAGTAGATTTTTTTTGGGCCAAAAATGTAATGAAAATACAAACAACGTGAAAAAATCCACGAAAACAATAACTCACGCTATTGAAATAATGCTTTATAAAAGGCGACAAGAAAATAAACTATGGGAGAAATGTGAAGCAATATTCCCATGATTTAAATTCGATAAGAAAGAGAAAATATTTTTTGTAATTTTTGTCTACATTCTTACTTATGGTTGAGTGAAATAACTCAACAGGACAAGGAGTTAAGGAATTAAGATTTGCGATTACGTCTAAGATCTATTTTGTAATGACACGTTCGTGAGAATTTGTCACAGGAGTACAAATAAATAGTTCAAGAGTAAAAAATCTCAGAGTTATTGAAATAATAAATATAGATATAAACTACTATTGCACTCGATTTCAACACTGATATACCAGTATTATATGAAGCTAAAGGGTAAATTTTAATTATACCTTTATCTTTAATTACGTTACATAGTGGACGCAATGGAAAAATTATTTTTATAAATATAATACCTTATCTTCAGAAATACATAATCTATGAAAGCTGCAGCTTTATTTGGAAAATGGGTTGAACATTTATTTCAAAATGTTTACCTTATAAACAAGTAAAGGTAATAAAAATCGTGTAATAATGATTATAAATAATAAGTTTCAAGATAAAAAGAACTTTTTATATGTTGAATCGTATGTAATGTTGATAATATAATTGTTATTGTTATATAATATATAATGTTAGTGAAAAAAAAAAAAAATAGTTCCAAATTTATTTACTTCACGTAAATGACTACCATCTAGAGAGCTGATCTTAAACCTATAAAAGGACAAATCTTTGTACAACGGATCTCCCCAACACCAAATCTAAACCGTGCAATCGATATATTTGAAATAATATAATCGATAAATAATATAATCGATATATTTCATGTTTTGCTGTCATTCAATGTTTATCTCTTATTTATAAAAATCACAAATTTGAAACCCGTCAAAATGAAGATTGGAAATATGGGACATGGCAAAACAAATAAAATAACTTGCGGATTTTTTTAACTAACTTTCCATACAGCAAAATTTGCTGAAAACCAAATGGCTAAAAGTATTAAAATAATGCATTGTCGTCGTGTTCTGAGCTATGCTAAAAGTTTCAAATGTCTAGCTATTCGAGAAGTTAGTTAGAAATCGATTGCCAGACTTGTACCGGACAAACAAACAAACAAGAAAGCAAGCTAATAAAAAAGTAGTAAAAACGTAGTAATATAATAAACCTAGATTGTGAAAGATGAAGTGTTCGATTCAGTTATTTTTATAATAAAATGTTCAATAATAATTAAATGTAACTACGAAAACTCTAAACAACTAATAAATGGAAAACACATCAGAAAGTTTAGTACTAGTTGGACAGATTTTTTGTGAGGTATTTCTGTGCGAACGCAAAGACGCAGTTTAAGGCGTGTAATGACTGGCATTACGAGTATATACACACATATTATATGCACTCGTATTTATCATATTAGGTTCTAAGTAGGATATGTTTATATTTATTATTATTATATTTTTCTGTTTGTAATCATTGTCCTATGTCATTAACCAGGATGTTTGTACTTATAATTAACAATGTTTTTACAACGTGTAAACAGACAAGGAGCTAATAAACAAGAGCAGAACATGTTGCTTCACATCTACAGAATTTTAGAAAGTTAACCTTCAGTCACCTGAGACTACTTCGGCATTTCCTATGACTAACGTGACAATCGGTCTTGAAGACAAGAAAATTGCGTAGAAATACTAATTCTAAGGAGAAAACAGTAGTGCCTCTAATAGATATCCACTTCATGTCAACAGTAATTAGTTTTTAAAATTAAAATGTACTTATAAGCCTATAACTATTTTCTCTTCAACAACTGTCTTAATTTCCGTTCTTCAAATTAGCATTATTGTTCTATACAAGGTTCTTTTAAATGGATCCTCTGAACTGAACGGCGATGTAGAAAAGTTTCTCCCTACCACCAAATCAAAACAGACAGACTCACAGAAGGTATAAAAGTTTGCTTATAAAGTGGTTCTGGAATAAACATTTTCGATTCATATTCTGGAAACGCTCTTAAAAGCCGCATTCTGAAAATAACTTTATGTTAACCTTAACTCCACACATGTCAGAACGAAAATTTGTTATTTCGATTTTCGTTCCCATAAGCCGAATATTACGTTTAAATTCTGGCACTCTTATGTGTGGTGTGGTGTGCAATGGGCAGACTGGGCGTTTGCCTAGGTCGCCAAAATGTTGTGAAAAGGGAAGAAAGGAAGCAAACATCGAAAATGTTTGGCTTTTGGGGGATCGAAAACTTCTATACTATTTAACAGGTTATTGACCACTTATTATGAACTAAAAAATGTATAATTATGAGAGATTGGTCTATTAATATAAAAACAACACATATCACACAAGCTTTCGAGCCTTACTTGACTCCGTCCTTGACTTGACTCTACAACTTATTGGCTATATTGATAAAAATAAAAACACGAAAACAGTGAGGTTTAAGTTGTAAGACAGGTTATAAACAGTGCTGTCAATGAGTTTTTAAAGAAAAGAAAACTATACAAAGATTTACAAATCAAGGCTCTCTTCTTTCCTTCCTTATCCAATATGCACCTATATTATAATACATTCATATTTTATAATAAAAAAAACTCACTGATTTTTTATTATTATTTTTAATCAATATTTTTTTCATATATTAATAGACCCAATCCCTCATAATTAAATAACTTCTATATCTATTAATATGGTTTGATGTTCATTATGTATAAATACCACTATTACTTTAACTTAATATAGCCAAGCCGATTAAAGATCGTCAACAAATCCCTAGCTTGTAAATTATCCTGTAGCAGATAATGTTTTGATAACATAAATGTTTGAATGACAACGATGGACCTTCTCTTAAAAAAAAACTTTTTTGTTTTTTTTAAAAATAAATTAAAAAAACCACAATAGGAAATGGTTAGATAAAAACCTAATTTTAATTACTTCTATTGATTATTTAATTTAATTAATGGCAATGAACTGACCTATAATCATGTGATTTTTAGTAAACTGATATATAATAAGCAGTTCATTGGTAATAACCTAGTCTGTATTAAACATCAGCTTTCGTAGTTTGACCACAAACATATAACATATCATTTTTTACCCGTGTTTAATTCAATAAAAATTCTAGCTTAAAAAAAATAAATCTCGGTCATTATTCTAGATGAGTAGTGGAGTCACTTAATCAGTAATGAAGAAAGACGCCTCTCCACTAAAGTAACTTTTTTAGATGAGCAATGGAGTCACTTGATAAGTAATAAAGAAAGACGCCTCTCCACAAAAGTAACTTTTTTAGATGAGCAGTGGAGTCACTTGATTAATAATAAAGAAAGACGCCTCTCCACAAAAGTAACTTTTTTAGATGAGCAATGGAGTCACTTGATAAGTAATAAAGAAAGACGCCTCTCCACAAAAGTAACTTTTTTTTTAGATGAGCAGTAGAGTCACTTGATTAGTAATAAAGAAAGACGCCTCTCCACAAAAGTAACTTTATTATACAAAGCCGACTTTCAAGCACTAGTGGTGATCTTCAGTACTTCAGTGTCAGTGCTGGAGAGACGAGTCGAAATGTATAAAGTTTATTTCTCAATACATTTCGACTCGTCTATTTACTCTAGCAGTAAAAAGCCGCAATTTACAATAAAGTTACTTTAATGGAGGGACGTCTTTCTTTATTTTTAAATTTCTGTAACTTATTTTTCATTTATATTTTATGTAAGTTATTTTTAGAATAGTGCAAACAATTGTATGAATCAAATTCAAATACATATGTAGTATAGTTGATCAATTATAATCTTCATTAATTATGATTAACAGGACATATGATGACTTAATATCACAACCGGCCTTGTGAGGTTGGTAGTGACCGGTCTTACAAAGCTTGGACTATATTCCTAGATTAGAAAGGAGGTCAATTTCAGGAGCTTAACGCTAGCAAAATAAGCTGTACTTCATTTCAAAATACCAAAGAGGTCAAAAACTTTATTATGTATCTTAATTAAATATTAGCTAATATTATGAACCATTTATTAAGAGATTCATTAAAATTTTGATATCACTAACATACATAATGAATTATATTTCTTAAATCAGCTTAGAACTGTGGTGACCTTATAAATGCCTGCATATTGTTGTTATTATACATTATACAGGGTTTTTGTGTGATAATTTGTAAACATTTTACTCTTTAAATATTATGAGTAATTTTTACGAAATCCTCGTAGAAAACTAGAAAAAAAGCTATATGGTCTTTGAATAAATAAATATAGGAGTACATTAAACAAATAACTTGAAGAAGTAATAAATATCAACAAATACTCCAAAAGCTCATTTCATGTATTAATTTTTCACATCGGCGAAAGAAAGTATAAAGTTAATTCAACCCAATCAAAAGATAATTTGGTTTAAAAAAAAATAATCATGGATCACACAATTACAGTAATGAGATTATTATTTTCAAGGGAATTTTAGATTGATCTCTGATTATACAAAAATTAACTGATCTAATGAGATCAGTGAACTTCACAATCGCTTTTGATTTGTTTCTACACAATCTATGGGCAATTAATAACAATCTAATCGATATTTGCTATGTTTTTACTATATTTACATTTGGTACGAGTACGGATTGTTAATAACCAGACTTTTTATGAGTGAACTTAACAAGCACAAATGAATAAAATTAGATTCATCTACACAATCCATTAACCGTCCACCATAATCTTCAATTGATAGCAGCTGTACTCTTACCGTATTTGAATTCGGCACTGACATTATAAATAACTGACTACTTATCACTGAACTTTTAAGGCAAATTAATAAAATAGGGTTTTCTTAGATAACTTAGCAACAAATCACCATAATCTTAGCATCAATCGATAGCAGCTCTCCTCTTACTATATTTTTTATTCAGTGCTGAAATTGTAAATAACAGACTGTTCATCACTAAACTGACAGGGGCAAATGAATAAAATTAGGGTTTTCTTAGATAACTTAGCAACAAATCACCATAATCTTAGCATCAATCGATAGCAGCTCTCCTCTTACTATATTTTTTATTCAGTGCTGAAATTGTAAATAACAGACTGTTCATCACTAAACTGACAGGGGCAAATGAATAAAATTAGGGTTTTCTTAGATAACTTAGCAACAAATCACCATAATCTTAGCATCAATCGATAGCAGCTCTCCTCTTACTATATTTTTTATTCAGTGCTGAAATTGTAAATAACAGACTGTTCATCACTAAACTGACAGGGGCAAATGAATAAAATTAGGGTTTTCCAACACAATCCATCAACAAGTCACCATAATCTTCAATCGATTTCAGTTGCTGTACTCTTACTATATTTGTATTCAGAGCTTAAATTGTAAATAACAGACTATTCATCAGAGATCTTAAGAGAGGCAAATGTATAAAATAAGGTTTTCTAACAAAGTCCATCAACCATTCACCATAATCTTCAATCGATACCAGCTCCAGCTGTACTCTTACTATAATTGTATTCAGTGCTGAAATTGTAAACAACAGACTGTTTATCAATGAACTTAAGAGAGGCAAATGAATAAAATAAGGTTTTTCCAACACAATCCATCAACAATTCACCATAATCTTCAATTGATAGCAGGTGCTGTGTACTCTTACCATATTTGTATTCATTGCTGAAATTTTAAATAACAGACTGTTCTCCAGTGGACATTACAAGCTCGAATTATTAAATAAACAGGTCAAGTGTGTACTAGTCAGCACACAGCGAGGGTCCGTAGGCCACACTATATAGTGTTTAACTGTAAAGGCGGCGCCACACATGCGGAATATTCGAAGTACCGATTAATCTCCTTTCGCCGAGTAGTTCGGCTAACTACCTCCACCCCTCTCCACACATGTAGGTATTTCCCGAGCAACCCCCTCAATATGGGAACTGCGAATACGCGGCCAAACATCATTCCACCTCTACCCTCTACATTCTACATCCTTCACCACTTTCAGCGCCCAAATCCATTCTTTTGTTCTCTATCATTGTTTTATAATCTTTACTTTTAATAATGGACGACACCGAGTCACATGCTATCAAATTATTTAAAATATACTTCACTTAAACATGTAATTTTAGAACTCTGCATTCTTTACTTTTTAAGGAGCAGTATAAAATGACCCATCATGGTCCATTTTATTAAAATTAAAAAAAAATCTTATAATAATTTTAATGACCGAAGAAAACAATCATAATTTAGAAACCTGATGTATCTGGACCATTTCTCTTCTTTCATGAGTAAAAATCCTGTAATTTTCGATCTTTTTTGACCTCTTCGAAAATTTGACCTCTAGCTATATGTTAACATCAAAGATAATTTATATTAAATCATGAGAGAAATATGTCTGTCTGAGAAGATATTAATGGTACTAAACTCCCTCATATACACGAATCAGACATACAAAATGGGGGTGCCATTTAGGGTTTTAAAGTTGCCCTTCATACGGAATTTAAGGGCCATATCAAGAGCGAGAAGTAGTTACCACATGCAATTTATTTTTGAAACCTATATTAAACTATATAGGTAACAAAACAAAAGTATAAGCATAAGCAGTAATATTCTTTTTAATTATATACTGAGTTAATTGACCTTTTCCATACTTTTTTAACAGCCTTTATATTACATATTATATTTTGTATTAAATGTATTTATATATACTTATATACATAGTATAAAATTTAATATATAATATAATTTAGTACAAATGTTACTTATCTATATATTCTAAATAATAAGTTTAATATATTATCTTATGCAAAATAGACAAATGTGACATCTATGTATTAAAATAAAAACACTAATTATTAGCTTTGGAGTAAAAACGTTAATTATTGAAATAATAATAAATTATATATCCATAATTATTTATAAATTTAATTAATTATTAAATAGAGAATGATTTTTTTGTTAACCATTAATGGGTTATAGCAACCTAATTTATTACATTACCTATGTAATTAATAAAATATCAAAAATTAATAATAATAGCTCGTAATGAATGATAAATACTAAAGAATTAAACTGGGGGGACAATGCCGAATGTGTGGATCGGGTGAAAGGTGGCAGGGAGGCGAGTATTCGGGTACTTTGAAGCGTGAAAAAGACCGACTCGAGATGGGAACTCCGAATACCGAAAAATCGGGAGGGGGGAACCCGTCCACACTACTCGGTGTTTAGCGAGTCGGAGGGAGGTGCTCGGTTTCTCCCGCATGTGTGGATCCGCCTTAAAGTGTATGAACAGTGTTTTTTTAAAATGCTAAAAAGCTTACATTGAACCATTCTAAGGGTCTAATATTCTCAAAACACACTCTGATAAAGTATTTTTTTGCCACTGAACCGGACTACAACCATATAAATTCATCGAAAAGACCATAATTATAAAAAACCGTATTTTGTCAATAAAAAATAAAATAATATTTCTTTCAAAATTTCCAAAAAGTGGTATCTTTACTTTTGGTCGAAGAATGTTCAGGAATTTTTTCAGATTTTTTGCACTTCACATAAGCGAGATAGGGGGGGGGGGGGGGGGGGGGGGGACACGCTTCAAACTCGCCTACGCTCGCCCTATCAAAGTTATAACCAAAGAATTATATATTTTTGTAATCAGCTCGACGTACCCTTTCATATGATACCCCTCAAGGTGTTGAAAAAAAAATAAAAAAATGTTAACCCTTAAGTTTTTTTACCCTAATTTTTTTGAAAAATATTTTTTTTAAGTCGCTATATTTTTAAAATATGTGGGCAGGTACAAGACACATACTTGCCAAATTTCAAAGTGATCGGACGAAAGGTGTAGCCGTGAGAGCACGCGAGAGGACGGACGGACAGACCCACGCAGGAAAATATAAGGGTCCTTGGTTTTGCCTACGGACCCTAAAAAATGTTTTTCTTCTACACAATCCATCAACAAATCACCAAACCATTAATCCACAGAAGTTGCGCTCTTACTAAATTTGTATTCAGTGATAAAATTCTACACAATACTTAGTTGATTAGTTAACTCTACAATCGCGAAATGATAAAATAGATTTACTTCTGTATAATTAATCAAGATATAACCACAATATCCAATCAATAGCTTCTGCACTAATATCCAATCACTATTAAGGTTGATTATACTATGTACTTAAAAACAATTTTTTCCGACTATATGTGTAAATCCAATGTACTTTTACTTTCTCATATAAAGAGAAAGTGTTATGATGGCGCCAAATTTCGATTTTGATAGATTTACACGTTTTGAGGTACCCTGAGTCCAAAAAAGTGTTTTAAAAAAAGTCTGTCTGTCGTCTGTACAGATTCGTGGAGTCTAAACTACTTGGCCGATTTTGACGAAATTTGGCATACATATTCAGAAAAATTATACCCTAAGTTGAAAACGAGAAATGAATTTTAGCTCCAAATTTGGGGGCGCTAACCCCAAACTTCGGATAAAACATGAAAAAAATCATTTTCTCTAAAACGGTTCCAACTATTTTTATTAAAAAATTCTACAATTTAGTCCATTTAAATACAAATCTAACAATATAAGCCTTTTTTCAGGGAAAAATCTTGTTTCTGAGGAAATAGCTTTAAACACAGACGGAGAAGCCGAGTTCGATTCCTCGCCAAGGAGAAGTTATTTTTATGATAAATTTTGACAAATGTTCAATAATAATTAAATGTAACGAAGAAAACTTGAAAACTAATAAATGGAAAACACTGGGCTAAGAAACTATAAACTGGTATATGATTCGTATGAGTCTCGGACCAATTTTGTTCATAATCCTTCAATTTCCAAACAAGCACATCATACCTTTTAATTCTTTGAAACCCCTATTCCATTATTTTTCTGTTTATCTTACCGACACCGATATGACCGATATGATCTCACGGAAAACAAAAATAAAATCTTTAAATCTAAAAAAACTTTCACTCTCGATTCAATGCCCATTAATCAAATCCGAAAACAACACAATGACAACAAAAACCTTCGACGTTAATATTTCATCGAATTTATCATAAAAATATGACAGTGATTCCTCAAAGGGAAATATTCTTTAAAAAATCTTATCATCATATTTTCAACGAATTAGTTATGGATGGTTCCTTCCATAGTTTCAAGCAAAGTATAGCTAAAATTAATTTATAAATAATAATATTTGTTTGTTAATAGTATAATATATTTTATCTATATTTACGATCTACACGATTGTTAAACATTGTATTGACAGAAGAAAGATAGAATTTATACTTTCAAAAAAAAAAAAAAAAAAAAAAATACGTGAAATTATTAATTTTTCCTTTTTTTGAACTTTGACAGGTCAGATTGTCAGATAGATTGTTAAAGTAAATATATTTAGATAGATTTTAGGAGAGTAATAAATTTACTAATTTTTTTTTACTTATATGATTAATGTTTTCATAAAATACCCGAATAAATATCATTCATGATATTAACTCCTAGACTTTAAAGTAAAATAATATAAATAGCCCTTTGGCGACATCGGTAAAACTAATGGATATCTTCTGCTAAACTTATAGGCATTTAATTTTTTAGAGCCTTGAACCACATAAAAGATTAGAGAACATACATTTAATAGGGAGATTTAATAAAAAGGTTTTCCATTTTTATTAATAGCAATAGCATAAAATGGACGTTTTAATACAAATATTGGAACTCTGAACAACGAGTGTTAGGACATGCAAGATTGGGAGTTCAAACATTGGGAAATATACATATATACGATAAATATATTCATATATAATGTCATTTATTGAATGCTTAACAAATGTTAGCTATAAATAGACTGCCAATTGGTGTGGCACATAGCTTCCTCGCTTCCTATCCAGGTACTGCATTGGTTTTTATACTATTTTTTCCAGCAATAATTGTCTAATTTGTTTAATTTTTTCCCCGTTTTTTAATCTGTCAAAATTGTTTTAATTTTTTCCATGAATTAAACTATCAATTTAGCCAAAGTTAAAGAGCGCAGACGGTTCAAATTAATCTAGGGATATCTTCGGGTTACTTTCGATAAACTGTAAAAGTTTCATACAAATCAGATAAGTACTTTTGAAGCAATAGGTGTAAATAGATGATAGATGTATGTTTGTGCGCATGTGGAAGAAAAACAAATAAGCGCAAAAGGTTGAAACTTATATAGGTTAATAAGCAAATTATGACCTACCATCAAAATTTCATTAAAATCGGACGTGTAGTTTTTAAGATATGTTGGTTTGCAAAAATCGAACGACAGACCGACCAAACACACACGGAACCAAAAATGTTCCC
Organism: Gerris lacustris; assembly: GCA_951217055.1. Classification (NCBI taxonomy): domain Eukaryota; kingdom Metazoa; phylum Arthropoda; class Insecta; order Hemiptera; family Gerridae; genus Gerris; species Gerris lacustris. The sequence continues at coordinate 17,513,316 of OX578284.1, forward strand.
TGATGTCTGAAACGGATTTATGTCTTGGAATTTTTTAAATCGTAGACCTAAAATATTTTCGTTCTTCGAAACGATCACATAGCTTCCGTTACCTTCGGTAAGCTCGGAAGCAAAATAAATTAGAAAAAAATAAAAATAATAAAATAAAAAAATAAAAAATAATATAAATAATATTAAGTAGACATTCATTCCAGCCCTAGCTGTGTTGACAAGATAAATATGAAGTTTTTGCAAATATCTCATGGAATATCAATTATCTACCCACGTATTGTGACGTAAATATATATATATATATTCTGGCAGTTAGTTAAAATATTATAGAATCAGATCTAATCAAAATGTATTCATACATCTCTAACATTTATGATTGTAAACTTATAATTCTAAAGGTTGGTGTTAATTTGTGATCTAAATTAATGTTCGAAACAAGAGATCAGTAGCCACTAACCTACCATAGATCTTACTTGGAAATGAAGCCAAAATCACTATGGTCACCCTTTTCCCAAATTCAGCAATACCATTTTAGCATAGATCAATATGGTTATCCGCAACTATAAATAGAGAGGATAGGTATTACACAAACCTCATCCTCCAAAAAAAAATCATGTCAGCAATTTAATTCTGGCGGTGCTTTCGGTTTGGATTTTCTAAAAAGGAATATTCTAAAAGGAAAAAAGCTAGATCTTATTTATTTGATACAGCTGGTCTAACTTAGAAGACACTACCCTAAACGGTTAGAGGTATAAGGAGACTAAAAAAGGCACTTCTTTATAGACTGTTACTCCTTTAATAAAAAAACAGAAGGGAGTAACAATCTAAAGAAGGTTTACGGAATGTTCATCTTTAGACTGATACTCCCCTTATAAAAACAGAAGTCTGATATTTCTTTGTCCCAAAGGACATTGGACTAAACGTGCCTTTATCTTAATAGTTATTTAAACAAAGGAATGTATAAATAATTATATCCATTTTTTATATTCTAAAAAATCGGTCCGAGACAACTCAGACAAACTTTCTCATATAGGAGTTCATAAATACTTAGCCCAGTGTTTTCTATTTATTAGTTTTCGTATGTACATTTAATTATTATTGCGCATTTCATCAAAATGTACCATAAAAATAACTTCTCCTGGGCGGGGAATCGAACCTAGCCTCTCTCCGACCGCGTTTTAAGCTATTTTCTCAGGAAACAGATTTTTCCCGGGAAACAGCTAATATCGTTAGATTCGTATTTAAATGGACTACATTTTAAAATTTTATAATAAAAATCGTCGGAAGCGTTTTCAAGAAATTTTTTTTTTTCGCGTTTTTTAAAGTGTTTGGGGGGGGGGGGGGGTAGCGCCCCCAAAGTTGGAGCTAAAATCCATTTCTCGATTTCGCCTCGGGGTATGATTTTTCTGAACATGTATGCAAAATTTCGTCAAAATCGGCACAGTAGTTTAGGCTCAAGGCGTCTGCACAGGTGACAGACAAACATTTTTTAAAAACCACTTTTTTGGACTCAGGGGACCCCAAAACGTCTAAATCCATCAAATACTTTGCAATCACTATACTTTCTCTTTGTGTGAGAAAGTAAAAACCATAAAATAACAATAGCTAATGGCTATATACCTAATATTCAATACAGACTAGCTTTGATCACAAAGAGGTCATCCTATAGTCTTCAGTGAATGTGAATCAAGAGATCTATTGTTGCGTCTATAGTCTATAGATGCATTTGACTCATGAGCCGGTTCAATACTTGAACGCCATCACAATACTTTCTCCTTATATGAGAAAGTAAAAAAAAAAAATACGGGAGTAACAATCCAAAGAAGTACTTAAGTTAAATGCGAGCTGGCGCTCAGGAGTTTTCCACCTCTTAGAATTGCTAAAGTAAACATTAACAAGTAGACTCAAAAAGAGCTAATTTTCTATCTTATCATAAGATTAAACTATCTCCAGATATCTACTTAATTTAGAAAATACAATACGATGATTGGGTGTGACCATAAACCCTGTCTCCTTCCTCTGATATAATAAATTCTTTGCCTGAGATAAAAAAACATATGATCATTTAGTCACATCCAATAATCGGAACGATTAATAACAATCGGAACGATTAACAATAATCGGAGGGATTAACAATGATCGGAACGAGTAACAATGATCGGAACGATTGACTACTATAGGCGTTGGCGTTGACTTTGACGAACGGGGAGGAGAGAAAGAGGGAAGGGTCAATAAATGTAAATTGCCTGAGAAGATTACGAAAGCCTCTTTATAATACAAACATATCTTCTCTTAAGCAAAACTAACATTTTTATAGTTGTTTTTATTTCCAAATACAGAACTTGTAGACCTTGATCAAATCTGGAATGATTAAGATTAATAAACATAAAAATTATTATCCTTATTTATAGAAACAAACACTTTTTTATAAGTGAAGGAAATGTAAGAATATATGCACTAATATCGATTATTGTTACTTTTCTGCATTTTCTACTATTTTGAGAAAAAAATATGTTGATTTAGGAAGAATTAGAGGCAAAGCAAAAAGGCTACGGAAAATTAACTAAATATTAATGTAGAAAGCCAAGCAGAAGCCCAAGTTGTGTAATCAAGTTGATACAAGGTCGTGTTATGGTTAAGATATCAAAGAGGAACCTTGTCACATAGTTCTAACACCTGTTATGATCTTGACTTAGTGTTCTACTTAGTTATTTATGATTTATCAGGGTCGTTTAACAATCCAAACGATTAGCTACCGCTACCATGCAATCTAGCTCAAAAGCGTATCTAGGCTTTGCGTTTAAGACCAAGCTTTAGTTTCTATTTCTGAAGCTTCAACATCAAGAATGTTGAGCAACATGATATTGACTCAAAGAAGCAACATCCTGTAATTAGACTTTCACAGCCTACGACATTTTTTTTAGTCCCATGAATTTTAACTACTTTTTAATATAAAGAAGTAGGTATTTTCTTTAAATCTAAATTTAAAAAAAAAATCATCTGCACTCATTACAAAATTGAATCTTAAAATACCTAAAATCAACTGAACATTATAGCTCAACGTCATCTAATCTATGTTTTCTGTTGAAGACAACGTCTGGAAAAGTCCAACGTTTAGCTTCTATCACAGGAATAATGCACATTTCATTGAGAAGTGTTGAGCATCTAAAGATACGTTGATTTAACATCATCATGATTCATGATGAGTCGAAGCAAAAAAGAACTTTAATTGGTTCCTTCTGCAGCGTATGAGTTTGGTTGTTTGGGGACCGGGACAAAATGGAATCCAAGTGGAACCAAGCTCCGCACGGCGGGCGCTAATCCTACGCGGGTGGACTCTATTCCTCAGTTTATTTCACGAGACAACGTCAGGCAGTCATAACTCTTATGATGTTTCTAAAAATAAAGGTGAGAGATCGAACGTCTCAAAACAAAAAAGAACTTCCAATGAAGATTATTAACCTACATAATCTTAATTTTAGGTTCCTATTACTTTTTTCCCGCCAAAATAATAATAATTGCTTCCACAAAAATTAAATTAGTTGTGACAATAATGTATTCCTTTTTTAATACTTAGGAAAAGGAATGAAAAAATACACCAGATATAATGAAGTATGCGGAACATTGCTAATAAAGGTAAATTAAACTACTCTTATTTTTGTCCTAATAAGAACGAGAGCAAAAATAATTGGGGAATAACTCCTGTACTTACCTAATTGGTTACTTCGAACAAAACAGCCTAAAGAAGAGGAAAAATGATTTCGTGGGTAAAATTATTTGAGAATTACGGAGGGAACATGGTTTTTTTATTTTAGATAAAGCCTTGTATAAAGGTAGCGTTTACTTTGTTCATTTTATCTAAGCGTAATAATATAATCAGAAAAAAAAAGATTTTACACTAGAGCTTAGAATAGTTCGTTAATTCACTAATTATTTTTTAATATTTAGATCGTTTTACTTTAAGTATAGGAACTAAAAAAAAAAAAATTAATGAGGATGAAAGCAAAAAAAAATACCATGGAAGTGCTTTATATCAGATTGAGACTCATTCCTTATTTTTTTTCCTTCAACAATAGAGAGGGGTTTGTAAGGAGAAAATTATCACAAGAAAACAAAAAGGAGAAAATAATTGATTCAGGTCTTTATTTAATCCTGATGAAGAGGAGTTTTTTTTCGTTACTTATAGATTGGGCAACACTGACAATGGGGAAAAGGTTAAGGTTATCTTTAGGTTATTTTCCTCATTCTTTCTATTAGATGTACGATATGTGAGTATTTTTTATTTTAATTTCTTAAAGGAAAAATAAAAATACTTCCCGCTGCTACTATGTAACATATATTCTTTTGTTCATATTAACCATTAAAATATTTAATTTGATGATGCATGTCCTAACCATTTATTTTGTAAATAAGTTTGCTAAACTTTTGTGATTTACAGTAAATCTTACACCTATTTTAAAAAATAATATTGACCGTTTAAATTAGAAAGAGTATTAACAAGGTTTCAAGCTTTATCCATTCAACCAATAACTTTAATGTAAGTAATATCTTGCTGACATATATTATAAAGTATATTCTATACGTAGAGAAAGTAAATACACTACATACATATAGTGCATATGCATGTTATTATGTTACACAAGAATGTCTCTGTGTAAGTTAATAGTATGAACCCATATATTGTTTAGGTTCCAGGATGTGATATCAGATGTATATAGTATACCTTGAGAAGAAAGTTAAGTTGTGACTTTATTTTACAAAACTAAGTCTTAGAAATGTTTAACATACACGTTTTAACTATTAAATTTGAAAATAATAAAACATATAAACAACAAAATATTGACAGTCAAAAATAAAGACATGCTTTAAAGGTAATAAGGAAGACATTATACTACGGATATTTATGAATTAATAAAATTAACTATACACGACACTTCCTAAATTGTATAAAGTATAAAATATTTTACAAAAAATAAAAACTCTACGGGAAAGGGTTTAAAAACACGGAAAACTATCCTTCACCATTAATAAAGAAAATAAAAGTGATGTACATTATTATTGCGTCCATATAAAATATGTATACACTATCAAAACTATCCTTCGCCACTAATAGAGAAAATAAAAGCGATGTACATTATTATTGCGTCCATATAAAATATGTATACACTATCAAAACTATCCTTCGCCATTAATAGAGAAAATAAAAGTGATGTACGTTATTATTGCGTCCATATGAAATATGTATGCACTATCAAAACTACCCTTCACCACTAATAGAGAAAATAAAAGTGATGTACGTTATTATTGCGTCCATATGAAATATGTATACACTATCAAAACTATCCTTCACCACTAATAGAGAAAATAAAAGTGATGTACGTTATTATTGCGTCCATATGAAATATGTATACACTATCAAAACTATCCTTCACCACTAATAGAGAAAATAAAATTGATGTACATTATTATTGCGTCCATATAAAATATGTATACACTATCAAAACTATCCTTCGCCACTAATAGAGAAAATAAAAGCGATGTACATTATTATTGCGTCCATATAAAATATGTATACACTATCAAAACTATCCTTCGCCATTAATAGAGAAAATAAAAGTGATGTACGTTATTATTGCGTCCATATGAAATATGTATACACTATCAAAACTATCCTTCACCACTAATAGAGAAAATAAAAGTGATGTACGTTATTATTGCGTCCATATGAAATATGTATACACTATCAAAACTATCCTTCACCACTAATAGAGAAAATAAAATTGATGTACGTTATTATTGCGTTCATATGAAATATGCACACTATCTGTTCCACTATAGGATTTTTTTTTTTTTTTAAGGCGATATTTCTGACTTAAAGTAACTCTTAAAAAATTAATTGGTCTACCTTGTAGGGCTTGAAGTGACGTAGATAAGTTTTTTTGTATCCAACCTCTCCAGCGCCCTCTAGTGCCAAGAAAGATGTTTTTGGTAGTGTACCCTATTATCACGAGTACTTTTTTAACTGAAGACCAAACCGAATAAAAAGTATCCTATCTTGTAGAGGACACTTTGAAGATGGTACTATGAACTTTTTTCGATCCGAACTCCTCCAAGTGGAGTTATAAGCCTTTAAAGTTGAGTGATTTTCAATTTTTTTTTTTTTATGTTTAGGGGTTCATTTATTTTTTGATGAGGGGAGGAAGGGAGAGTCGATGAACATTTTTTTTTCGATAAAAAATATGACATACTATTCAAATCCAGTGTTCGCAAAAAATATTGACGAAAGGCAGGCACGAAATCAAAATTTTAAACGTATTTTGTTACATTGCTAAGTTGATACGATAAGTTATACACTTTCAACAATTACGTTAAATCCAAGACAAAACTCTAAAACTGCTATAAAATAAGTAAATACAAGGATGTACTGCCTCATTCAAAAGCCAGAAACCATCAAATAAAGCAAGGCACTAAAACAAGGCGTCGTGAAAATCCAATTGTTTGGAGACAGACAAGAAAATCTGAAAAACAAGGATCTAGACCATAATGTAGGCCACGAAACACAAGGGAACCAGATGATTAGGTAATTAAGGTGAAGGTATCCTCCACATTATACGAAAAAACAGAGGACCTGCATTAACCCACCTGTAATAGATAACAAGGAAAACACCCAGAACTCAGGTATAATGACGGAAATACCTGTACAGTTAGACTGAGACTTGTCAGGCGGCATCTTGTGACTTCTACTCTAACTAGATCCGACTGACAGTAATCTTTCCATCTCATATTAAAATGGAAATGAAAACCAGAAAACTAACAACTTTTTACAACAAGAGAAATCGGAAATTTTTATCAGCTCCGAAAAAGCTTGGAACGGTAAACGGAAACTCTAAACTTAAGAGAGAGTTCTTATATTTTACAAACCTAATGCTAGGCTATACCCTACAAGTTAGTCTATTATTCTCTTGCTATTGATATATTATTGAAATAAATTGAGTACTGATCATGTGAGCTAAAGGGCGATCACATTATATGGACGGTCAGACTGCATCAAAATCAATCCAATTTTACATAGGAGCTTTCACAAAAGGAGGCACGGGACGGTCACGGGGCGATCACGCGAGGGTTAAGGTTGTTTGACATTATCAGTCACGGGACGGTCACGGTCACGGGGAGATCAAGATCAAGTCATGGTTTTGGATATTCGGTCAAGATTTTTTACTTCGATATAAGTCACCTCACAATTTGTATTTAACTTCTTTAGGGTCGTCGCGCACGATGGATTTTACTGACGAAGAATTTACTATGATTGAAAAAATTGTAATCAGTAAATTAAACTAAATTTTAAATCTTATCTTTTTCATTTATCTCCTTGTCAATCTCTTCCCAAATATTCTTTTGGTGAATATTATCACTGTAAAATTTATTATAATGGTCGTGAAGTGCTGAATAGTTCCGGACACATATTGTCTGATTTCAATGGTATTTATTTATCGTTTCAACTTTACAGCAAGTGAAAGTCGATGCCAGAAAAATGTCCCGCCGCTTCTATAATGACAATAGAACAAAAAAGAAACTTGCTTTTAAAAAATGGGCTTTGTTTTCTTTGTTTTCGCGGAAAACATTTGAGCAAAGATTGCAAAAAGTGGTTGCAATGTTCTAAGTGCAAGCGTAGGCATTTTGAAATTATGTGTCCAGGGAAAGGGTCGGAAACGAAAAAACCGGAAAATAAAGATTCTTCACCTGAGTGCTCGTTATCTAATGGCACAGAAGGGACAATATTCTTACAGACCCTAGCAGTAAAGATAAGAGGGGAGAAAGGAGAAACTAGGATACGAGCTATGATCGACTCCGGATCCCAACGGTCATACGTTCAAAAATCTCTAGCGGAGGAATTGGTATACAGTTCATTAGGTACGGAAGAATTAGTTCATTGTTTATTTGGTGGAATCTGTACCGAGAAACAAAGACACCAAGTCTATAAAGTTAGATTGGCGAAATTAGATGGTTCCTATTCTTGTAACTTTTCGGCGTTAGACCAAGAAATTATTACGAATGCAGCTCCGAAGGTGCATAACGGACCTTGGTCTAAAGAATTAAAAAATTTAGGAATAGAAATTTCCGATACTATTGATGGTCCTATACAAGTTTTAATAGGCTCAGACATTTTGGGAAAACTTGTAACGGGTAAAAAATATGATTTGACTTGTGGTTTAGTTGCACAAGAGACTCTGTTAGGATGGACTCTGACAGGGAAAACTTTCGATAACCTAAATTTAAGTAGTCTTGTGTTAGATAGTTTAAGTTGCACGAACTTTTCAGCACCTATTTCTGATCTTTGGTCCTTAGACGTGCTGGGAATTAAAGACCCAGGGGAAATGAAAACAAAAGAAGAGACTGAAAGGCGGGTCCAAAATCATTTTGATGAAACTGTTAATTTTAAGAACGGTAGGTATGTCGTTCACTTACCGTGGATTGAGGACCACCCTTCACTCCCTAGTAATAAAGATTTAGCTCTGCAAAGAACTAAAAACCTGGTTATAAGGCTAAAGAAGGAAGGTTATTTTGAAAAATACGATAAGGTGTTTGAGGAATGGCTCAATGAAGGGGTAATAGAGTTTGCACCACTTATTAGTCCTGATAGTCCTCAGCATTATTTACCTCACAGACATGTGATTAAACTAAGTAGTAAGACAAGTCCTGTTAGACCAGTATTTGACGCCTCTGCTAAGAGCAAAGGTAGTCCTTCTTTAAACGATTGTTTAGAGAAAGGAAAAAATCTTATTGAAATGATCCCTCCACTTCTAATTTGGTTCAGAATTAATAAAATTGGTATAGCTTCGGACATAAGAAGGGCGTTATTACAAATTAGTTTGTTCGAAAAAGATAGGGATTTTTTTAGATTTTCTTGGGTTATAAAAATAGGTTGGGATGAACCACTTAATGACGAAATGTGTCAAAAATTTACTAGCTGGTATAATGAACTTTCTATGTTAAAAGACCTTAGTATTCCGCGGTGGATACAAGGACCGATGGAAGGAAAAGTAGATTATTCCTTACATACTTTTACTGACGCAAGCGCGCATGCGTATGCCGCTGTTATATTTTTAAGAATATCTAGTAGTGCAGGAACTTATTTAAAGTTTGTTCAGGCTAAAAATAGGGTAGCTCCCACACTGAACTGGGACGAAATTAAAAATTTTGGTCAAGACAAACAAATTAATTGGATTTTTTCGGCTCCAGCCGCACCCTGGTGGGGTGGGTGGTGGAAAAGGATGTTAGGGTTAACCAAAATTTTATTAAGAAAGAATTTAGGTAGGGCTTCACTAAATTACGAAGAATTATACACGGTTTTGACTGATTGCGAAAATATGTTAAATTCGAGACCGTTGACGTACGTACCCGACGACAAACCCGATTTAGAACCTTTAACGCCAAAGAAATTTATTCAGGACTTACAACCTGACGGAAAACTTGATTTTGATTTGATTGACTAACAGTTTAGATCGACGGGTTAGGTACCGACAGACGGTGATCGACTCTTTAAAGAGCAGGTTCCGTACCGAATACCTTGGACAACTCAAGTTGTTGTTAGTTTATTTTGTTATTGTTTTGTTTATTAATTTCATTTGTTTCATTTTTGTTGGGAACTTTTGAGGAAAAAATGAAAATTTTTGCTGAACTTGGATTTAAGAAGTTGAAGATCACGGATCACCACGGACTCCAAGAAAACCTGGTGTAAACCCCAGGTGTTCCCGGGGGAGAATGTCTGATTTCAATGGTATTTATTTATCGTTTCAACTTTACAGCAAGTGAAAGTCGATGTCAGACAGAAAAATATGAGAAGTTGACGTAGTTATCTTGAAGACACCGCAAGAGCTACACGAGAAATTGTTTCGTATTATTATAAATATAAAATCGTTTAAGTCATACGCAGAAATCTGTCTTCCATTCTTAACACATATAATTAATTTTTTCTCCAAGTTACTGTAAGTTAGAAAAAAAAATCCTTAAAAATCTGTATTCTTTCACAAACACAACACAAATGAGACCTTGGCCTAAGTGTAAGTAAAATGACCACAATCAGTTCGTGGACTGACTAAGGCGTCTGTTCACACGGGACAGTCAAAAGCCCGCGGTCTTAATATCTGTCCAAATTTGAGTGGAAGGTGACCGTCATTTGCCTCTTAGTGTGAAAGCTCCCATACAAATCTATTGAAATAATTTTGACAGCGGTCTGACCATCCCGTGATCGCCCTGTGACCATTCCTATTGTGCGTGAAACAACCTTTAACGTGACCGATTTTGGTCCAATTAAGAGTTTGATTTTGTCGTTTCATGAACTCACTCTTCTAGTTTATCTCAATATTTTTATAGAAAATACTTATTTGAAGCGTTATCAATTTCGTTTGCCATTTACAGAAGATTTCTTACACCCAAACATGGTAGATTTAAAATAATACCAACTTAAATTGTCTATAGGTTGGCATTTATTCTCAATTTTTTCCCATTCGTAAGATTAATTTATATCACTTTTCTTACAAACCGATATAAAATAAAAACGTGTCAAAAAGACATTTCATTATAGTCCACAGGCCACCATAAGAAGTGAGTCGCTGATTGATAAAGTTTTCTTACCTTATGGAATCGCTTATTTATGCCTTGTCCACCGATGAATTGGGTATATGGCAACCGGGCGCTGGGCCATTTCTTTTTTGTTGACATGCCAAACTTACCCTTCTGCGGACACATTGAAAAGAGATGGATAAAGTTTTGATTTTCACAGGATCGTTTAATTAAATTATTTAAAAAAACAGTGGTAAAGGTGGCCACCGATAAGAGTGGGCCGTTTGGGGTGGCCACCGCCCCAAACATATCGCTCTGCGGGGAAGTTGAAAAGAAAACGGCCCACTCGTATCGGTGGCCACCTTTACCACTGTTTTTTAAATAATTTAACTAAACGATCCTGTGAAAATCAAAACTTTATCTATCTCTTTTCAATGTGTCCGCAGAAGGGTAAGTTTGGCATGTCAACAAAAAAAAAATGGCCCAGCGCCCAGTTGCCATATACCCAATTCATCGGTGGACAAGGCATAAATTAGCGATTCCATAAGGTAAGAAAACTTTATCAATCAGCGACTCACTTCTTATGGTGGCCTGTGGACTATTAGCCAAATGTAAAAAAATGTCTTCTTCTTGTTCTTATTCTTAGCATAGTTATCGTTGAAATATTTTACGATTTTAATTTAATTCAAGCGATTGTTCATTCTGTACTCTTGAGCTAATTATAAAATCATTATTTAATTTACAGTTTTTATCCCTAAAAAATATTTAAAAATCCACAAATTTGCGATTTGAACAAAAAAACTTATCAGTGATATGTGTGAGCACTGTCAAAATTGGATTAATTTAACTGTTAAAAAAACTGAACATCCGGCAAACTAAATACATAATAAGAGGTATAATTTTTTAGTAATTAATTATCTTATCGTAATTACTCACCAATAAAACCAATAAAATATCTAAGAATCAATAGTTATAAATTTAAAGAAACAATTATTGTAGATACAATATAAAAGTTGATAAAATTATAAATAATGTTTGATTGAGATTTAAAAAAAATTGTCTTTATCTATATTTAGGTTAAATAGATATTAGTCTTTGTAAGGAGTTAGAAAAGATGATAAATGAGTCACGTTGCATCATCACTATCACAATCACAATGAGATAACCAAATAGTCTGATAGAATCATTTAAACATTAATTACAAACAAAGTATGAGTCACTATGAACCTGGTGTAGATATACAAAAACCTGACAGTCAAAAAATAACAAAACAAAGTTAAGAAATGTGTGACTTAAGTTGTATTCTTATATTTTTTTTGTCTTGTCCGAGACAAATGTCATTTTTTTCAAATCTTTCATTGCTAAATACAAAACCAAAAAGAATGATGAAATGATTACTTAATAAATATCATGATTCCAAGTCTAATTGTTTCGAGCAAAAAGACCTTCACAATACAATGACGTCTATTGGGTTTCGTGCCCTTTGAACTCTGCACCAGTAATAGAAGGGACAATTTTTCAAGCTTGCATCAAGAAATCTTATTAGCCTATGTAAAGTTTTTAGGCTAAGCGAATCTTTGACGAATTTTCTTGTAAGCTTTATTTTTCTATTTGGCAACGATATAGATATAAATAGCACAAAGCAATAAATAACGATTTACGGCTAGACTATGATGAGAATCGAATGAAGTCACTAGTGAAAAAAAAAAGGGAAATTATTTCATACGACCTATGGAGTTATTTGCCTTTATCTGCGCAATGTTGCCCAGAGTAATCACTCTACAGAACATTTATTGGCTATTACTTACAAGTTTTATTGTTAGCACATACTATGATAGATTGTTTTATTTTATTTGTCGTTAGCAATTATCTCCATCTTCGAGAATTTTCTGTTGGGAAAGGAATTAAAACACCATAGAAAGAGATAAGCACTAAGTACGAGTATGTTGAAGGAAAAAGAAATACTATCTTTGAACAGACTTTGAAAATGACAGAAACAGGTTCTACCAAATCTTTCACTTGACGTAGAAAACAAACATTTTAGGCAATTTTCAGATTGATCTTGTCTCTTGTTAATATTGAGAACTAGACCGATATATCACTAACTATACCTTGATATTATAGCACAATAGTCACAAGTTAAATTAAAATAAAATTGCCACGTATAGCATTCACAAAGAGTCCAAGTAACAAGTAAGTAATTTAACAAAGTGTAATAAACAAAATCTATGGCACAGTCAAAGTGTGTGAGGAGGGTCGGTGGAGAAGACGGAAGAATGCTGAAATATATAATATGTATAGAAGACCTGATTTGGCCAGTGAAATTCATAAAGGAATAGTAAGATGGATTGGCCACGTAGAGAAAATGTCAAAGGAAAGAGTGGTGAAAATGGTGTATAAAGGAATATCCGGGGGAAAACGCTTAAGGCCAGGCGAACACTGGAGACAAAACACTGCAGACTGTTTCCGAGCTGTCTTCGTTGAATCTACCTTTTAACACTTGTGTTGCTACAGCGTTGCACACTGGAGGCAAGACAGTCCCATATCTTGTACCCAGCGAAATGGATCTTGTGGAAATTGCTGTGATTTGTGCATGTCTAGGGATAGAAATATGTCAGGACATCTCCTAGGCTGGAGGACTCTTTTGTGTTGCACCTGTCTTTGCCTCCATTGTGCACACTCCCATATACTGTGTAAGCACATGAGGTAGCGACAAAACTGTCTGCAGGCAAAAAGTCTCCTGTGCGCCTGGCCTAAGAGGACTCCAAAGGCTGAGATGGAGATGGGAAGATCAGGTGGAGGACGACCTCAGACGTATACGACTTAGAAGATGGAGGACTGTAGCCAAGGACAGAGAGATACCTCTGGAGGCAAACTGTGTTGCAGGCTCAGGCTCTTCGAGAACTGTAGTGCCAGGGATGATGATGCTGATGAATAAACAAAAAGGAATAGGACAAGGGAGAATAAACATAGAGGAAATTGCACATAATATTTATATTGAGGGTTGTTTATAAGGGGTTAAAAGTTGTTATTTTACGTAACTACATTACAATTTAAAACTAGTAACACCCCGTTTCGAGAGCGGCAATTTAACATCTTCAACTTTGAAAACTTTTATTTTAATTGTGTGTTTTTGTTGTTGTTTAAGTATTTCTTAAAACCCGTTCTTTGACAAAGAATAACTAATTGTTTAGAACAATTTTTCGTTGATTTGTTACAAATTTTAACTGACACATTTTTAAAAGATACATGCGGTGCAACGATGAACTGATACATAAACGAAACCAAGTATATATATAGGTACTAAAAAATGGTTCAATCCTTTTAAACATCAAACCCTAAAGATGGTTTTTAGGGGGTTCTTTTATTTTTCCTGTGTTTGGGTTATTACACATAACACAACGTAAATGCAATGTTTTAAATTGTTGTGTTGGGTATACTTTCGGAGAACAGGTACTTTACAGTCAGATAAGCTCAATAAATGATTAGGGTCTTCATTTTTGCCTAAGGACCTTAAATATATAAATATAAAACCTAAAATACAAGCAGGTTAAAAAATAACAACAGGTGGAATTATTATTTAAAAAAAAACAAGGCCGAGAGAGAGTTTGATACAGTCAATCAATGTTATCTATCAGTAAGGTTTATTCACAGGACTCTATCAAAAAGTAAACAAGGTAATCAAAAACATTTTTATCTTCATAGATAATTGACATTCGATGTTATAAACCAATGCTTTTAGATTCAACTACGAATCATATTCTGTTACAAAATGTAACTAAAACTGAGATTTGAAAAAATAAAATATAAAAAAGTACAAGTATAGATTTCAGCAACTAATAAACGTTATAATAAAAAAAACCTCAAAAACGCGGGGGCGAGTTTACAAGCTACTAGCGCTGCTGCAGTAATTATATACAGCTTGTAAATTCAGGCGTAGTAGCTCAAGCCAGTAGTAGCTTGAAAAAATGCCCGCCATTCAATTTTACTCGCTCAAGCAAAGTAAGGGGTGAGTTTATTTAGCCAAGCTTTATTACACGGAGCGAATTCACAAGCAGCTTGTAAACTCCCAGCGAGTTGCTTGTAAATATGGCCAGCTTTTAATTTTACTCGCTAAAGCAAAGCGAGTGGTCAGTTTATTATCCAAAGCTTGTAAATTCGCTAGTGAGGAGCTAGTAAACTCGCACCATGTAATTAAGGGTTAAAGACTGATTTTTATATTATACAAGCATTATTGCTTGTTTTTAAAGAAAATTTAGTGGGTGGTACTATTCACAAGGATTTTATATTTTATTTTTCTTCCATTCCCAAAGTAAATTAGTTAGCGTTTAATTGGTGAACAACACAACAAAATCTCCTTAAAGTAAACTAAAAACTTAAACCAAAATGAAGAAATAAAGAAAGAACTTATGTGCTTTCAGTAAACACGATGAGTCCGTAGGCAATTTAACAAATCGGACGAATTCGTTAACCATCAAAATCGGCCCAGCAGTTTCAAGATGGCGGTCATTTAAAAAGCTGCATTCTTATCGTTATCGTCCATAAACAATGAAACTGCGAAGTTTCAAGCTCAAACCGTTCCCAAGACATTAAATATTTAAAATTTTAAGGGCAGAAATATTATAAGGGGCGATATAATAACAAAAATTTCAAAATAAAATGTTAAATTTAGCATAAGTTCATAAGTACTAAAGAACGCTTTAAAAAAGCGAAATCTGTTCTCTTCACAGAGTCAAGGCTTCTTAAATTAGTATTAAGAAAGTAACAATATATTTATAGAAGACCTGATTACTCTCGGATTTAATTTCGTTCTAATTCATTCAAGTGTGTGTTTGTTATAATTTGTAACGATGTAGAAGAGTGTGTGTATGTATGGCATGGGTGTAAGCGGCCCCA
The DNA here is from genome assembly GCA_951217055.1 of Gerris lacustris. Taxonomy (NCBI): domain Eukaryota; kingdom Metazoa; phylum Arthropoda; class Insecta; order Hemiptera; family Gerridae; genus Gerris; species Gerris lacustris. The sequence continues at coordinate 17,528,766 of OX578284.1, forward strand.
CAGGGTCTACAGCTCACTCTGTCCAACTCGAAATGTTATGGAGTCAATGTGATATCTCTTTCACACGCTGTCACACCAGACACTGAAATGGCCCAGAGCTAAACATGAACTCTGGATTGCTCTCATCTATCCCTTAATATTAATAGATCCATAACAATCCCATAATATTTACCGATTTAGCTCAAATTTTGCTAATCCCATGTTAGGACCAAACACGTGGATTTGAAATAGATTATTTTTCATAAAAGATGAAAACATATGCCAAGTTCGTTATAAAGCTTTATATTTATATTTTATATTGATTCTTCTGAATGAACATAAACATACGTTATGAACATTTAACATTTTTATTCTTAAAAAATGTTAAATTTTTAACAAATACACGCAAATAAAATAACCATCATTATTCTACACTTAAGCCTCGTTCACGCGGTAGAACTAATCTCGCGACATTAATGTCATAGTGTGGTTGTTTGAACAGTAGATGTCATCAGAGGCACTACAATCACAATGCCGTGACATCTAATGCCAAGGATCAAAACCTTTTGATTTTGATGTTTTGACTCTAGATGTCACGGCACTCTCTGTTGAATACGTAGAATAGTCTTTTTTTTTAAAAAAACACACTAATAAAATAAATTGGAATAAAATTGTAGGTAATAGTATATTATGTTACTAGGCTGTGAAGTGAGTTTTTTCTTTACCGCGGCAATTACATTTACTGTCGAGCGAAGCGAGACAGTAAATATTGCCAAGGTAAAGAAAAAACACTTCACAGTCGCGTAGCATATGCTATTTTTTCCGAGGTAGCAGACAATGAAAAAACATTAAATATTAATCACTAATCAATATATTATAATAATAACAAATATTAGTACATACTTAAGACTTAAAAAAAGAAACCTTAAAAAGAGGTTACACTATAAGAAAAGGTAAATAAAACGCATTGACATCTAGCGGATTTTTATGGTATTAGAAGCATTTCTACAAAGACTGCAGCACTACTAACGGACGTTTTGACAACTACCCGCCGGAAAATAAAAATCTTTTAGTTCCTAGGACGTAAAAGATTTTTTCTTTACAGCTAGGAGTAATGAAAAGATTTTTTAAGTCCACGTAATGAAAAAATGGATTTTAGCTATGTTTTTTAGGCTCTAAAGTTACTATTTCACAGCCTACCACGGAAAATATATGATTATTTACATTCCGTAAACTATTGTATTGCTTTTTTCTGGTTTGCTATTTTGAAGAACTGTCACTACAGTTTTGACAGCGCGTGTGAACAGCTCATGACTTCATGACATTCAGTGTCAAGACGAGACTCAACAGTAGTGCCACCGTGTGAACGAGGCTTTATTAGTGCAAAAAAACTCGGAATATATTTTATAAACTTAAAGACGAAATTTTTAACAGTAATCAATAAAATAGGATTTAACATCTTCTACAGTTCGAACATAAAATTCAAAAATTATAAACAAAGGAGAACTAAACATGTTTTACTAAAACAGTGCTTACCAAATGTTATACATAATTGATTATTTTTAAAACAGACATTTTTGTCATAAAAACCCCCACGGTTACCGTAATGTTATAATTATGAGTTAATAGTTTCTTAGTCGTAATTAAACCACAGTTACTATAATCAGTTACCGTTAGGTTGAACGAACGTAGTAAGTTCTTCATTTTAGAGATTTGAGCTTTGAAAAGTTTGTGTGTTTATATGTCTAACGATAACTGGGGTAAAAATTGTTCGATTTGAACGACATTTGGCACACAGGCGGCATGTCAGCATTTGTGACAACTGCTTATAGTTTTTGGAAATTCCACACTATTATTAAGATGGCAGCCGGCAGCCAATATGGTGGACGACTAAACAAAAGCTTTTAGTTAGCATGAAATGTTATATACATTATACATCAATTTAAAGATCTTAGAGTGTAAAAAAATAATATTATGTAACTATTACCAGCAAAATTTACATTTTTTGCTGGCATTTTGAAAACAAATATGACCGAAATGTGGGTTTTGAAAAAGTTAATACTTAATAATATAGTAAGTCACATACCATTTTAAAGCTCTTTTCAGGTAGATTAAGACCAAGCAAGTTTTTCCCCGCAACATTATCCCTTGTAGCAATAGTGAAAACAAATATGGCTGATAATTTTTTTTTTTTTTTCTAAGCGAGTTATTAATGCCCCGCATTACTAGCTTATAGTCAGATCTATAAGTTATTAATGCCCCGCATTACTAATTTATAGTCAGAACTATAAGTTATTATTGCCCCGTATTACTAGCTTATAGTCAGAACTATAAGTTATTAATGCGCCGCATTACTAATTTATAGTCAGATCTATAAGTTATTAATGCACCGCAATACTAGCTTATAGTCAGAACAATAGATTACTAATAAGCCGCATTACTAGCTTATATAGTGAGAACTATGTTATTAATGCGCCGCAATACTAGCTTATATAGTCAGAACTATTTAAAAGTCATATTATATTTTGTAGTGTTTAGTGTTTTTGTTAAAAAAAAAAATTACTCTTTGTATTTAAATTTTTGAGTAAAAACAGCTAAAATAAATCTTAAATAGTTTAAATCTGGAGTAATCTAAATAATTTATGGTTTTGTTTGAATTTGAAAATTCATTTATAAACATAGAATATAGATCCGACTAAAATTAACATAATATATGGCCACATCACACTAAAGAATAAATTAACAAGGAAGAAAGTTATTTGTTAAAATAATTTCATAGTATATTTTCCATTTTTAAAAATAAAATACGCTGGCTAAATGAAGACCTAAACCTATTCTATGCCTAGAAAAATTAATCAGGTAGAAAGTTAATTGTTAAAATAATTTCATATAGTATGTCCCATGATTAAAAATAAAATACGCTGGCTAAATGAAGACTTAAACTTATTTTATACCTAAAAAAACAAGGTAGACCTATAAAGTAACAAGGTAGAAAGTTAATTGTTAAAATAATTTCATAGTATGTTTCATTTAAAAAAATAAAGTACCTAAACTAAGAAGACCTAAACCTATTCTATACCTATAAATTAAAAAGGTAGACCTATACATTAACAAAGTAGAAAGTTAATAATTGTTAAAATAATTTCATAGTGTTCCATTTTTTTAAATATGCTGGCTAAATGAAGACCTAAACCTACAAATTAACCTCATGAGTAATAAAAGAGACTTGACAACGGACCTTTCACGGAAATGTTCCGTTATATTAACTCGATTGATAGGGCACAAGAGGTTAACTCACAGTCATCTTTTACTGGACTGTGGTCCTCCTGTGTATCCCTATTGTAAAAACGATGAGTTAACCCTAAAAAATATCATGCTAGAATGCCCGATGACCCTTTGTGATATCGGTTCAGGTTTCAGTAAAGATTTAATCAGTTTTATCAGGATTATACGAGTGTATATTAACTTATAAATAGGTTAAGTAAATGGCATCCCTTCAAATAGTTACAATCGTAAAGACATAATCGTGAACAACAAGTGAATAGTTTAAAAAGGTCTTAAGAATCAGGGGAAACGGGAAACCCAACACTTAGAATGCCAAAAGCAGCAGGTAAAACTAAACCAAAGTAAACGTAGTCATAAAGTTATCGTTATCAGTTATCAATAAGATAACATTTGTACACTTAACGAAAATCAGTAGCATGCTTCTGTATATTATTCTATTAAATAAGTAGGATTTAAAATAAAATTCGGTCCAAGACAACTTTCTCATATACGAGTTCATAATTACTTAGGCCAATGTTTTCCTTTTATTAGTTTTTGTAGGCACCTTTAATAATATTATTGAACATTTTATCAAAATTAATAATAAAAATAACTTATCCTCGGCGGTGAATCGAACCCGGCGTCTCTCCATCCACGTTTAAAGCTATTCTCTTAGGAACTAGATTTTTTTTCCGGGAAAACGGCTTAAATCATTAGATTTGTATTTCAATGGACTAGATTTTAGAATTTTTTTTATCCAAATCGTCGGAACCGTTTTCAAGAAATTTTTTTCAGACGGAAGAGCGCCCCCAAATGTGGAGCTGAAATTAATTTCTCAATAACGCCTCGGGGTATGATTTTTCTGAATATGTATGCCAATTTTTTTCAAACCCGGCCCAGTATGGTTTAGGCTCTACGCGTCTGCACAGACGACAGACAAACATTTTTTAAAAATAACTTTTTTGGAGTCAGGGTACTCCAAAACGTGTAAATCCATAAAAATCCCAAAATCGAATTATCTAGTCATCAATATACTTTCTTTCTCATTATATGAGAAAGTAAAAACCACAAAAAACAATAGCTAATGGCTAATATTCAATATAGACTAGCTTTGATCATCATTGACTATCATTGATCAAGAGGTCATCCAAGTCCTTAGTGGAAGTGAATCAAGAGATCTATAGTTGCGTCTATAGTCTATAGATTCATTTGACTCAAGAGCTGGTTCAGTAATTAAATTAGTCTATAGTCTATAATTAGGTTTTTATAGCTCTTACGAATTATACAAGCCAGAGCTTCACATTGATAATACATATTTACATAACGATGGATTAAAATTATATATTAAATCCATTATTATTGAATAGTTAAAAAAACCAAATCCAATTAAAATCTAATAATAACATTAAATAGTGGATCGAATTAATAAAAAGAAACACTTATAAACTTTAGATCTACATCTAGATAAAGTTGTTTTTTTAACGTTATCATAATCAAAAGACATGTGATTACTAAGACATGAAACATTAGAGAAGCGGTTACCGTAACTACTTTCCCTCTTAGAGTGACCACAAATTAATTACTAACATCAGCTGATTTAACGCTTAGCCATGCATGCTTCAACAATAACCACAATATTTACATTAGAGCTAGTAAAACAAGTAGCAAAAAAAAAAAATTATATGATACCATGCAAGATAAAAAAAATAAATATATGATGGTAAATCAAAAACCGAAGTTACCAAAATTAGTATGATTAACTGATCCTTTTATTCATAAAATAATAATAATAAAAAAAAAACCAATTGTAACTAACAGATATAAAATAGTCTGCCAATTAGTGTGGCACATATCTCCCTCACGTCCTATTTCGTATACTTTAATAATTATAATGTTTCTATCTATAATTGTCAAATTTATTTAATTTTCCTCCCGTTTTTTAAATCTTTCAAAATTGTTTTAGTATTTTTTTAGAGTTTATATTAATTCATGTATAGGGTTGCCAGACGTCCCGGTTTTCCAGAAATGTCCCGGTTTTTACTGGAGATGTAATATAATTATAATTTAGGTGCAAGAAATAAAAGTGCAAGAAAAAACTAATAATTTATGATATAAAATACTTCATAAATGCGAAGTTTTAGAAAGCAAAGGTACAATAGTTTTATAGATAAGAAGTATTTTATAAATCTAAGATTTTTTTATATGATACCGATATTGTACTGTATTGAGGATCCATATATTATATTGAAACTGTAAGATAAAGAAGCGTACGGCAAAATCTATAGAAGTACCTATTCTACATTTAGATAAAGGAATAGCTTAAAATAAGCCGAAAGTAAATTGAACAATTGGTGCAGAGTCGAACCGATAGTTGTAAGCCAAATAGTGCAGATGTATTTACTAATTGTTTTACGTTTTATTTATTTATATTTCAGTTTTGCTCGCCTTTTTATTGGAAAAAAGATCTAGCGAATGTTTTTGTAAATTAAAATATTAGAACATTATCATTGATATTATAATAAAAATTAATAAATATCGAAATTATTTTTCTACTAATTAAGTTTTTGACAGTTTAATCAATTTTAATAAAAACTGTTGTATGTATTTAATTTTTCTCAATACAATAGTAACATTAACATTTAACATTTTGTAACGAATATGATGTTAAAACAAACTTGTTACAATGATTAGGTGCACAACTTTTATTGACTTACAATTAATTTTTTTTATTTTTATTTTGTATTAAAAGAAAAATGTGTACTTATGTTCATTATTTTTTGCCAACGAACTACACCATAAGTTTACTTTTATGACAAATGACAATGTATTAAAGATCAAATGTCCCCTCAGAAATGCATAAAAGCCGCTTTTGAGAGGTCATATTTTCAAAATTTTCCGGGGGAGGGCCCCCGGACCCCCCGCCATTAATCATCCCCCCAATAATTAACTGCAGACGACGCCCAAAAATTTACAGTAAAATATTGTACTGCAGAAACACCCCCCCCCCCCCCCCCCCCGGTCCCGGTTTTTACATTCAGAAATCTGGCAACCCTATTCATGTATCAATTTTGCAAAATTTAAAGAGCGCAGATGGTTGAAATTATTCTAGGGTTATCTGCTGGCTACTTTGGACAAACCATCCAAAATGTCATAAAAATCAGATAAGTACTTTTGAAGATATAGGTGTTTATGTAAGATACATGTGGAAGAGAAACAAACGGACAAAGAAGGTTGAAACTTATATGGGACCAACAATGGGCTAATTATGATCTACCATACAATTTTTAATAATATAGGAGTAGTTTTTAGATGTGTTCGTTCACAAAATTAAGCGACAGACCCGGAACCAAAAATGTTCCCTGATGTCTGAAACGGAATTCTGGCTTGGTATTTTTGAATTTCGTTCTTCACAACGATCACATTGCTTCCGTTACCTTCGGTAAACATGGAAGCAAAAAAGGGAGAAAAAAAAAATTAAACGATGGGTTTTTAGAAGAAAATCATTAAAGTACGTGATAGGAGGCGTGGAAGCTATGTGCCACATTAATTGCCAAACCTTATTTTTAGGAACTATGTTCCAAACATTGCGTTGCAGCAATGCCTGCTGATTTTGTTTTATGCCTACTGAATTAATTATCTAGTAAAGCTTGTAGGTATATACAAATATCTATTATTAGTTTACAATGCAAATAACAAATCAAAATTATTAAAATTTCGTGATACCTAATTTCAAATATTGAAAATGATTTTTTGTGTGTGTGTGTGTTTTAAATGTAATACCTAATTGTATTATAATGTATAATTTCTTTTATCATAAATAAATAAATAAACTAATATGTTTAAACGTATATTATGATTCTTCTTTTATGATTTTTTTTTGAAAGAAAAATAACATACATATTGAAATAAAACATTTAATGTAATTTTCTTATCAGCTGGAGAATTTGTTTTGAAAATACATTATGTTGTTTGTGAACAGATAAACATTATTAGAACAAAATACAATTAAAATAAATTGATGAGATAATAATTTATTTTTTAATATAATAATTGATGTCGAGGCTTTATTTACATCTGAAGAACGTTAAAAAAATAAGTGTCAAAAAATAAACTTACAATAAAGTAGATGAACAAAAATCCTTTTATCTGTTGCGTAGAGATTCAAAAATTATTCCTCCAAATTTCAAAAATTCACAACAAACAGATACTTTGAATCAAAAACCACGTTTAATATTAGCGGCAAAACGTCACAACAAAATCAAATAATGCACAGAAATTGAAAATAATCGTCACTAGAAATAATCCGCTAGCGTGTTTACTTTATATTTGATTGTATACGTCAAGAACAATAATAGAAAAAATAAACGCGCAAAATTATGTTTGATTCGGTTTTTTCCGTGAAATGAAACCGAAAAGACACGAACGTCCCTTCTCCAACAACTACTAAAGCAAGACTGTTGATTCGAACTGAGGTAGGAACTAAGCGGGAACTCAGAGCGTGGGATAGTAGGGGGAGTTACTTCGTTTATTATCGGCTGCAGTCGGGTACTTTCGACACAGCTGTTAACTCACTCCAATATCAACTTGCTAGACTACACAAAAATACTGAAGACAATACTGTACTTGAATATTTTGGCATTATGAGTTTGCACTAGACTTCTACGATATTTTTTAGCTCATCAATTTGACCGTTTAAAAAGCTTAATCAATTAGCACTAACAGTTCCCTTAATTTCCATTAAACTTTTCCCGTTGTTGGATGAACAATGAACATAGTTCCGCTGGGAACTTATGTGTAGACTTGACTCAGCAAACGATTATTTAATATTCAATAGGTTTGGCTGATAATAAAAAATGCCGTCTATGGGATTAAGATTAAGATTTACTCATCAAAGATTATAATTTATCACTTAGGTAACCTAAGCGCCTAAGCATCATCAGTCGGGTAACAATTAACAAAATAAATTGATCAGGTTCAGTTTGTTAGGCAAATTTTAGAATTTTATGAATAGATGATGAATACACGTATCCTGTACGTTAAAAAGCTCCAAAAAATAGTTTTATTAAATAAATAATTTACCAATTGCTTATCGAATATAAAGCACCCTCGAATATACGACGCATACCGATTTTCCAACCAAAAATCTGGGAAAAACATTAATCGAATATAAAATGCACCCTGTTTCAAAGGAAAAATCTTACTAGTTCTCTTTTTCTACCAACTTGTTTACATATACGTCAAATTTTTTTATACGTCAAATTTGGGCAGTCTACAACGGATACTGTTGGAATATTGGATCTTTATTTAGATGGTAAGGTGAATTTGAATCTTTATTTAGATGTAAGGTAAATTTGAATCTTTATTTAGGCTGTAAGGTGAATTTAAATCTTTATTTAGATGTAAGGTAAATTTGAATCTTTATTTAGGTGGTAAGGTGAATTTTAATCTTTATTTAGATGTATGGTAAATTTGAATCTTTATTTAGATGGTAAGGTGAATTTGAATCTTTATTTAGATGTAAGGTAAATTTGAATCTTTATTTAGGCTGTAAGGTGAATTTGAATCTTTATTTAGATGTAAGGTAAATTTGATTCTTTATTTAGACGTAAGGTAAATTTGAATCTTTATTTAGGTGGTAAGGTGAATTTGATTCTTTATTTAGACGTAAGGTAAATTTGAATCTTTATTTAGGTGGTAAGGTGAATTTGAATCTTTATTTAGATGTATGGTAAATTTGAATCTTTATTTAGATGGTAAGGTAAATTTGAATCTTTATTTAGGTGGTAAGGTGAATTTGAATCTTTATTTAGATGTAAGGTAAATTTGAATCTTTATTTAGGTGGTAAGGTGAATTTGAATCTTTATTTAGATGTAAGGTAAATTTGAATCTTTATTTAGATGGTAAGGTGAATACGCCGGGGAAGTATGACGTCACTTACGTAAAAAAAAGTGTGTGTTGTTACGTTGGCTAAGCTGCCCTGGCTCATAACAAACAATGTACTTCTGGGGGTTATCAGTGCTATTTTATTTTATTATTACATATTTTTTAATCAATTATTTGTATTATCATCTATAATGTATACATTTATTGGCTTATTAATGATGTTACTGATACATGATAAGGTTAAAAACAGTTAAAAAAGCTTTTTAATAGAGTAAAAAGAGCACATCTGTGAGAGTTATTTTACATCTTCTTTGAGTTATTTGTGAGAATTATTTGTTTTATCATCTATAATGTATACATTTGTTGGCTTATTAATGATGTTACTAATATATGATAAGGTTAAAAACGGTTAAAAAAGCTTTTAATAGAATAAAAAGAGGAAAAAACTATAAAATGCTTACAGAACCCTAGTAAACAATGGTTTGTTATGAGCCAGAAATGATAACCTATCGAAAAATCGTGGAGGGCGCATGACGTCACAGAAACCTTTGTCACTTTTACGTAACCTCACTGACGCGACGTATTTAGATGTAGGGCAGACTGGCCATGCTGGTAGAGAAATAGCAAGGTTAGATTTAGAAAAAAGATTAGAGAAGTCTAATTTTTAATCATCTAATAGCTCACTGAAGACTTTCCTCAATTTGACGCATGTAAAAAGTTTACGTTTTGCTTTGCTCTAACGTTACACTGACTAATATTAAACTGTTTTACTGCGGCTTGATTACCGTATCGCAGTTAGAGACTCACTTTTCATTAACACCGGCTCATAAACAAACCCTTCTTTCTTTACCCCATATCGCGATAGTGAACCTAACCCGAGAAGACTAGTTAGGAACAGAAAGAGAACTGAGCTAACAAGAAATACCTAGTTACCTGGAACACCCTCCATCCAACATTTGAACACGTTCAAATTCCTGATAATGACTAAAAAAAAGGAGGGCCCGACGAATAATATCCCGGCAAAATTCAGAGAATTGGAAATAAAAAGTAAAAACCTGATCTCAGACTCAGTGATAATTGAACGAGAAGTTCGCAGAAAGAAAGGTCGTTAGCTAAATGCAACGTCGCTTGCTAAAGAAAATTTTATTTCGATTTGTTACACTTGAATTCATCGATTATACCCGCACCACGAATGTAAGACATATCCGTTCGCGATGCAAAAACGGAAAAAAGTGCATCTTATATTCGAAACAATACTGTATAAAATTATACCTAAACCCTATAAATACCAAAGAAGACCTTAAAAACGTAAACTGCTTATTATAATAAACACAATTTTATAAAATATAAAATTGTGACAAAAAACAGCATTCAAAAACCTCATTTCCTTATTCTTTATTTTCAAATGTTTAATTTAAAAGTTTGAGTTACCTTTCTTAACATTCCACATACCTTCTTTAGATTTTAATCTTTGTTTATTTTTTTTGTTCCACTAAGTATTTTATAGTAACCCAGACCTCCCCTAATCTCCCTAATCTTTGTTCACGGACGATTCCTTTATTTTACCGCTGAGTTAGATCTAAACCACCAAAGCAAAAGCAATCCAATTGCTTTAACTCTCACGGCCCATCTTGACTAAAACTTTTTTGTTTTTGTATTGTATTTCATAACTACAATTTTTTACATGTTATTATTAATGGCTCCGAATTCAAAAATTCCAAAACAAAAATCCATTTTTGACATTAGGGAACATTTTTGGTCTGTCGGTGTGTCGGTGTGTGCACCTGTCTTATCAACTGTTTTGCGTTTGTGTACAATCATATCATAAAAACTACTTGTCTGATTTTAATGAAATTTGTATGGTAGGTCATAATCATAATTAACCCATTGTTAGTCCCGTATTAATTTCAACCTTCTCCACCTGTTGCTTCTTCCAATTATTGGGTGTTACATAAAAATATAAACGGATTTCATGTTGAAAAAAAGCTTTATTAAAAGTAGGTTTATTTAAAAAACAAAAAATGGCATCATCGAGTGATCAAAAAAATATTTATTCTCATTTATGTGTTGATGTTGAACATTACATCTGGCATATTTTCCACCGCGGTTACAAGCAGTGGCGTAAAAATGAGGGTGGGGGCTACCGGGTTCTAAAAATATGCCAGGTAAAGTATTCCACAAATAAATGAGAATATATTTGTGACCTGATGATCCATTTTTTTTTTTTTTGGTAAATAATCATAATTTTAAACTAACATGAAATACGTAATAATATTTAAATATAAAAGAAGATTAGTGTATATTGTAATATAAGACTTATAATATATGATAATCATTTAAAAAAATAATCAGGCAATTAGAGTGGCACGGTGGCACATAGCTTTCTCGTCAATAAATTTTATAAAAAATTGGATGGTTGATTTTTTGTTCCCTGATGGCTGAAACAGATTTCTGTCAAGGAATTTCTGAAATCGGAGACATAAAAAGATTTCACACTATATACAATGATCACAACACTTGGAATTTTAGATCCAAAATAGCATGGAAGCAAAATAGCAAGTAATATATTAAGCAAGTTTTCGCCCTGCTGCTACTTCAGGCTACGCGGAACGCTTATCAGGGGTGAAAAAAGGAGTTCTGCTAAAGGATTGACGTGATTGAAAACTCGTGAAATTTCTGGTAACGGGTTAAGGATTGGTCTTGAACTTGTTGTTTGCTTGGGCATTGAATTCAGTGTGTATAGTCAAATTATGGAAACCATCTTGCATTAAATAGGACGAAGGTGGAATTGCTCAATGGACCTAACTAAGAGGTATGTTTATTGTTTATGTTCTAAACCCTGACAAGTTTAGAACCCGAGCATTCTGACTGGGGTTAAATTAGGGTTCCAAAGGCAAGCCTGAACTAAGAAATAGGAAGAAACATTGGGGATTTTCGGAAGGGTTATTACTTGGATTAAGGATGTTTCTTACTTATAGAATCCTGCTTTACATATTTATATTCGTGTTCCTAGACATTATAAACTGTTTAAACATTATTAATTTCTAAATGCATATTTGTTAAGGCATACTAAATTGCCGAAATGTTTTATATTATAATCAATTTAACAAAATTATAAATATTTTTATGTTTTATTTGTCTATTTCAAATAAAATATATTTTTTACAAACTGTATAAAACATTTATGAGCTCAGCACATTTTTGCGCATTACGCATGCGCATATTAAATATTTAAATTCTCAATTTTTTTTTTTTTATGTGTGGGTCAAAAAGTTACGCCATTATTTCAATTTTCAACTCTCAAGCATGAACAGTTCGTGGCATATGAACCAAAGTACGACAGACGGATAGACACATCTCCCTCGGCATTAAGGGTTCAAGGATGATCTACGAAACCATAAAAACAGTTGAGATTATTGATATTACTCAGGCTGATTGAAAGAATATTTATCTCAAAAGTTTTATTTCCGACAGAAACAGAACTTCCACGTTATTATTACAGTTGTAAACTATTTGATGGATACTTCACTTTCTTTATAAGAGTAATGCAATGCCATTTTTTAAATTTGACATGCTCCCTTGTTAAAAGTTAACGTTAGTTTTTCCCATCAATTAGACTAAAGGGAATTCAATACCACAGAGGAAGTCATAATATACTAAAACTTATTGCCTACAGCGATATCTAAAGAAACGAAAGAGTTGTTCTATTCAATTGCTTTCCATTAATTTCGAAATCAAAACAAACAAACATCGCTTGTACGTTTTGATAAAAACTTGACAAGACGTTTCGATCTACATGGAAGTTTTATACTGAGATTAACTTTTACTCTAGGTAAAAAAATTAACGAGAAAGCGTTGTGAAGACCGTGGGCTAAAAGGTTCTGTTTTTTAAAAAAACTAATCTTTGTAAGAGTGTAGCTTCCGTAGAGGAAGTTCCAATTAATACGAAAAAAAAAAAAAATCTCACGCGATTAGAAGTCCGTTGTCTATACACCCGGAGATATTCACAGGGATGGGACAGCCTCCAAGGCAACTTCAATTATAATCATTTAGTCATTATTAACTAAGTTATACGGTAATAAAACATCTAACAGCTGTGTTAGTTTCATTTAATTAATAGAACAATTAATGTTACTTTAATTCATATTTTCTTAAGAGGGTATGCTTCTTTTTTGTGTAAGTAAAATTTCATTGAAGTCATTAGTGATATAATAAAACCATATAAGGAAAAAGAAATACAGAGTGTTATTTTAATGTGAAAACCCAAAGTATCATTATTGAATTTTAGGAAAACAGGTCATTAGTATCACTGGTTAAGCTGGGGTTACGATTCAAGAATACTTTTAGTCCAAGTAAGTTTGGTCAAATCCACTTGATCCAAGTGTTTGTGGAAATTTTGAAGAAAGGTTTACATGATCCAAGTTTACTTGGTCCAAGCAGTGGACCTTTGATACACTATAACAGGGATGGCACGTATGAGGTTAATGAGTGCCGCATTCCAGTTTTTCACATGTTATAAATTGCCACAGTTACAGAGTATTAGGAACACGTACGACATGAACGCTTCAATTACTTATTAAATTTTAACAGGATTCGGTAAAATGTTCTGAAAAATTATTAATTATTACAAAAGGATTTAAATTTTTCCTGGGAGCCGCACTTAACTCTACAAAGAGCCAAATGCGGCGCTGAGAGCTGCATTTGCCCACCCCTGCACTATAAAGTAGAAGTAGAGGTTAAGATAGATTGTGTAATAGTACAATACGCATCTAGTGCGGAAAGTAGCATTTTCCATGCGAGTACGAGTGTGGAGTTTGCACCCGAGTGATAGCGAGGGTAGTAAAACCACACGAGCAAAGCAAAATGCCGTTTCCGCAAGAGTTGCGTACTGTACTTTATCTACGATTGTTAGATTTTAATAATAAATACAGAAAAAAATAATAAACTTCCTGTATGTAAGTTCGCATTTCTCTTTTGATTTTGATAAAGGTAACATTAATTCATTGTAGAACCTCCCTTACACGACCCTCACACGAAAACCTCAATTACAAGTGCAATTTTTAAATCCCCTTGAGATTGCCATTACACACAATGTTAAATTAACCTCTATAACGCGACTATTATTATCCAAACAACCTCAATAACACGGATTTTTTCCAATTCACAACATAACTCAGAACCTCTATAACAAGTAGTTTTGAGAAATCAGCCTCTATAACGCGACTCTATACAGGAATGGGTCGACCTTGAACAAAAGTCTAGACTTGAACCCCCCCCGCTCCCAACATTTAATAAACCTCTATAACACGACTGATAGCCAAAATAACCTTGATAACACGACCCTCAACAAAAAGAGCACCTCAATAACAAGACTGTATCCCTAATCCCCTTGAGACACTTCTTATCGAGGTTCTACTGTATTTTGTGCCGAATTAATTATTTCGGGAGGCTTCTCCTCATATTCGTCATAATCACTTAAATCACTCATTGATTTTCACAAACAAACTCGATATAAACAACAGCAAATTATACAAACAGCAAATTAGTTTTGTTAAATGTAAACAACTCGCTAATCGTGCGTTAAGGTGAAGAATTCTTCTTTTTTACCGCCCTAGGGCGGAAAAAAGAGGATTTCTTCAGAATTATGAGACGCGCATGAATGAATTTAAGTACGAAAAGAATCACTTTCTACGCATCTAAACAGAGATACAATGTTTATATTAGAGTAACAATCGTAGATAAAATGTATTTCCCTCTAGAACTTTCCAGTTTAAGTTGTACTTAATAAGTTTTAAAATATAGTGATATATAACCAGTGGCGGATTAAGGGTGTCATCTAGGGGGTGGCGATCTGACCCTCCAAGGGGTTTTGGGAGTATGGAATGCCCTAAGGAAAGGGGGGGGGGGGGGGGGGGAGTTCTCAGGATTCCTCCACCCCGACTGCAGTACAATATCTTAACCATAAGTCATAGGTGCAGGGCCGATTTAACTATAGGGGCACGATGGGCACGTGCCCAGGGGCGCAAGAGGTTTGGGGCGCAACTCAAAAGGTTATGGGGAGGGGGGGGGGGGTGAGGGGAGGGGCACGGCTAAACATTGCAAGGGCAAAAAATATAAATGAGAATGTTTAAAGTAAACCAAATATCCCTTGTATATAACCTTAGCATATACCTAACTCTCCCAGTAACCAACTGCTCGGCGGAGAGGAGCTTTTCAGCTCTTAACAGAATAAAATCAGTGAATCGGTCTACAATGTGTAATGACAAGCTGAATAGTTTACTGTTATTGTTATTATCCACGCAAAGCCACATAACAATAGAAATTAACTATACCGATTTTGCCAGAGCAAAAGCAAGAAAAAAAGGCAATCGTATACTGGTGGATCCACGCACGCGGTGTTCGCCGAATACCCAACATTTGTTCCATCTGATTATTTTTGTATTATCATAAGTATTTATTATGATGTAGGTATTATTATTATTTATAGTCCAGGAGATAGCGTGCAAAAAAGTGTCTAACTAACATCAAGCTAGAATTTTGTGTCCAAGTAAATATCTTGTGGTGCCTTTTAAGCATATGTGGTCAGCTAAGTTCGTCTGCGGTACGTAGCTTGGCAATAGGCATTTGAAAAAAATTAACCGATGGAGAGCGGCCATGTTCCGCCCTTTTTGGTGGACAATGTGATTTCTTGATCCTGAGAACGAAATAAGTTAGTAGACCAAACATCTAGTTGATGGTAGTTTGTCACTTGCTGGTGAAGTCTTTGATTTGGAGTAATATTTGACTAACTCATCTATTAAGTGACATAGTACCATCAACTTAATTATTGGTCTACTAAGTTCGTACTCAGGATCATGAAAATCACATTGACCACCAAAAAGGATATATGGCCGCTCTCCACCGTTTTTTTTTTTTTTTTTTTTTTTTTTTTTCCAAATACCTATTGCCAAGCTATGTCCTTCAGACGAACTTAGCCGACCACATATTTTTAAAAGATTTACTATACACAAAATTCTAGCTTGACGTTAGTCAGACACTTTTTTGCACGCTATCTCCTGAAATATTAGTAATTAGTTTGGATATTATAGTGATTAAATTAATATTTATAAGTAATTATTATTATGTATAATTATTTAGCCAATTTATTATTATTTCAAAAATTATCTTTTTACTCCAATGTTAATTATTACGCTTAATTTTTTTTTGTACAAGTGATATATTATTTTATTAAACATATTATTTGTATAAGTATGCAAGTAAGGGGGGGGGGCGCATCGTGACGGGGTGCCCAGGGCGCAGTGAACGTCTAAAACGGGCCTGCATAGGTGTCGTTAGCAGTTAATTATTGTATGGTGCATAAAGCGGGGGGTCCTCCCCCGGAAAAAATTGAAAATATGACCTCTCAAAACAGCGCTTAAATGCATTTCTGAGGTAAAATTTGATTTTAATACTTAGTCACAAAAGGGTCATTTTTGGCTAGATTAAGTATATGGTGTAGTTTGTTGGAAAACAAGTATGAACATGATAATTATTTTTTATGTTTTTTACGCGCGCGTAAAAAAAAATATTTTTTTTGGCGGGGGGGGGCGGTCGCCACCCCCGCCCCCCCCCCCCCCCCCCCCTTTAATCCGCCACTGTATATAACCTTCTTATAAACAAATCCCAGCACAACCTCACATCTCACATCTTTGGCGTTTTTTGCCAGGGTCAGGGTGGCGCCAATTTTTGTTTTCATCAAAGTTTACTATGATCAAAAAAAGTTAGGGGCCGTCCACTAACTTGGACTCCAACTTGGATGTCCAAGTTGATTTTGATTTCGATCCAAGCAGCGTCAAAGCAGAGTCAAAGCTGACTTGGTCCAAGTATATATACTCTAATACTCTAACCCTTACGGACTCTTTCATGTTTTCTAAGCTTAAGTACCCGAAGGAAACCGAAGGAACGGAAACCGCTTACCTGAAAGGAAAGCGATTTGACTCAATTGAGGAAATAAGATCGATTAGGTAGAGCTATGCAGCAAATCAAAAGAGGCATTCCAGGATGCTTTCAGCATGCGGGCGATGGGAAAAATGTGTAACTTGGCATAGTACTTTGAAGGGGGACTATGCGTTGAATAACCACTAATTATTTTTAATAAATTTGTAAAAAATCAGTCCCCGTTCTATTTTATCAGTCCTTGAATTACCAATATGTAGATTGTTGACTTCTTTAGATTCACAGGAACTACAGTCCTGGGTTAACCCCAGTCCCTCGAAAAATTTGCCTCCCTTTTAGAATAAATAGATAATCAGTTTTATCCAACATCATTGAAATTTAAGTAGTAATAATAAAAATATATGCACAATTTACATTTAAAAAGAAGAAAGAAGGATTATTATATATTTTAAAAACTTGTATTTTCCGGAGTTGAATTTTATTTTTTTCTTATTATAAATATAAAATACACAGCCAATTAGAGTGACACATAGCTTCCTCGCGTCCTATCGCGTATACTTTAATGATTTTAGTCTTTTAAAATCCATTTTTCTGTAATTTATTTAATTTCCCCTCGAATGAAGCTGGTCGCCTGGTCTCGAGGACCCTAGGCTCGCTATTAAAGAGGTAGGTCAAATATATCCCTTCGCCGTCTATCTCACTCCCTGCGTTCTCTCCATAATAAAAACTATCTTCAACACTTCATAGCGGTGTCGCTGTTGGTTTTATTAAAAAATTGTATTTGATTAAAATGTTTGTCTCATTGAATAGATGAAGTTAGATTTTTTCTCCGACCTAAAATTCCAATTTTAAATTTAAAGTTCACGTTTACGCGAGCGTTGCGCGCGACCACTTGGGCGGATAGCGTTGTCCAACGAACTCGTCCTGGGCCCTGGGCATTGGTAAAATGAACCGTATTTACCAAATTTCATCAAAATCGGTCCACTTTTACTCAAGTTATCGTTATCGTCACAGGTTTTCAGACACACAGTTCGCGGACACACAGACCGACTGATAGACAGACAGACAGACACGAGACCTTAAATGTTCCGTGATGTCTGAAACGGATTTCTGTCTTGGAATTTTTAAAATCGGTGACATAATATTTTTTCGTTCTCAAAAGTGAACTCAATTCTTCCGTTACCTTCGGTAAGCTCGGAAGCAATATCAGAAATGGTGGAATACATTTAACTACCATACCCTAAACTAAAAAGACAAAATCGCGCCGCGCGCATAGGTAGGCCCAATTTCTTCCCGACTGTTATCCAAACAAGGATGAAAAAGCATAACCTGATCGAATTTCTAAGAATTTTTCCCATTCTTCTTGATCTTCTGCAGTTATAACCATTGTACAATCATACGGGAAGGTAATCGATCCTACTCGGATCTTACTAGATTTTCCAAGTTCTTGGCGACACTTTTACCGCCTAGTGCTCAATCCATATTTTATAAGATCCTTGGTATTTCCGGACATACCGGACTACCGGATCTCTGTCGACCTGGTAGGTGATTCCGATTCTAAACGATCCCCAGGTTCTTGAAACAGATTGTACTAGTAGCGAAATCTAACGAGCAAAGATAAAACTAAACTATACATTAGTTAGTTGACTCTCTACTAGGTTGAGACACTAGTTCTAAAACAAAATAATATTGCACCTAACTTGGAAGAATGCTTGCGTCGCTATATTAAACATTTCTCTTTATACCCCCACCATTGACCGGCTGACGCTAAACGAGCGCATTCCGTTGTTCAATTCCGCTCCGTACGTTTATATATATATAATCTAATCTTTTAGTAGGCTAAACTCGTGGCAAGAGGTCCGGTCAGAGTGGGGACAAGATAGTAGAGTCTTATATTCAGTTCCATTCCTAACACCGCTTAGTTACAGTCTAGTCAAAGTTTCCACTAGTTCGACATCTACAAGACTTTTCCAATCTATCATTAATAATGAGTCTGGAACAGGTAAGATATCTTTTTAGAATAAGAAAAAAAAAGAAAAAAAGCATAATTTTTAAATTTAATGTAGTTTCGCCAGGGAATAATTCGTAAAACTTAATGAAATTGAATGTACTTTCGATTATTTGTTTTAACGTTACATTTAAAACTTTAAATCGTTATGAATAAGAAAACGTATGGCATTTTACTGTTATAAATTTGATTGTTATAAATAAAAAAAAATCAGAAAAATATTACTAAATTTATTATCAAATAACTACGACAAGCTAATATTAATAAATACCGGTCTCAACTGCAATTGGTCAGACTTAAAAACGTCTGTAAGTATAGACTTTAAAACTCAGTAAGTATTATTTATAAATTGTGACATTTCCTACCGATATTTTTAAATTGTGACATTTTCTGCAGACTTTATTCTATTTTTACTATATTAAATGTATTTGATTATGTATTATTTTCTTACATATATATTTTTTTAAAATAACCTATTTGTCAATACACAATATCGACATCAAAAACTTCGAGGTAAGCGAAGTTATAAATAAAAATTTCATAATTTAATTTTTTATTTAAAATTAAGTCTTACACTCAAATATAAATTAAAATTGGTCTGAAATATTTTGAAATTAATTTTGAAGAATATCGAATTATTTTATATATATATATATATATATATATATATATATATATATATATATATATATATATATATATATATATATATACATACATATTTTATAGCAATTGATTAATCAATTTAATATTGATATCAAATTAATAACCGGTTCTGATCATATTTATTTACTGATAAAAATAGTTTATATAATCATAAACCTTTTCCCGCTTAAAGATCTTGTTTAAAAAGGATTTATAGTACAATTAATTTTAAATGTATATTATTTACACTAAAATTAATTTTAAAAGTAAATTATTTATACTAAAATTTGCTTTAAAAATAAATTACATAGTTATACAATAATTAATTTTAAAAGTAAATAATTTAAATTTTTTTATTAATTTAAAGAATATTATTTATTTAATTATTAATTAAATAAATAAAGAATAATTAAAATATTATTAATTTAATATTATTATTTTAAAATTATTCAGTATCTAATCAAAACACATTAGAAAAATATCTAAGAACAGAACTTTATCAGCTTAGTGAAAATGACTAATCTAAGATCTAAATAATCTAAAACGGTCTTAATATTCATTTGGTTATAAATTATTCTACTTTTTCATGCCGTACCGAAAATGATCACTAATAGAAATAATTACTGGAGTAAGTTTTTACATGAGGAACAATTTTCACAAATAGGAATAGGCACAATTTGGTGTTGATTTATTAATTTCTTAGACTAATAAAGGCACAACTAAGGCACAAACTAAAAACTAAGGCATTAAAAGACCTAGGAAGAAGAGAGCATGCAAAGATTCATGAGCCAAAGTAAAAATCTCACTTTTGAAGACACCCTCTTATAGAGAATATGGAAAAACTTTAAAAATTCCGAAGGGTTTTCAACTGATTTACACTTTAAAGACAGTCTTGAACAAGAGTTTCCTTTATTTTACAATTTATTAGTATATTGTTGAAGAACAACAGCTATTAATGCAGACCGGATGATCTCTTTAGTTGCCCATTATCAGAGATCGGTGATCTTTTAGCTGGCCATATTATATCAGTGATCTTTAGTTGCCATTATCAGTTATGACCTTCTTGATGAGTTATAATTGATTCTTGATAATTTTGTTGGCCACTATCAGTGATCATAAGTTTGTCATTATCAGTGATCTTTTGTTGGCCATTCTCAGAGATCTTTATTGGGCCATTATCAGTGATCTTTAGTAGGTAATTATGATTGATCAGTGATCTTTAGTTGGTTATTGTGAGTGATGTTTAGTTGGTCATTATCATTGATCAGTGACCTTTAATTTGTTATTGCTTGCGATCTTTACTGGCCCTTAACATTGATCTTTAATTAGTTGACCAATTAAAATAGTTAGAACCAGTCTATATTTATTAATAAGCTATTGTAGATTTAAAAAATCCCTTCAACCATTTCATAATTTATTTTCAGTAACTTATTACTATAATATACTATTATTTTAAAAATATATAAATCACGTTCTTTATATATACACTCCAGTAATGATGAATTTACAGTGCAGTAATATTCTTTTACTGACTGTAGTACAAGAAAATAGTAATAAATCTAACTTACTCATAAAAATCAGACAAAGCTATTCTTGCAATCGAGCGAATAGTAAAACTCCAATGAAGTTAACAAAATAAATTAAAGCCAAGTTTATTTTTAACAATTTTATCATTACTTATAAAAGACGGGGGGGGAAAACCATCACAAAAAAATCAAATTATATAACAATTAAATTTAACAACAAAGCAACAGGAGAATATACTAGGGCAAAAAGAATTTGCATGATGTGAGGGATAAGGTAAAAGCGAGAGCATCAATCTTACTTTTGACTCTTTGGCAGGGGTGTACTGGCGCCGGAACGCGCCGGAACACCGTTCCGGTACTGCATCAGTGGATGAAAAATTAGTAAAACAAATCAGTGGATGTTTCAAAGAGTAAGGAACTTCTAGTATAATTTTTACGCTTTTTACTTGTCAATTCAATGACATTTCGTTGTTTTAATATGTATTGTTTAAGTAGCATACAAAATAAATTAAAATATATATTGATTTATCAATTTTTCAATTTGGGATTTGTAGTGGTACTACTCTACTAAAACTATTGCGTCATACTCGTACTATTGTATAAGGATTCAATTTTGATAAACTCATGTACAGTATTATAAAATTTCAAGATAAAAAGAACTTTTTATATACTACGTTTTTAAATTTTCTGTTGAATCGTATGTATTGTTGATAATATAATTGTTATTGTTATATAATATATAATTTTAGTGAAAAAAAAATAGTTCCGAATTTATTTACTTCACATAAATGACAACCATCTAGAGAGCTGATCTTAAACCTATAAAAGGATAAATCTTTTACAACGGATCTCCCCAACACCAAATCTAAAGCATGCCATCGATATATTTGAAATAATATAATCGATAAATAATATAATCGATATTTCCTGTTTTGATGTCATTCAAAGTTTATTTATCACAAATTTGAGACCCGTCAAAATGAAGATTGCGTAAATATTGGATATGGCAAAACAAATAAAATAACTTGCGGCTTTTTTCCGAACTAACTTTCCGCACAGCAAAATCTGCTGAAAACCAACTAAATTCTGCTGAAAAATGGTTAAAAGTATTAAAATAATGCATTGTCATCGTGTTCTGAGCTATGCTAAAAGTTTCAAATGTCTAGCTATTCGGGAAGTTAGTTAGAAGTCGATTGCCAGATTTGTACCGGACAAACAAACAAACAAACAAGAATGCAAGCTAATAAAAACGTAGTAAAAACTTAGTAAAACGAGTCTTAATAAATTTCGTTGAATAAACCATTCATTATCCCTTAACTGACTTCGTTAGTGACATTATTAACAATGTTGTAAGCCAATTTAAATTCAACAAAACGAAGAAAAAAAAAATCGGTCCGAGACAACACAGACAAACTTTCTCATACACGAATTCATAAAAATAAAAATGATATCAAAATAATCATAAAAATAGCTTATCTTCGGCGCGGAATCGAACCCGGCCTCTCCCTGTCCGCGTTTAAAGCTATTTTCTAAGGAACTAGATTTTTCCCGGAAAAACGGCTTATATCGCTAGATTCGTCACAAAACGTGTAAATCCATCAAAATCTCAAAATCGAATTTTCGTGCCATCACAATACTTCCTCTTTATATGAGAAAGTAAAAAGAAGAATTGGTACAGTTACTAATTATAAAAAAAAACTTTGTTTCTTAATTCTAAATGTTAATAGCTAATAGAATAAAAACAAAATACATAATTTTCTTAAATAATTTACTTACATCTTACATTGTACTTTTGTCATGAAAAATATTTCCAGCAGTTTTACAAAATTCAACGATCAGAAATTTATACTTCAGTATGGAGTTATTAAACCGGATTTTTACCCCTAAAGTATAGACTTAGTTTTGTTACTTCATCACTGATCATGCCTTAGGATCCTATGGTAAATTTTACCTCGAAAAAACATAAAAAACGCGTTTTTAGAGTTTATATTATATTCCAAAAAAATTCACCCCGGACCCCCCGCTGTACCGGCACTGGAAAATTAGCGTGTGCACTTCTGCTCCTTGGTCATAATCATCATTATCAGTGCAGTGTCTATACTACAAACGACTACAATAAACAAGAATATAATGGTATTATTATTGACTATTGACCGATCAATAAACTACAAACACACTGTATGTAATACCTGGATTGCTAAACATTGAAATAGTAATGGTATAGTTTGAAATACTCGTAAAAACAATATGTAAGAGATATGTAAAAACAATATGTAATGGTAATATATTAAGCAGTTGGCACTTTTTTAGTTTACATCTTGAAGGAAACGGTTTTAAAACACACGTAAAACGTCAATCACAGTTGTTTTAATTACACCCTTAACATTTTTACCATCATAGGCATATTCTATAAACCTGTCTTTAGCCACAAAAATTGAGTCATAGGTTGAGGTTCTTTGTCATGCTTGGTCTCTTCCAAAATTACAGGACATGAAATATTTTAGACAGTGTAGTTATCTACAAATGTGAAAGAGTGGGAGATAGTTTTGACCAAGTGATGAGCACAAATACTTTTCATATTAAAAAATAGCAGACCATTTCTTGAGTTCAAAATGACGGGCTCACCCCTAAAATTAAGCTTACACTTTCAACTACAGTTTATGCCAAATGAGTCATAGTGCGTTGACAGAGCGGGAAAGTAAAACAACAAATGGGTGGGGAGCCAATGAGAGCACAAGAATTTAAAATCCTAAGAACTCATTGGCTCCCGCATCCCATTTTTTTACTTTCCCGCGCTGTCAACAGACTAAGACTCATTTGGCACAAACTGCAGTTGTTAAGATAACGCCGTTTAGCGGGTTAGTTTTGATACTAAGACTATTTTACTGCTAATTACTTCCTAGGTCGGTCAGTATTTTTAGGGTCCGTAGGCAAAACCAAGGACCCATATATTTTCTTGCGTGTGTCTGTCCGTCCGTCCGGTCGCCTGCACTCACGGCTACACCTATCGTCCGATCACTTTGAAATTTGGCATGTATGTGTCTTGTACCTACCCACATGTTTTAAAATATTTTAAAATATAGCGAATAAAAAAAAAGTAAGGGTTCAATTTTTTTTAATTTTTTTTCGACACCGTGAGGGGTATCATATGAAAGGGTACGTAGAGCCGTAGAGCTGATTACAAAAATATATAATTATTTGGTTATAACTTTTATAGGGCGAGCGTAGGCAAGTTTGAAGTGGGTGTGAAACGTGTCCCCCCCCCCCCCTTCCCCCATCTATCTCACTTATGTGAAGTGCAAAAAATCTCCTTGACCATTCTTTGACCAAAAGTAAAGATACCACTTTTTGAAAATTTCGAGAAAAAATATTATTTTATTTTTTATTGACAAAATACTTTTTTTATAACTATGGTCTTTTCGATGTATTTATATGGTTGTAGTCCTGTTCAGTGGCAAAAAAAATACTTTATCAGAAGTTTGTTTATGCGTGTTTTGAGAATATCAGACCCATAGGATAGTTCAAAGTAAGCTTTTTAGCATTTTAAAAAACACCATCAATTGGGTACTACTAAAACTATACAGGGTTGCCTGTATACGGACCCTCGCTGTGTGCTGACTAGCACACACTTGACCTGTTTATTTTATATTCTGTAGACGCCACCGGCGCCGACTCCTAAGGGCCCAAGGGGCTCGAGCCCCCCCAATGTTGAGTCTAGGGGGGCTGAGCCCCCCAATGTTAAGTCTAGGGGGGGCTAAGCACCCAAAAATTGGATAATAAAT
Organism: Gerris lacustris; assembly: GCA_951217055.1. NCBI lineage: Eukaryota > Metazoa > Arthropoda > Insecta > Hemiptera > Gerridae > Gerris > Gerris lacustris. Next base: position 17,553,789 of record OX578284.1, read on the forward strand.
ATTACAAAATAATTTGTACGCTTTTGATTGACCTCGAATAGAGACAACTAAATATCCTTTATTATTAAAACAGCAAATTACGGAACGTCCATGGATGTATTTTCTACTAGGCCTACATAATATTTAGCTTTTACTATTTAGAGGTCTTTAATTCTCCAAAATAGACACTAAAAAAAAAAATTTATTCAAACAATAAATATTTCTACAATGGAGGATGGTTACATTAACTAAACGAAACTGAAATACACATTAAACAGCTTCATTATGGCTTTCAGCGTCAATGGCCAGAGCTCCATCGAGAGGGGGTGACAGGAAAGGTAAAGCGAATATTTATTATTGAAATATTAAAAATAATATTCGTAATAATATTAATTATAATTAAAAATAATGTTGATAAATAAAGTAACCCGGGTGTGGTGATCAAGTTTATTTTTTGTGGCAAGCAGTGTGATGGCATAGTAGTAGCAGTAAGACAGTGAAGTTCTTGGCCGCCCGCCCACATTCCAAAATTTAGGGGGGGGGGACTTTTTTCGGTCTTATTCTTTGAATATTATTGTTAGCTTGTAATATTCTTCATTATTAAAGAATTAATGGCATATTTTGTGTGCATAAGAACAATATACCCTTAATTGGTACAGAGACTACCTGATGATACAGATTAGGTAGTTGATGGTTTGTATTTTTATTTGATTGATTACTAGCCTTCACTCCTCTCGGGGCTCATGCTATATGATTCCTATTAACATGTCGGCCTAGAATTAAATGAAATGCCTAAATAGTTTTGTTTCCAAAGTCTTCTAGGAATAATATCAGGACTATACTATACATCATTCATTCGTAGTATGGAGTCTATCTATATATGTATTTAAAAAATAGTCCATAGAAACTAAGTAATATAGTAATAAATAACAAAAAGAGATAATGTATATTATATTATAAATGAGATTATGCATATAATAATTGAGAAAATAAATTCAGTCAAAAATCAAAATAAAATAATAAATACTCGATTAAAAGAGCATTAGTGTGAGGTTTAAAACCCCCAATTAAAAATTAAATCGATCTACAATTGCGGACGCAATAAAAGCTCAAAGATCTAAAATTAAAAAAAATCAAATATCTATTTAAGGTAGAACTGATGGAGGTACGACCAAACCTTCTTGAAAAATAATTATTTTAATTTCTAGTCATCGTGCTTAAGTTTTAACTAATTTTTAAGTATTATCATAATTTGTTGGTTGAGTGTTATTTTAATGATAATATGTGTGATGAGTGTATGTTTGTGAGTTTTCAGTTTTTTTTTTTTTTTTGTCTTTCTAGTTTATTTTGTTTTTGTTACCATTTTTTTTGTTTTCTCAGTTACCAGGATAACAATCATTAACTCTACCAATTTTAGTCATGTTAATTCCTGCTCTATGTCGCGCTTTCCTCCTCAATCCTTTTCCCAATCTCTCCTTCTATCCTAATTTGTTCTATTATTATTATTATTTTATTTTATTTTTATTTATTTTTTTTATCACTTTGTATTCATATTACTCATGTCATTTTGTTTTGTGCCTCTCACTTGTGGCCTGTGTTTGGCTGTTGAGAGCACTATATATAAATAAATAAATAAAACTCATAGGAGAAGGACCCTGATGCAATATGCTTTTCGATACGATTTACTGTTTATTCACAATAAGCCTCTAAAAAAACTTTAATAGTTATGTCCGCCATCTCTAATTTTTTAAGGGGAAAAAACATTTAAAAAAAAAAAACTTCTGTTTTTTTCCAGTCGGTTTTGGCCCAAAATTTCCGACCAAACGCAAAAAACGGCGAGTCTAAGGCCCTCCACACACGGAGCAACTCAAAACAAACTCAACTGGAAACTCGAGTCATTTTTGGGTTGACAGAAAGCAGACCCAGTTTGTAATGAGTTTGCTCCGTGTGCGATGTCGCATTCAATTACACAGGTTGAAACTCATTCATCTACTCATGAACATCAACAGATTTGAGTTTGTAATCAGTTTGTTTTGAGTTGCTCCGTGTGCGGAGGGCCTAAGTGGTCTAGAGTCTAGAATCTAGAAACACCCAAACATTTTGATTAGCTAGTCTGTGGGTTTTGGTTATGGTGGGTCAACCTAATTTTTTTAGGTTGTTATTTTTAAACATTTTTTTTTTTTCTAAACTTTTTAATAACTTTGGTTCTACTCAATATTTTTTGATGAAACCAAGCCTACAAGATGCGCAACACGTTTGCACTCACCTCTGAAAAAAAATTACTCGATTTCGTTAAGCCTGTTTTGCGCTTATAAAGTCGGACTCGTGGTGACAGACACACATACATAGATACACACATACATACACGGAAAAATGTATGGCCGGATTCGGTTTTTTTATATATATAAAATTAAAAAGTATCCAAAAAAATTGAATTCTGACCAATGTATAGACGAAACATTAATTTGATATATTTAGATAACATTATGTGTATAACAACGTTTAAGTGATTACCAACGTTAAGTAAATTTTCCTCTGTTATGGGCAAAAATATTTTAATGCATAGAAAAGTTTGGTTTTTTAGTGGAAAAGAAAAAAACACGTTTTATTGGTATGAAATTTTCTTTAACATTGCTATAAAAACTTTCCAGAAAGCTTCAAATATAGCAGTTTTTGCCACCTAGTTTTTCAAAATTTTCCGGGGGAGGACCCCCGGACCCCCCTTTCATGGGGTTTATTCCCTACTCCTTCGTGGGCCCCCCCAATAATTTTTAAAAGTCGGCGCCCGTGGTAGACGCTGTAACTTAAAACTCTTAGCATTTAAAAAATATGGAGTGAGCTTATAAAATGCAGACAGGCAGTTTTTAGGACATAATTTACACAGTATATTTGTTTTTCCTCCAACTAGGTTTTAACAAAATTCCAGGAGAGGACCGAACAACTTGACTACATTTTATGCCAAATGTTTGTGTGTTGACAGCGCGGGAAAGTCAAAAAAGGGATGGGGAGCCAATGAGAGTTAAGGATTTTAAAATCTAAAGCTCTCATTGGCTCCTCTCCCCATTTTTTTTTACTTTCCCGAGCTGTCAACGCATAAACAAACATTTGACACTAACTGTGAAAGCTAACCTAAATAATAATTAACTAATTAAGTAACCTAATTAATAATAATGATCTATTAAAGTAATAATTAAGCAACATTATCGTCTATCCTTATATTTTCATAGGGCAATTAGAGAATGATAACAAGAATGACAAATTTGTCATTTCAATTGTAAGAAAATTTTTTTTTTTTTTTTTGTAAAAAAATCTAAATTGTAAGAAAAAAGAAGGAAGATTGCGTATTGTATAAGTGATAAGAAATAACAGCTAATTTAAGATTACTTTATCACATAAGATTGCGTTAGGACGGTGTGTGATGTTTAATTACCTTGTATGATAGTTATAATATTGATCACATCATTATCATTGATTACGATTACATCATATTCATTATTCATTAGTACAATATCTCTTGACCTTTCACCTTAACATTGATTGGCCACTCTACCAGATTTATCACTAATATAATCGATGATAAATTGGTGTTCAATACAACTAATTATTCCAACAAAAACTTAAATTTATAAGTTAATAGATAAAATTAACTGCTCTTATATGGAACTTTCCAGGTAGATGTTTAAAAAGATGTAATAATCAAGGGTGTATTGGTGCCGGAATGTCGTTCTGTACTGCTTTAGTGGATGAAAAATTACTTTTGGCGTAAACTGTGTTCCAAAGACTAAGGAACTTCTAGTGTGATTTTTGCGAGTATCTCGAAAACGAAGCTGTTCCGGATCCATGTTTATGGGAACTTTTTTTTCAGCGTCAAATCTCCTATAAGAACCCTAAGTGTTGTGGTTTGTTCGGGGAAACCTTTTTTGTATGTGTACAAGAATTGGTTGATATTCTGTCCGAATAGTTTCACGCCTGGTAACATTCAATCTACCATAATTAAAAAACTAGTCTGTTGATCTTAAACTTTAATTATACCATTCAAAAGCTAATGAAAAGCAGGCCCGTCAAGAGCCGTAGCGGGCCCCACGGCTAGGCCTATAAGGGGCCCCCTCTTTTTACTCGTCTTTATTCGTCATTGTGGAACTTCACACTAATAACTTGTATGTTCATCTTTTCAACTTCTATCCTTATAATAAGTTCTATTTTATATTTATTGTAAGGACATACCAATAAAAGGCCTATTACTGATAATTGCAGGCCTAATAAACCAGCGAGATATTCGTAAAAAGTAAAACAAACTCATTTAGAAGATTACAACTATTTTACCGCAGTAATTGTACAGTCGTTTTAGGTTTTCAATTCCAAAAAAATCTGAGTTGGGTTTTTATTTTTATTTTGATCGCTTTATTTTGACGTTCTGAAAAACATATTCAAAATTGGCAACGAGATCGTGGTCGCGTTAATAGATATTCAAGGGCAAAGGTCATCCAATTCGGTTATTTCTGAATAGTTCACTTCCTATGACACGGACACCAATCAAGGTGGTTATCTCAATTAAAGATAACAAAATTTCCCACAAAAAAAGTCTCATTCATTTTTTACGTACAATGGACGATTTACGGAATATAGAGTGAAGAATATCTATGAATATCTAGTATCCATTGCTGCTCCACTTTTTACGTATTTTTACGAAAATATCGCTTCTTATAGGGCTCGGAGACAAATTAAGGTTATTATCAAAAAGAAAGATTATTAAATTTTCCACAGAAAAGGTCTCGAGAATTTTTACGTACAACGAACGGTTTAGCAAAAACCTAGCATACCGTAACTTGCGAAGTGTTTTATAAATTTTACGTATTTGTGTAAACATCTCGCTTCCTCTGGCTCGGAGACAATATAACATCTCACACAAGAATATAAAATTTCACACAAGAAATGTTATGTTCATTTTTTACGTACTCTGAGCTAACAATTTTCCTTAAGAAAAACGTTGTAACGAGGAAATGTAATTGTTGCTAATATGTCATGAAAATGTAGTATTCATTCCTTGTTTCGATGATCACTTCAAAATCGTTATATCGGTGTCGGTAATCTGCTGATTATTTGATGATTATTACGGACAATGAGAGGCATCCCCACCCCAATTTTGCAACTTTCCCACGATGTCAATGCACTAAAATTCATTAGGCATTTTGTCACAGACTGTAGAGCTAAAGTCTCTTCACTACCTCAAAAGACCATTGATGTAACTCCTATTATGAACTTTAGTTTTCTTTTTTCTTTGATTTTTGATAAAAATATCTTAGAGAAATTGTATCAACTCGTTCATCAAATTATAAAATACAAAATACTTTCCTAATGTGAAATCGTTCAACATACGCGACTATAATTTGTTCAAGGACTTAATTAAAAACTTTTAGAAATAATTATACTGTTAATAAAAAGCAGATTTAATATTATGCATAACAAATATAAAGAGAATAAAAGAGATGAGATTTAAACAATAACAAACTCAAATAAATTCAAATGAAAACAGTAATGAATTTTATGAGCACTCGTTGTAATAAGAAATATTTAAATTTATTTATAATTATATTTAAATATCCCACACTTCTACAGTGCTATATTAAAATAATAGACTTGAGGAAAGGAGGAATCAATGGGTATTCGAGTTTTTGGCTCCTGAGAATTTATATTTTCAGCCATATTTTTTGGACCAATTATAGACCAGGGGAACCGGCAGCTTGAGTCAAATCCCTATTCCAAATCCAAATCACATCACAGTTTAGTCACCGTTCCGTATTAAATCTGTTGCCCTTCAGTGTCCGTAAAAAATCATGGCTCTATTCACGTTTTGGATCTATGTAATGTTTTCTGTAAAGTGTCATACCTATATTTTTGTCAGGGAGTTTTCGGAAAAGGCATTGGCTTCCATTGCATTAATTATGGATGGAGAATAATTATTTAATTATACCATATCTAATAACCCAAGTAGCACAACTGATCCAAAAGACATCCCTGGGATATCCTTTTGTCCAGATTTTATCCTGTCCATAATCGTTGGTCCAAGGGTTCCCCTATGGATACCTCATTGGAGGAACTCTCCTAAGGAGTTCCTATCCTATGGATATCCTTAACGGGATGTCCAGTATCCTATGGAAATCCAGTTGGGGGTATCCTATGGATGAGCTATAATTTCTAAAGCTTTTTTCTTTTATTAAAAATATTAGCTTAGCCGAATGGACTCAGTGTCAAACTGACACTGGAGGTACAAATCTCGCAGAGATAACCTAAAATTTTTAGTACTTTAATTCAATTTTATAATTCACCTCAATAGTCCAGCATTATTTGAAAAATTTAAAGTGTAAGCAAATGTGTCCCAAAACTGTCCATAGCATATCCAGTAGGAGGTGCTACTGGATTTTAGCATATCCAGTAGGAGGTGCTACTGGATTTTAGCATATCCAGTAGGAGGTGCTAAAATTCTACCCATCCAAAGGATGTGCCAATGGAGCAAGTGACTGGTGCTGTGGATATCCGAGGAACAAAGTCAATTTGCAAGGATTCAGCTCGATTGGTGGACTGAAAGAGGGTTAATTAAGATTTCAAGCACACCAGCTAATTTGACAAGACAATTTTTTTAATAGAGTAAAAATCTCTACCATAAAGAAATCAAAATAAAGGCAGAAAATCACTTGATCAAGAAAACATCTAAACTAACTTTAACTATGCATAAGAAAAGATGACCCAACATGTATTTGCATTCTAGGCAGGACATTGATATAACGGCCAAAACTCACATATATACATGAAGCTCTTCTCACAAAATCAAATGCATGGGCTTTAAAGAGCAAGCAGGTAATTAGGAAACTTCTAAACTGAGTTTAAGGGAAGGACCTCAGTAGAAGGGAGAAGTATAATTAAAATTAATAATTTACACAAAAATGAGGTTTGATAAATAATTTCCATTTCCCTAAACTTAAATTAATGAATAATTTGCTGCTTTCTTGTGGGGCATAATGTAGCCTTAATTTTCGAACATACCTATAAGTAAAATGTTAGAAATAAACCATGAAAATGTTTCTTCTTATTAGAAGATATATTTACTCTATTTATTTATTTATATATATTTTTTTTTAATGTTTCAGAAATTTAACGAGGCAGCTGAAAAAGTGAAGTCTTTCACAAAGAAGCCTTCTGATGATGAACTTCTAAAGATTTATGGTCTTTTTAAGCAAGCTTCAGTAGGAGATAACAATACAGGTACGGCACTCTCTAAGATAAAGAGATACGAAATAGAACCCTATAGATCAGGTGCCTTTTCATGAAACAATGGCTAGTTAGTGGGCGGCTCAAAGTGTTGAAGTACTATATTGAAATAGTACATTTTTTGATTGTTACTCCCCCTACATATTTTTTAGAATATAAATGGATATAATTATATATACTAAACTACTATGTCTAAATAACTATTCAGACAAAGGGATGTTAAGCCCAATGTACTTTGGGAATATCACACTTCTGTAATTATAGGAGCAACAGTCTAAAGAAGAACATTCCTAACACCTTCTTTAGATTGTTACTCCCTTCTGTATTTTTTATAAGGGGAGTAACAGACTAAAGAAGTGTCAGAAATAATGTATTACACAAGTTGAGTTGACAAAAATGTTGAAAAACTTATCCATTCCTTAAGTAGCAAAAAGAAAATGTTTATTATACACCAGGGTCAATCACAGTGAATTTTAAATTATTTTTAAATTATTTATAAATTTTTATTGAATTTTAAGATTACAGTTATACTCTTTATACAATTAGTATTTTTTGTCACTCAGCTTGGCCAACCTATATGAGGAAAAAATAAAGCCACTAGGCCTGTGGGAGGGGTTGGAATAGTGACATTTTTATTTGCCTAGTTGGCCTGACCTTCTAGAATTCAAAATCCAATGCTCTCAATTGGCTTCCCTCCACATTTTTATTTATTTTATTCAATTTTAAGACTACAGTTAGATAGGTTCATTTTTTACTCCAAAACTCCAAATTATTGGTATCTTAATTTTTTTATATTATCTTTAGTCATCATTTTTACTTTAAAAAGACTAAATATTGAAAGCTGATAATGCAAAAGAGGTTTGAAAATACAAAAATTATATTTACTTTCCTCTTGAAACATTTTCTTAAACCAATAAGATTATTAATCAATAGATCATATTCAAGAGTCCTGTATTAGCGAATAGTATTTACTTAGTATTATCTTGTCTTAACTTCTAACAATTATTTTTCTTCAAGTGGAAGATAATATTAAAAAAAAAAATGAAAGAAAGTTACTAACTAACTCTTGAAAAAGTGGAATTATAATTTAAATTGCAAGAATAAAGCAGATGCAGATCCTTAAGTACAACTGTTAGAGCTAATCAAACATCTTGTCCTTAAATAATTATAAATGATTATAAATTGCCTCCTTGAATGATTATTAATTCTAAAACCGATAAGTGAGAAATGATTGATTGTGGTTCTCAGTTAAACCAGTCGTTAAAACCTTGTTAAATCCACAGATGATTGATTGTTCAAATGCCTGGCTTAAATATTTCAGAGAGAGCCAAATCGTCCAATTTTCTCCTCAACAACCGCATATTCTGTGCTCGACGTGCACTTTAGTGTGCTATATTAAAGGTGGGGTGGCCACTAAAAGAAGTAGAACTGAGTTAAGTTACAATAGTGGGTGGCAACCGAAAGCTGGGCTCAGTTAGTCCTAAAACACAGTTTGTACTCAAAGACATATAGCTCTAATATTATTTAGGGCACATTCTTCATACTATATTGGTTTATAGAGGTACTTAAATTGTAGTAGAGAACGAATCTGATCATATTGGAGTATGGTATGGAGATGAGACTCCACTAGCTTCTGGAGCTTCCATTTATAACCATAGATTCAGTTGGCCAAATCAGCTCAACTCCACTTTTAGCGGCCATATTACCTAAATTGTAAAACGGATTTTTTCAGAGTGGCATAGAATTTCATCGGTAAATGATTAATAAAAATAACACCTAAAGCTATGTTTTTATAACAGGAAAACTTATGAAATGTAAATCCATAAAAATGTCAAAAATTAATTTTTACAATCCATCACAATACTTTCTCCTTTTTTCTAAGTATTATATTGCATAATATGCTAAATATGAGAAAGTATAAAACTATTACAAAAGATTGCAGCTTATAAATGGGTTTAAAAATAGATTAATCTAAAAAAAAAAAAAAAATGTAATAAACTATGTAAAGAAACTAAGCTTATGGATCACAGATGTTATCAAATAAAAAGAGAACAATGATATTGCATCACTGTCTGGGAAATTTCAAATAGCATTTTCCTTCATAAATAATTAATATTTCATTTACACACTTTTAAAAATGTTACACACTCACTGAAAATGTTTAATGACTGTTTTACTTCATTAAAACTTCGAAAGAGTTATGATTATAGTTTCTTTTTTTTTTGTGTGTCGCTTCAGAGTTTGATTTCTACTCAAAATAACCTAAATATGTCATTTTTTAACCAACTTAAAATGATAGTTCATAGAAAAAAGTAAATCTGCAATATTTGGCCCACCTATTTCTAATTGTCCAATTTACTTGCCATTTTTTAATTTGTTCCTTTTTACATCATGAAACAATTCCGGTTGTAGCTTGTTCTTGTTAAATTCAGTTACAGTAGTTTATTTTTTTTTTTTAAAAATAAAACAATGTACTAGTGTCACTTTCTTTGGAAAATAAAGGAAGGTTATGTTGAAAAGTACCCACCTAATAAGGAACTTACATTATAAAAACAAATCCGGTTGTAGCATTTACATAAAGTCAATTTTTATTTTATTTTATTATTTATTTTTTTAATAAGTAGAGTGTCACTTCCTGAGAAAAATGAAGGAAGGATATGGTTAGTATTTAGTTTAAGGTTTAAACTTTTCGACCTAACCTAATCATAAAATTCCTTTATTTTCCTAACAAAGTGACACTTTACATATTTAAAATAAAATAAAAATAAATAAATAAATATTTTACGATTTTGGTAGTATTCATACTACAGAAAGATTAAATTTTAATTTAAATCAAATTATAATTATTATTAACTACGGGAAACAGACAGAGAAAAATACACTCCAGCGTTGGGATTTGAACCACAGGCCTCTATATTTCCAGTATAGCGCTCTACCAACTAAGCTACGCAGGAGAATGAGTTTCTCTGACGTTAATGATACCTTGTCCCATATTTAAGCTTTCAATTTTCCACATAAGTCTTAGAAGTCAACATTAATGACATAGAACTAGACCGAGAAATAACGCTTATAATTATAAAGTACCCAATTAGTACCTGTACCTACTACAATCAATTAGAAATTCATATTTTACGATTTTGGTAGTATTCATACTACAGAAAGATTAAATTTTAATTTAAATCAAATTATATATAGAGGCCTGTGGTTCAAAACCCAGCGCTGGAGTGTATTTTTCTCTGTCTGTTTCCCGTAGTTAATAATAATTATAATTTGATTTAAATAAATAAATTAAAAAAAAAAAAAAACTACTAAATTTAACAAGATGCTACAACCAGAATCGTTTCATAATGTAAAAAGGAAGTTAAAAAAAAAATTGAAAGTAAATAGGACAATTAGAAATGGGTGGGCCAAATAGTCCAGATTTAAAAAAAAAAATTATGTTCTTTGAAGTACCTAAGTAAATACTAAGTAAAATCCTAAAAATTATATAAGTTTTAAGTATTAAAATATTGATGGCAGAGCTATTTGTTTTTCAATTTTTCCCTTCTATTTTACTGGCAATATTAATTAATACATGTGGATTCTAAGAAAGTAGGGCTGGTGATAAGCAAGAAGACAGTTAATCAAGTTTCTACTGTAGTTTTTAATCTCTAGAAACGTAATGCCGTTACTTATGCTTTTAATTTTATTTATAAATCACTATAAGTTTTGATTTCTAAAGTTTGTCTATAAAAATTGTATTACATCCAAGATTACTTGATAAAATTATCATGTCAGATTAATCCTCAATAATGGATGAAAATATAATCCAAATATACACCTTCATAATGCTTATATGTAATATTAAAAAAAGATAAAATATAAGATATAAAGAAAAACTCAACAAGTAATTTCTATAGTAGAGTGCACTTAGTTATTTTCAATAACGATAAGCAGACACTTAATATATTATTTTTATTTTTTTTCATTATTCACTTAAGTGGTTTTTTTAACGTATCTAAAATAAATATAATACAAATGAATATATACTATATAATATATTAATATATACTAAATAAGTGAAAAAACTTCAAAAATTCTAATTAATCCCACAATGTATCACCTGAGTAAACACTTAATAATATTAAATTGATATAATATAATCATTCGTTATATTAAAAATGTGATTTAATAAATTGCATTATAACATTTCATAATTATACTCTTAACTTCCCCATATATGCAGGATTTGGAAAAACAATTTTGATGAAAACAGCCACGATGATTTATTTTAAATAATGATTATAATAGTCCATTTAAATATCAATGAAACCATGTTTCATTGAGCAGCAAACCATTTATATGGTGATGCTGGGTGAACACCAAGAGAGGGGGCTGGTCAGGGAATTGAACCCAGATCTGTTGTCTCCCATTCAAGTTGACCATGCCTGATGCTGGGTATCTTTATTGATAGGAGAGCCAACTGCTCTCCTATCTGAGCTACTGAGGCCCTCTTACTTAAGTAGCTACCCATTTATATGGTAATGCTGGGTGAACACCAAGAGAAAGGACTGACCAGGGAATTGAACCCAGATCTGTTGTCTCCCATTCAAGTTGACCATGCCTGATGCTGGTATCTTTATTGACAGGAGACCAACTGCTCTCCTATCTGAGCTACCGAGACCCTCTTACTTAAGTTGGTACCCATTTATATGGTGATGATGGGTGAACAGTGAACGTGGAGCCCCTTTCCAGAGTTGGAAATTGAACCTACAGTATGCGCATTACGAGTAGTGATTTTTGACACTCAGATTGGCCAACCTAAATGAGGAAAAAAATAACGCCACTAGGCCTGAGGGAGGGGTGGGGCCAGTGACATTTTTATTTGCCTAGTTGGCCCGACCGTCTAGAATTCAAAATCCTGACCTCTCATTGGCTCCCCACCCAAATTTTTCGGATTTTCCCGTGCTGTCAAAAGTCAAAACTTATAACGTGCAAACTGTAGAACCTCCAGCGTGACAAGCCCATGTGAAACCAATGAACAACCAGGGACCCCTCGGAATATAATGCTTATGATGATATTAATGAATATGAAGCCCATTTAAATAAGAATGAATTATTATAAGAAAATTTGCAGAGTTAAATCTGGTTTTTGAGATAATGGCACACTAAAATAGGAAAATGGTGGACAATCACAACAGAAATATTAAGTTTTTTTCTAATACAGTTATTTTTAATGTTTTATTTTTATCTTTTCTTATTATTGAATTTCGAATTGATTGTACGGGTACTAATTGAGTACTTTATAATTATAAGCGTTAATTCTCGGTTTTGTTCTAATGTCAATATTGACTTTCTAAATGTGAATGAATATTGAAAGCTTGGATTCGGGACTAGTTATCGATTACGGCAGTGAAAAATCATTCACCTGCGTAGCTTAGTTGGCAAGAGCATCTGTACTGGAAATACAGGAGACCCGTGGTTCAAATCCCGGCGCTGGAGTGTATTTTTCACTGTCTGTTCCCCGTAGTTAATAATAATTATAATTTGATTTAAATTAATAAATATATTGATAACTCGAACCTTAAAATCTCACCTTTAAAATCTTACCTTTAAATCTCATTAAGTGAAAGTGATTTTCGTTTACCTTGCTAATTGAAGATTGAAGTAAAAACATGTTCCCTTGAATTTCAAATTTGAGCTTCTCTGCAATTTGATATGATTTTCTCTGTAATTCTCACTTTAATTTAATTGACAAACTACAGATTAATTTACTTCCCTTTAAATAATTTCAATTTAAAAAAAAAAATCAAAATCTTATACAATTAGCCAAGTTGAGCGTTATACTTTTTTTTTTTACAATTAGTATTAACTTTTGACACAGCACGGTAAAATCAAAAAAATGTGGAGGGGAGCACTGCATTTTGAATTCGAGAAGGTTGGGCCAACTAGGCAAATAAAAATGTCATTGGCCCACAGGCCTAGTGGCTTTATTTTTTCCTCATAAAGGTTGGCCAATCTCAGTGCCAAAAGTTAATACTAATTGTAAAAAAAGTATAAAAGCATTTCAGTAAATACCCGAAGTAGTACATGGAAAAAATTTGATATTCAATTATTAAATAATAAAATATTCGTCTGTCTAAAAGAGAGAATCAAATTATTGATTCAAGGTCTCAAATAATAACAGACAACCTATTTACATCTAATGGAAACACATCGAACTGCCTTGCTCAGCAACTATCACATTTCATTGTTTTTGTAAATTGACATTTTTTTTATTTTATAATTTTATTTAATTTTTAATTAATTTCTTATATTTAAGCATTTATATTTATTGATATTACTATGTTATAAATAAGTTCAATCTTATATATTTAAGCCAATGGCTTTAAATTTATGTCTCCTTAAAATTCCCTTAATAATTTAAAAGAGTTTATGATTTCTTTTTTAATTCTAATTCCTCCCCATATAAATAACTATATACCAAGCTGTCGGACACCCTTCAAAAAACAAATTAATTAATTTATTTGGAACATACTCATCGCTAGTAAAACACAGTAAGCAAATTTGCATGGTTTAAAACCAAATATTTAATATTAAATAACTTAATTTTCAAAACACTTTCTTTAAAAATCTTAACTAAGACAAAATATCCAATTCCAGCCTATTGAATGTTTTGGACAATTGTACATCAAATTCCACCCAAATTATCTCACATTTGTTACAATTACTTACAAGAGATGCTTGCTTTAGTAACTTTTTTCCGCAAAGTACATTTTTTATACAGAATTAATTGTTTCTATTTGGGATTTTAAGGAGTTTATATTTGAATAAATATTTGAATAAAATTCAAAGGACAAAATCGACCGTTCTATTGTTATAAAACAACAATAGCAAATAATATATTATAGAAGTAGTATAGAACTACTGAATGACTATTGCTATTGTATATATCAGTTAGCACACTAATACACTCCTGAAACCGAAGTCTAAACACTGATATATCTGGTCTTAGTTAAAATCCCAGAGTGGTAACACTTGTTTTACACTAATGATCACATAGAGTAAAGTAATTGTCACGGTCTTTAAATGACCTAAAATTGAGATTATCGGAAAGTAAAAAAAAGCGCAATGTTCTCTCTGTTATACCGTCCTGAGCCAGCTAAAGTGCTGACAGGTCCTTCTACTCTTTTGGCTTTTTTGCCTCGAATTCCTATCATGGGTATCTTAATTCCAACTTTTACAGGAATGCCTTATTTGAGGCGATTTTTTTCTGTCTATGAGGAGCTTAACTTTTAGAGACACGCTGATTGTAGTGTTTATCATTCAATCTCTTCTTGTTATAACTGAGGTAATTCTCAATTATCTTGCTGCTTAAAAGTTATTTTCTATCCTACCCCACGACCTTCTAACTATATGTATATAGTTATATCATATTTTTTATAAACAGTTATATTTATTTTGAAAACTATTAGTAGACTTAACGGTGCCCTATAAAAGAGGCCTGCATATTTGATTGAAAATAAAAATCTGAGTTTTAGTGATAAAGATGTATTTGTTAAAGACAATATGATGGCGTGATTGCAATCATCTGATAGGCTGAGGGCAACATGGTAGAGTAGATAGAATCCCTCACTTGTGGAGGCCACTTCCTTTTGACTGCCTTCACCAATTACTTTCTACATGATGTCTCACTCTTTTCCTCTTAAAGAAACCCCTAGAGTTTTCTATATTGCATTATACTCGTACATTCTTCTATTTATAGTTACAAACGTCTTTACTGCGCAAATAACTATTTAATTCAATAAATGAAAACAATGAAAAACCTTCCAATATGTTAAGCTAACAACAATATAACCACTGATTTTGTATGTCTACATAAATTAATATGTTTAAAAGTAAATTTGCATAAGTATAAGAATAAATATTAATAACAATAACCATAAATTACATTCGACTATATTAAATGTTATCTGATTATAAACTGTTTTTTGTTGCAGCCAAGCCCGGTATGCTGGATTTGAAAGGCAAGGCTAAATGGGAAGCCTGGAATAAGGTTAAAGGTATGACCAAGGAAGCTGCAATGGAAGCTTACATTCAGCTAGCTGATGAACTCGCAGCAAAATACGCTTAAAAACAACCATAAATAATATGGTTTCCTTATTATTAATATTGTTGTTTTAATTTATTTTTTGTATTAAGTTTTATTTATCCCAGTTTGTACAAGTGATGCAATATTTTATTTTTGTAAAAAAGTAAAGAAATTTGTAAAAGATAAATTTATTGATTTTCCCCCTTTGCTCTCTTTATCTAAACTTTTGATAAATATTATGTCTTTGGTTAATTTTATTGCCTTATATAAAAATAATTCGTATTAGCAGTTGTGCTATGGCTACATCTAAACGAATACAGTAAAACCTGCTGAAGTGACCACCCGTGTTTATTGACCACCTGGTCAATGTGACCACTTTGTCATGGTCCCTTCAGAAATGTACTTAATACTTCCTGTACATTTTCTTTTGCTTTTTGTGACCATCTGCCTATATTGACCAGTGACCACCTTTTTCTAGTCCCTTGAAGGAAATTTATTTCGGTTAAAGTGACCAAAGTGAAAAAAAAAAAATAAAAAATAATAATAATAATATATTAGTGAAAATAACTATAATAATTCAGAAACATTTGCTTTTTAATTTAATTTCTTAGAACTCATACACTAGTTGTTGCAATAAGATTAAAACCCACTTCACTTTCTTTCTGTTTTATAAGAATTATTAAGAAGGATTTTAATTCAAAGAAATTAATCATCAAATGAAATAATTCTTGCTGGTTTTAAGAGTTAACCATAAAGAGTACATAATTATTTCTCTGTATTTTTTTCCTTTTCACTTCATTTTCATTTATTTGGAATATTATCTCCTTTTCTGTTAGCAAACTGTTTCTTGCTCAGTTGTTAGTTTGATTTAGAAAGTGAAGGGTGTATTTGTTTAATTTTCGTGTTGTGTGCTGAAATTACATCAAAAAAGTTTAGAATTTACTATTAAACGTAAGTACAAATATTTTTTAGAAAAATGTCTTACCTCATTTTGGCATAAATTGTAAACAATTAGCTAATCATATTTTAGGAAGGTTTTATTTTATACTTTATTTACAAATTGTGTGATTCTTTTTACTTTCTCATATAAAGAGAATGTATTGTGACGGCGCGAAAATTTGATGATGAGATTTTAATGGAATTACTCGTTTTAAGGTCACCTGTGTCCAAAAAAAGGTTTTTAAAAAATGTCTGTCTGTCGGCGGTTAAGTCGTGTGGAGCCTAGACTACTGGGCCGATTTTGACGAAATTTAGCATACATGTTCAGAAAAATCATACCCTGGGGGTAAATTGAGAAATTAATTTTAGTTCCAAATTTGGGCGCGGTACCTCCCAAAAACTCTGAAAAACGTGAAAAAAAATTATTTCCCGAAAACAGTTGGGACGATTTTGATTAAAAAATTCTAAAATGTAATCCATTTAATTAAAAATTTAACGATATCAGCCGTTTTCTCCGGAGAAAATCTAGTTCCTGAGAAAATAGCTTTAAACGCGGACAGAGGCCGGGTTCGATTCCCCACCGAGGAGAAGTTATTTTATGATTATTTTGATAACATTTTTATTTTTATGAATTCGTGTATGAGAAAGTTTGTCTGTGTTGTCTCGGACCGATTTTTTTATCTTCGTTTTGTTGAATTTAAATTGGCTTACAACATTGTTAATAATGTCACTAACAAAGTCAGTTGAGGGATTATGAATGGTTTATTCAACGAAATTTATTAAGACTTGTTTTACTAAGTTTTTATAATACTGTACATGAGTTTATCAAAATTGAATCCTTATACAATAGTACGAGTATGACGCAATAGTTTTAGTAGAGTAGTACCACTGTACCACTATTAGTAGAGTAGTACCACTACAAATCCCAAATTGAAAAATTGATAAATCTATATATTTTAATTTATTTTGTATGCTACATAAACAATACATATTGAAACAACGAAATGTCATTGAATTGTCAAGTAAAGAAATGTAAAAATTATACTAGAAGTTCCTTACTCTTTGAAACATCCACTGATTTTTTTTTTTACTAATTTTTCATCCACTGATGCAGTACAGGAACGGTGTTCCTGCGCGTTACGGCGCCAGTACACCCCTGCCAAAGAGTCAAAAGTAAGATTGATGCTCTCGCTTTTACCTTATCCCTCACATCATGCAAATTCTTTTTGCCCTAGATATATTCTCCTGTTGCTTTGTTGTTAAATTTAATTGTTATATAATTTGATTTTTTTGTGATGGTTTTTTCCCCCTTTTTTTATAAGTAATGATAAAATTCGATGATGAGATTTTAATGGAATTACTCGTTTTAAGGTCACCTGTGTCCAAAAAAATGGTTTTTAGAAAATGTCTGTCTGTCGGCGGTTAAGTCGCGTGGAGCCTAGACTACTGGGCCGATTTTGACGAAATTTAGCATACATGTTCAGAAAAATCATACCCTGAGGCTAAATTGAGAAATTAATTTTAGTTCCAAATTAAGGTGCGGTACCTCCCAAAAACTCTGAAAAACGTGAAAAAAAAATTATTTCCCGAAAACAGTTGGGACGATTTTGATTAAAAAATTCTAAAATGTAACAGGGTTCACACTTAAAATTTGATTTTGATTTCCCTGACATCCCCTGACTTTCCCTGACTTTGTTGATCAATTTTCCCTGGCAAATTAAAAAAAAAAGAAAATAATAACAATCTCGTAAATTATTACTTCAAGTGTATAAACAAATGGTGTGAATAAATATTTCCGATAATATTTATTCACACCATTTGTTTATACACTTGAAGTAATGTAAAACCTTAATAAACATTAAAAAGTCACCACAGTTTATCTTGTTAATTAAAGTAAAAATATTAAGAAAAGGATTTTTTTTTCCTGTAAATAAAATGTAGAATTTAACAGTAAGTAACTAATATACCTGATATAGTTTAATATTTTTTTTAAAAAAATCACAAAATATGGCCCCCTCAATATGATTAGTTGGGCTTAGAGATGTAAAAAAGTTTTTTTCTGGTGACGTTTTTCTTTCTAATTGATTTTTTTTTTTTTTTTCATGTATTTTTTCATGAGCCTATTTTTTCACTGTACAAGAAGGTATGTTTTTAATTGCTCATCATCAAAATACTTTTAATTATTATTTTACTTTAAAAATACAATGTATAGTATATGTCCAAGAATTTTTTTAACATTCATCATTAATATAAAATATTTTTGATGAACAACATTTTTTATATATATACTCGTATATTTACTTGTCATAATAATCTCCACCACTAACGTAGTCGAATAAAATAACTGATTTTTATTGCCAACTTTTTGATTTTGTACTATAAAAATTTACTCAAATTTCATTAATCAATTATGCAAGTTGTGTAACCATACTTTGTTTCTTCCTCAGAATTTTGTTTCTTATATCAGAGTTAAATAACCATATACTCGTAATAAAAAATAGTTACAAATTCATCTGAAAAAAACATAATATGTCACAAAAAAAGAGGGGCTTGTTTGTTTATAGTTTTATTTAATTGGCAAATTTTGTTTCCCTGACTTTTGGCTCATTTTACCTAACGTTTGGTTATTTTCCCTGATTTTAGGGTTATTTCAAAAAGTTTCCCTGACTTTCCCTGACCTCGATTTTTTTCCCTGACATTCCCTGATTTTCCCTGACTTTCCAGGTCAGTGTGAACCCTGTGTAATCCATTTAATTAAAAATTTAACGATATCAGCCGTTTTCTCCGGAGAAAATCTAGTTCCTGAGAAAATAGCTTTAAACGCGGACAGAGGCCGTTGTGGAGAGCGTAAGCCTTTAATGGATGACTTAGGGCTAGTACGTCGCTTTATCTGCTGTATAAACCTGAGAATTTGTATACACAACCAATTAGTTGCCACTTCGCATAAGAAGCTACTCCGTGAGCAACAATCAGGGGGGCTAATCTGTAGTTAATACTTCGCAGAATTTTTTATTATGTATATGTTTGTAATATGCCTTCAGATAAAAGACTAAAACAAGAAGCTGATACATTTTAAGAAAACAGAAAGTATACTTTGAAGAGGAAGTATGCAAAAAAGAAAAAATAAATAAATAACTCAGACAGACTTCATTCACTATAAATTTGGACTTGTAAAACGAGAAGAAGCCAACTAGAACTCTGCATTCAGAAAAAAACCGACCTGAAGACTGTACCATACAGCTATCTATTTACAGGGGACATGACAGTACTGTTTCAACTATTAGAAACTATGAATTTGATTTATTGACTGTTGTAAATATTCTAACTGATAGAGGCACTTGAAGTCGGTTTGCATTTGGGCTCATTTGTCTGGGTGTCAAGTAGGATTGTAGGATTTATAAGTGTTTTTACTACGTTTTTATTAGCTTGCTTTCTTGTTTGTTTGTTTGTTTGTCCAGTACAAATCTTGCAATCAATTTTTAACTAACTTCCCGAGTAGCTAGACATTTGAAACTTTTAGAATAGCTCAGAACATGATGACAATGCATTATTTTAATACTTTTAGCCATCTTTCAGGTGAATTTAATTCGTTTTCAGCAAATTTTGCTATGGAATGTTTTTGTATGGAAAGTTAGTTCGGAAAAAATCCGCAAGTTATTTTATTTGTTTTGACATATCCCATATTTACGATCTTCATTTTGACGGGTTTCAAATTTATGACTTATGACAGAAAATTTAAAAACATAGTATATAAAAAGTTCTTTTTATCTTGTAATTATTGAAAGTTTAGGTTTTGTCACATCGCTATGTTAATTCCATTAAAACTGTTTCTGAAATATTTACAAAAAACTGGTAATTCACTATACAGCTAATTGACCTCAAAGAGGTGTTATTTATTAAAAAAATTATATCTTTATATTATTAATAACTATAATATAATGTATAATATGTATATTTATATATTATTAATATAAGATAAATATCCCTTCCTAAATTTAATTTTATAAACATAATTTGGGAAGAGGCATTTGTTTTTATCTTACTATTAAAAATCGAACCTACATCTTCATCAATTCTATATCATAAATACCTTATAAAGAGGTTATTCACGGTTGATGACTGAAGTTGACTTGTGACTCTCACATCATTGGCATTCTCCTGATTATTAGTGGTTAAAATACCTAACTGCCGCTGCCGCTCAGGAAACCATGCTCTGATCCTGCAAATATCACACATACAGATCACTACTTGAACGAGCATAGAGTGAGTTCTTTATTTCAGAGACTTGAGCTTTGAAAAGTTTGTTTGGC
The DNA here is from genome assembly GCA_951217055.1 of Gerris lacustris. Taxonomy (NCBI): domain Eukaryota; kingdom Metazoa; phylum Arthropoda; class Insecta; order Hemiptera; family Gerridae; genus Gerris; species Gerris lacustris. Next base: position 17,574,354 of record OX578284.1, read on the forward strand.
ACACAGGTGCATTTCAGCATTTGTGACAACTGATTAGTTTTTAGATATTTCACACTTAATATTTTTCAAGATGGCTGACAATATAGGATAATAGTAGGTAACTATTACAGTAGAACCTCGATAATAATAAGAAGTGTCTCAAGGGGATCAGGGAAACAGTCTTGTTCTCAAGGTGCTCTTTTTGTTGAGGGTCGTGTAATCAAAGTTATTTTGACTATAAGTCGTGTTATCGAGGTTAATGGGCGGGATTTACAAGTCTAGACTTGTTCAAGGTCGACCCATTCCTGTATAGAGTCACATTATAGGAGGTTGACTTCTCAAAAGGACTTGTTATAGAGGTTCTGAGTTACCTTGTGAATTGGGAAAAATCCGTATTATTGAGGTTGTTTGGATAGTAATAGTCGCGTTAGAGAGGATAATTTAACATTATGTGTTATGGCAATCTCAAGGGGATTTGAAAAGTGCATTTGTAATTGAGGTTGTCGTGTTATTGAGGGTTGTGTAAGCGAGGTTCTACTGTATATTCTAAAAAAAAAAAAAACGTATGGGAGTAACAATATCTAAAGAAGTAGGTACCAAAGGTTTATGCTTATGGCATGTGGCATGTTACATATTATATAAAAGCTTTGGTCAGTTAGATTAAGAATATGTTAGTTTTCCCCTGAATAATATTTCCTGGTAGCCATACTATAAAGAATTATGGCATAAGACTCGAAGGCTATTATAATACAAATTTTTCTGTGCGAGTTCATTATGCGCATCCTTAGTAATATATACCACGGAACTCATTAGGAGTTAAATATCATAACTGATCACTTAATAGAGTATTGTTCAATATTTTAAATATTTACAATTTGAACATCCAGACTTATGTCTTAAAACTATCCTTACTAGACGAAATGCTTAGGGCTTCCTCTGGGTAAAATATACGCAGCATTATATATATAAAAAAATAGCATAATATCTCCACTCACAGAATACAATATTATCTGAAGATTTCATAAGTTTTAAAAAATAACGGCTACAAACAGTCATATGTTTGAATTGTATTTCCCGCCATCACCATATTTTACCGTTAAGTTGTGCAATTCAAAATATTTTAAAACTTATACTCTAATTATATTATATAATATTATTGTTTAGATAAAACAAATTAAAATATTATTAATTATATTCTATTTAATATATTATGTAATTATTGTATTATTATAATACAATAAAATGTTCACTTACTATTTATACATATTGCTATACATTTAATTTTTTGTTTAAAAAAACAATTATTTTTACTATATATTATAAATTATATAATTATATTTACTTTTAAACTAATTCATTCAGTTTCTATAAGGAAAATCTTAATTATTTTTGCACGGATTATAATTCCCGCGTAATTATTTCCCTCTTATGGCGTAAGCGTTTATAACCGTCTTTACGGCCCACACAACCACAAAACCCATAACCGAACAAATTTTTTTTCACAAGTGACGCTCTGAAAACGGTTTGTTTTTCTGTTTTGAACTCTCGGTTTTAATTTGTTATTAATGCTTTGTAACATCGTCAGTTCTATAATTTTCGATCTTATTTTGTTGTTATAATTTTAATTTTTTTTTTATTAACTTCAAAACATTATATCTTGTGACAGTTTGGTTTGTTTTTTTCAAATTCTATTTCAGTACGTAAAGCGTGGAGTTTGTCGAGTTCATTTGCCTTATAAACTTCGCATAACGTGTAACTGCCTAGTTCAAAATCTTTATATTTTTTTAACTGACTAAATAAGTGTTATTTTTTTTAATCTGTGAACTATACTTCATTATAGTAAAGGATATACATTTATATGTTAAAGGTATTTAATTTTTATTTTTAATACGTTGACATTTTGTTTATTTCTACTTGTTTAAATATGTCCAATTAATAATCCATCGTATGTTGTTTTTAAATTTACGTGGAATAAAAGTTATAAATAATATTACTTTCAAAATAGAAATCTTATCACTTTCTTGGTCGGACTTTGTACTATTGAGAGCAAATTTGGTCGATAAAACCCCACTCAATTACTTATTAATGGTCCGAGTATAGAAGGGTTTGTTTTTATATAAGAACATTTTTGTATAACTGTGGTACGGAGCTAGATGTTTTGAAATATTCTTTGTTATTCAACGAAAACAGTTTATTATCAGAAGCTAGTTGGCGCCAAATCGGCTATCAAACTAGTTTTAAAAAAGTATATACACTTAATAACTTCTTCTCCAAGTCTAAAGTGTTTAAGATTTATCTCTTTTTTTATAAAACAATAATTTCTAATCTTATTTATTAGAAAAGGAAGCATTTATTTATCGTTTTAATTGACAACAAACGTAGATATATTAATTGTAGGTATTGCCCTAGATCCCTGAATTAATTGACTACCAGCAATAAATATTAACCAAAATAGCTTATTTTGAGTGTAGATGGAAATTTTTCAATACTATTTTGTCAGGCAAATACTCAATATATTAGTTATACAAATATTATAATTAGTATTTACTCTATCAGTGTAAGGAAATCGAATGGAGAGCCAATGAGAGCTCACAATTTTGACATATGACCTTGTAGATATATAAATCTCGAGCTCTCATTGGCTCACCTTCAATTTTCCTTCACTGTTTGAGTAAAATAGTAATTGTAATATTAGTATAGGGTCAGTGTAAGGAAATCAAACGGTGAGCCAATGAGAGCTCATAATTGTAATATTATTATAGGGTCAGTGTAAGGAAATCGAACGGTTAGTCAATATGAGCTCACGATTTGGACATATGATCTTTTAGATTTAAAAATCTTTAGCTCTCATTGGCTCACCTTCGATTTTTCCCTTGCAGTTTGAGTAAATACTAATTGTAATATTAGTATAGGGTCAGTGTAAGGAAATTGAACGGAGAGCCAATGAGAGCTTATGATTTTGACATATGATATGATCTTGTGCCACCTTCAATTTTCTGCTTTTTTTGCTGTTTTAGCTGTCGATCAGAGCTGTTGAAACCACTTCTACCAAGTTAAAACTACAGTTAGTTCAGTTAGTTAACCCTATTGTTACCTTCGTGGCACTTAATATATTATTTACTACGTTTCTATGTTGTGTCAATAAGGATTTAATACAGTTTGTCTACAGTTTCGATCCAGATAGTCTATGGAAACCTAGATTAAATACGATTTAGGTCCAGATACGATACACTAAATTTTGGTCGAGAATCTGGATCGAGTTTCATAGAAACACCTGAACTCAGAGTGTGATTGTGAGGGCCCCAAGCAGTCAAATTTGTCAAAAAATCACACTACACTCAACCAAAAACATAACCTTTATTTGTCATTTTTAGTTTTGTTTTTAAAAAGAAACATAACAAACCTGTAATTCGTAGTTTCGGCCGAGATTTTGTGATAGTTACTCATATTTAAAAAATTAAACATTATTTAATTTTAGGTACTTCTTTATTGTTTAGATCACAAATATTTTACACTACACACCATACCAGTTTCAGCATCTCTGCCATCGTCAGTGGTTAAGTACAAACTGAGTTTGTACTTAATGTACAAACTCTAACTACTTAATGACAATGGAAGACATGCTGAAACCAGTACGGTATTACTCAGAGCAGAGAAACCACTTCTACCAAGTGTAAAATATTTGTGATGTAGACAATAAAGAAGTACCTAAATTTAAATAGTGTTTTATTTTTTAAATATGAATAACAAACCTGTTGAAAAAGGTGAAGGTTGCTAAATTATTTATTATATTGATTGGCGTATTGAATACGGATTTACTACTACTTATGGAAATACCTAATGGTCCAGGAGATAGAGTGCAAAAAAGTGTCTTGACTAACATCAAGCTAGAATTTTGTATACAAGTCAATCTTTTAGCGCCTTTTAAGAATATGTGGTCGGCTAAGTTCGTCTGCGGGACATAGCTTGGCAATAGGCATTTGAAAAAAAAAAAAACTGGTGGAGAGCGACCATGTCTCACCAAATATGGTGGACGATGTGATTTTCATGATCCTGAGTACAGAATTAGTTAGTAGACCGAAAATCAAGTTGATGTTAGTTTGTCCCTTGACAGGTGACCACGTTGATTTTTAGTAATATTTGAAGAACTAACCTATCAAGTGTGAAAATAACATCACATTGTGTATATAAATGATAATATCCCTTTGTTTAATAAACTTTTCGTCTAAACTAAACGTCTTGGCTAAACTCGGCAATAGTGTACCCCTTCCGTGTAATCGATGTCTTTCGAAGTCGTACAGTTGGCTTCGATATATCAATTCATCCCTTCCATTCGTATATAATAATTATATATGTATGGTTTGTTCATAGGAGAGTTGATATCCCTTTGTCAAAAAATACGTAGGAGTGAGAAGGGGTGCGCTATTGCCGATATTTACCGACGTCTTCTATATACCTAAATTTTGAAGTCTAATATAGTCAAAACAGTGTGTTGCATGCTCAGTTTGCCCCCAGGTTAACCCGAGAAGTAGTAGAGAATCGATAAAGAGTTATCGCGTTTGCATTCGGAAATACCAACCTAATCTACTGACCATAGTTGTATACCTACAGAGTCAGTTGTGACCAAGCCCAGACCAGGGGTTTGCATTCGGAAATACCAACCTAATCAACTGACCATAGTTGTATACCTACAGGGTCAGTTGTGACCAAGCCCAGACCAGGGGTTTGCATTCGGAAATACCAACCTAATCAACCGACCATAGTTGTATACCTACAGGGTCAGTTGTAGGGATGGGCGGAACGGAACGTAACTATAAAAATAACTAGTTCCAGTGTTGGAACGGTTCCAATCGTTCCAAGATTTCATGGAACTACGTTATTTTTGGAACGACTTTGAAGTTTTTATTTTACTGTCGAGTTTCATTTAGTTAATAAATTTTTATTGTTTGAATTCGATACAAATTTGTTATCACCATTTTACAAAAAAATAATATCTTTTAAGAATTATCGAGCAAAATAATACGAAACGTAACTGATTAAAGAGGAAACGGAAACGAGAAAACAGTAACGAAACTAAACAACTAACTTAAAGGGAACGTTAAAAACTCGTTTCTCTTGGAACGAAACTAATGATCTTCGTTCCAAGCGCCAATACGTAACGTGTAACGTAACTGAAAAGACAAACCGGGAACGAGATAACGTAACGAAACTGTAACTCGGAGGGAACGTAAAAGATTCGTTTCGCGAGGAACGAAAACTATAGTTTCGTTCCAAGTTCCAGTTCCAGCCAAGCTGGAACGTAACGTGTGTGTCTTATGTCTTGTATAGTAGAGTAGAGTAATGGAGTGGGGATGAGAGCTCGAGTCTCCACATCACTCCAGTTATAGTGAAGCGTTATCTTTTTCTCTTTCTGAGACATAGATGCCTCTTTTCCGCTTTTTTTCTTTTAGGTCCATAGTCAACTTCCTCTTGTCACTTTCGCCCTTCGCCACTCGTTTCGTTGTTTTAGTTTTGTATAGTTAGTAAAAATACGAAATAAACAGGTGAAATTTAATTTGTTTTTTGTTTAGTTTTAGGATCTCGTTATGGAAAGAACATATTCTAGTATTTAAAAATATTATTTATACTGGTATAAAATATACTTTTAAGTAGTTACCATAATGTTGTATCATTAACATTTTTATTATACTGTTTACTTGGTTGCAATTAAAATATCACTATAAAAAAATATAAGATAAAAAGATAAATAAAGAGATCTTAATAATATTATTATAAAGTTTGTATTTAATTTCAACTTTTCATCGTCAGCGTCAGTGAAGAGTGGAACTATTTAATAAAGAAACGAAACTTATTGTAGAACGAACATGGACTAGACTCAGGAACACGTGAAGTATAAGAGAAACTGTTTCTTTGGAACATAAACTGATACGTTCCAAAAATAACTAGTTCCTGGAACTAGTTATTGGTTTGGAACGAAACGTTGTAACTCGTTCCACTCATGGAACCGTTCCTCCCATCCCTAGTCAGTTGTGACCAAGCCCAGACCAGGGTGTTTGGTTTGATGAGTTAAGTAGTGATGGACATTATAAGGTACGAATAAAATAACTGTTTAATACACGTTTCTGAAACATTTCGACCCTAAAAGGTCATCTTCAGTCAGTTTAAAAACTAGAGGTGTTCGGTTTGTAAACGTAATATTACCTTCTGTGGTACTTAATTTAAAAGTTAACCACATTGTTTACTTCCGAGATTAACCATCATATGTACCATGCCTTGTATAATATTATATTGCTTATGATGAAGAAGTAATTCTTTTAAAACAGTATTCAGTTCATAAATGTAGTTTCCATTACAATAGATTTTTGGAACATTAAGTTTAGAGGACAGATTTTGGTTAATTGTATGTGTCTGAACAGGTGTGGCTTTTGCCATCTTTTCAACCTTTTGTGAACTTCCCAATTTTTCCTCTTTAGTACTCTATGGTTGGACATTGTGTATACTTTCATATTTAACTATTTAGATTGATATTAAATTATTTTAATTAATTACTTTAAGGTTTATTTTCTGTTATTTTTTTTATAGGGTGGTTTAAAAAATGAACCTAAAGAAGAGATTATCTGTGTCAACTCTAATCATTAGAAGTTATTTCTTTTGAAGAATAACAACTTATCTGGCGCTATGAGCTGTAAGTAATTCAAATAATATATATATTTATACATAAATTTACAGTTTTTAGGTGGTTAGCCAAATCTTTTTTTCTTATCTATGGATCTAGTTCAATTTGTTTTAGCACAGTGGAGATTTCTCTTAGTATGAAACTAAAATATAAGTCATTGATAACATCGACTCTCCTAGAATTCTGAATACAGTTTTTAAGAATTTTGGAGAGTCAAAATACCTATAAACCACATAAAAAAAAACATTTTCTCTCATCCTTATTGAATTAATTCACATTTTTTAGAGACCTACTTCAATAACCTATTGAAGAAACCCTGTTTGAACCCTCATCTTCAAATTAATTTTATTTTGACCATTGCTATAATTAAAAATGTAATGATTCTATTTTTTTGCCGAACACATCCCTTAAAATAAAGTTATTTGCTCTACCCATAGTATTTTAGCTTAAATTTCTGTATCTCTGAGGTAAATTATTGAAAGTCACATTTTAGTAATTACCGGAGAGCTATTTTGTACTCCTTACAAATGGAAAATTGAGTCGTCTTTCCTCAAAATATAGATTTTTATAATGTATTACAATTACAGTAGATACCACAAAAAGTCAATTTAAAAAAAAAATGAACTTAAAATACTTAACCCTGAGGCACAGATTTGACATTTATTAACCTGGGAGTGCTTAAGCCCCCTGAGCAAAAGCACTTTTAAAATACGTATTTATCTCTACAATTCAGACCTTTATGGACAATCTAACCTCTAAAAATAGATCAGCAAGTCCATCAAACAACTCTTAAAATTATTATACCTTTTATATTTTTTAATGGTTATTTAAATTATTTATTTTTCAGTTATTATGAGACCCCAGTTTTCTTCCATAAAGCAGAGTTGATTGGGACAAAAATATAAAGGTCCCGAGGGGACTAAAATTCCCCATACAGGAAATGAAAACACCAAAACCAGCCATGAAACCGAACTTAGGCTCTGTTACCAAGAAGACTCCTTCTTCTAGTGTAAGATTTAATCCTGTGACTTCTGTTATGAGGTCTCGATCTTCTCCTCCATCTACCTCAAAAAGTTCAGGAGTGAAATCTCCAAAACCACAAATTCGCCCTAATGTCGTCAGGAAGTTGGTGACTCCTTTAAGAGTCTCTAGAATATCAAGTCATATTAGTCAAGCTAAGTCTACTCCATCTTTAGTTGCCGGAGGGCGGAGCAAACTGGTTACTCCCTCGAAATCAATGTTCAGTAGGGATGCATCCTCTTCACACAGTTCTATTGACAGGTTAGGCTCATCTTCAGTTCCAAAAAAAATGCTGAGCAAAGTTTTTAGATCCGAATCTTCTCCGTCATTAAAGACAACTGGTAACAAAAATGTTCCAACTTCATCTATCGTCAAATCTAAAATTCCCTTGAAATTTTCTGGTAAACCACCTTCTAAACCAAGACGATCGCTTTCTGCTCCTTCCATAAATATGCAGAATAAAAGTCCTTTCCATGCTAAGTGCCACGTTGAACATCAGAGTAAGTCTTCATGGTCAGCCAGTAAAAAGATGTTGACTCCCGGTAGAAATCCCCATGTACAATCCACCTCTGGGATGGTCAAAACACCCAAGTCGGGTCTGAAATTACCTTCTACACCTAAATCTCTTGTGAAAAGCACAGGAAAAAATACTGTGATATCTTCTACATCTGAAAAATCAAAATTGAAAAACTCTATGAGGTTCTCAACATCTATGCCTTCCTTAAGAGCCTCCAGATCCATGATTTCAAAAGAGGTTGACTCTCGCGTGTCAAGGAACATACAAGAAAACAGTATGTTTGACAGTAGGAGCTCTCGTAGAAGTCTTACAATGATGGCGTCCACTGACTTCAGTTGTTACAATAGTAGTAGTGGATCAGGAATTCTCAATTTGGAAGCTGACTTGACAGATAGTCTCGCAATGAAGTCTATTAAAGACGAAAAACAATTTTTGGATGCTTCATTTGCTACAGATATTATTAGTTCGACCCCGATGGTTCAAAACAAAGGTGTAAAGTCAGCTTTGTTTCAGAGTAAAGCTTCAAACTCTAGCTCTGATTCTAGAAAAAGGGGGTCATTAACAGGAGTTTCCAGAGAGGCCGATTCAATGAGAAGCCCTTTTAATGTTAAAGTCACAACATCTAAATCCACGTCTGTTAGAAGATCAAAATCAGCTGAAAAATTGTCTAATATTAGTAGATCTGTGATATCTAACAAAAGTATCTCTTCAGTACCTCTTTCGGCAAGCCCTTTCAATAAATCTGAAGGGAAAACACTGTTACTTTTCTCTCCAACTCCTGATAAAAAATCATTAAGATCAAACTCCAAAGCTGAAACAACTGTTAATGCTGAAATGTCATCATTGAAGAAAATTAAGGAACCACTAAGTTCTTCAGGAAGTAGTGGTTGGTTGTCTAAGAGTGCTAGAAAAAGGTTATCAATGGGTGATTCTATGTTAGTAAATGTCAGTAACCCCTCCTTTAGTCATTTGGAGGGGGACACTAATTCACCAATGTTAGAAAACTTGTCTACACCATTATTCACTGATTTGGATGAATCTTCTGGTATAGTCTCACAAACACGGAGTAAAGTTGACATGAGCCTTTCAACTGTTAAATCCCCAAGGATATCAGTAAAGCCATTGAGTTCCTTAATTGAAAATTACGGATCCAAGAAGGATTCATTCAAAAGAAGATTGTCTGAACCTTCAAAAAATATTTTGAAACAGGTAAACAAAAAGTTAAGTAAAACTATTCAGCATGTTGGACGAACTTCGCTAAGGAATAAGGTTGATAAAACACCTGTAATCAAACTCAATTTCAAACCACTTACTAAGTCAATGCAGAAATTGACTGCTGTCAAGCAACTGATGAGAAGCAGTTCGGCTGAAAAAATAGTTACTAAATTAAGCTCACTTCCTAACTTAACAAACAAATCACTTAAATCTGTTATTGCATGTGCTTCACCAAAGGCTAAGTCCACTCCTGGCAAGTCTATTGAAACACCGAAGACTAAGTCCACTCCTGGCAAGTCTATTGAAACACCGACGACTAAGTCCACTCCTGGCAAGTCTATTGAAACACCTACGACTAAGTCCACTCCTGGCAAGTTTATTGAAACACCGAAAACTAAGTCCACTCCCAGAGTGTCTGTCAAAACACCAGAAACTAAATCAACTCCTGCCAAGTCGAGTGGAGCTAAAGTATTGATAGCTAAATCAAAGACACCTTTAATAACCAAACCCAGTTTCAAACATCAAAGTAAATCTGTACAGAAATTATCTGCTGCTAAACAAATGCAACTGATAAGAAGCAAATCTGCTGAAAAATTAGTGACAAAATTATCTTTATTTCCTAATTTAACAAAAAAATGTACAATACATACTTCTCCAAAGATTGAATCAACCACTAGTAAATCTGTTACACCAAAGCCTTTATCAACACCTATCAAAACAGTTTCAGCTAAAAAATTGGTAGCTGCTAGAAGTAGTAAATCTGTTGAAACTCCAAAGACAAGATCAACCCCTGGAAAGTCTGTAGGAACTCCAAATATAAGATCAACCCCTGGAAAGTCTGTAGGAACTCCAAATATAAGATCAACCCCTGGAAAGTCTGTAGGAACTCCAAATATAAGATCAACCCCTGGAAAGTCTGTTGAAACTCCAAATATAAGATCAACCCCTGGAAAGTCTGTTGAAACTCAAAACAATAAGGCAACTCCTGAAAAATCAGGTTCAGCCAATAAATTGGTAGCTACACCAATAAATAGGTCTGTTAAAACACGAGAAACAAGATCAACCCTTAATAACTCTGTTGAAACACCTGTAGCTATTTCAACTACTGATGAATCAGGTTCAGCAAAAAAATTGGTAGCTACTCTAAGAAGTAAATCTGTTGAAACACCTAAGACAAGATCAACACCTCGAATATTTATTGAATCCCCAAAAACAAGATTAACCCCAGGAAAGTCTATCGGAACTCCAAAGGCTAAGTCTTCTCCTGGCAAGTTTGTTAAAACTCCAAGTACTAAATTAACTCCTGCCAAATCTAGTTCAGCTAAGATATTAATAGCTAAAGCAAAAACACCTTTACTATTCAAACCCAGTTTCAAACGTCAAAGTAAATCTGTACAGAAATTATCTGCTGTTAAACAAATTCAACTAATAAGAAGCAAATCTGCTGAAAAATTAGTAACAAAATTATCTTTGTTTCCTAATGCAGCAAAAAAATCGTCTACTTTAAATGCTTCTCCTAAGATTAAATCAACCACTGGTAAATCTGTTACACCAAAGCCTTTATCATCACCTAACAAATCAGATTCAGCTAAAAAGTCGATAGTTACACCTATAAGTAAGTCTGTTACACCAGAAACAAGATTAGCACCTTCTAAGTCTTTTGAAACACCAGAAGCTAAGTCAACTACTAATGAATCAGGTTCAGCTAAAAAATTGTTAGCTATACGCAGAAGTAAATCTGTTGAAACTCCAAAGACAAGATCAACACCTCGAACATCTGTTGAAACTCCAATCACTAAGTCAACTCCTGAAAAATCAGGTTCAGCCATTAAATTGGTATCTACACCAATAAATAAGTCTGTTAAAACAAGAGAAACAAGATCAACCCTTAGTAAGTCTGTTAAAACGCCAGAAACTAAGTCAATTACTGAAGAATCAAGTTCTGCTAAAAAATTGGCAGTTACACGAAGAAGTAAATCTGTTGAAACTCCGAAGACAAGACCAACCCCTAGAAAGTCTGTAGAAACTCCAAACAATGAGAAAACTCCTGAAAAATCAGGTTCAGCCAATAAGTTGGCATCTACACCAATTAATAAATCTGTTAAAACACGAGAAACAAGATCAACCCTTCGTGAGTCTGCTGAAACACCAGATGCTAAGTCAACTACTAATGAATCAGGTTCAGCTAAAAAGTTGGTAGCTTCCCATGGAAGTAAATCTGTTGAAACACCAAATACAAGATCAACACCTCGAACATCTGTTGAAACCTCAAAGAAAAGATCAACCCCTGGAAAGTCTGTTGAAACTCCAACCACTAAGTCAACTCCTGAAAAAGCAATTTTGGCTAATAAATTGGTTGCTACATCAATAAATAATTCTGTTAAAACGCCAGAAACGAGATCAAATCTGCATAAGTCTGTTGGAACACCAGAAGGACCAGGTTCACCTGAAAAGTTGGTATCTACACTAAGGAGTAAATCTGTTGAATCACCAAAGACAAGATCATCTCCTCGAACAGTTGTTGAAACTCCAATGACAAGATCAACCCCTGGAAAGTTGGTTAAAACTCCAATGAATAAGAAAACTCCTGAAAAACCAGTTACAGCTGAAAAATTGATAACCACACCAATAAATAAATCTGTTAAAACTCCAGAAACTACATCAACCTTGCGTAAGTCTGCTGAAACACCGGAAGCTAAGTCAACTTCAGACAAATCAGGTTTAGCTAAAAAATTGGCAGCTACACCAAGGAGTAAATCTGTTAAGACTTCAAAGTCTAGGTCCAAAACACCTTTAATTAAACCTTATTTCAAACAAAAAAGTAAATCTGTTCAAAAAGTGTCTGTTGCAAAGCAGATTCAACTGATAAGAAGCAAATCAGCTGAGAAATTAGTGACAAAAATATCATTGTTCCCCAATACAAAAAATAAATCTGTTACTGGTCATGCTTTTCCAAAGATTAAGTCTGTTGTATCTCCAAAAACTAAATCAGCCACCCCTCCTTCTAAATCTGGGTCAGCTAAGAAATCGGTAGCTACACCAAAGAGTAAGTCTGTTGAAACTCCAAAATCTAAATCTAAATCCACTCCTGCTAAATCTGGGTCAGCTAAGAAATCAGTAGCTACACCTAGGAGTAAGTCTGTTGAAACTCCAAAATCTAAATCTAAATCCACTCCTGCTAAATCTGGGTCAGCTAAGAAATCAGTAGCTACACCTAGGAGTAAGTCTGTTGAAACTCCAAAATCTAAATCTAAATCCACTCCTGCTAAATCTGGGTCAGCTAAGAAATCAGCTGCTACACCTAGGAGTAAGTCTGTTGAAACTCCAAAATCTAAATCTAAATCCACTCCTGCTAAATCTGGGTCAGCTAAGAAATCAGTAGCTACACATAGGAGTAAGTCTGTTGAAACTCCAAAATCTAAATCTAAATCCACTCCTGCTAAATCTGGGTCAGCTAAGAAATCAGTAGCTACACCTAGGAGTAAGTCTGTTGAAACTCCAAAATCTAAATCTAAATCCACTCCTGCTAAATCTGGGTCAGCTAAGAAATCAGTAGCTACACCTAGGAGTAAGTCTGTTGAAACTCCAAAATCTAAATCTAAATCCACTCCTGCTAAATCTGGGTCAACTAAGAAATCAGTAGCTACACCAAGGAGTAAGTCTGTTGAAACTCCAAAATCTAAATCTAAACCCACTTCTGCTAAATCTGGGTCAGCTAAGAAATCAGCTGCTACACCAAAGAGTAAGTCAGTTAAAACTCCAAAATCTAAGTCTAAGCCAACGCCTAGTAAGTCTGGATCGACTAAAAAACCTTCTTCATCTAAGAAACCTATATCTAATCAGAAATCCAAGAGTAAGTCTCTTGGTGGTTTTAAAAAATCTGGCTCAAATATGAAGCCAAGAAGTAAGTCTCTAGGTGGTTCTAGACTGTCTGGATCAAATCAGAAAGCCAGAAGCAAATCTTCAGAAAATATGAGAAAAACTAAGACATTACAGGCAGTGAAAAGATCAAGAAGCCTTTCATTATCCCAGCCAAAAACTGGACAGAGAGATAATTCTGCCGATAAACTTATGAATGATTTACCTGGTAGAAAATCATCTAACAGCTCTCCAGGAAGCCCCTCCTTGAAAGAATGGCAGGACAGAGTCTCAAATAGGTTGAGCGGCTCTTCTCCAAGTTCCAAATCCCAATCTGTGCAAGGTTGGAAGGACAGTTTAACTAGACAACTAAGTTTATCTCCTCAGTCTTCAAAAGATGGTAACACCGGAGAAAGAAAGAGCTCTTCTGCTACAGAAAGCTGTGACCCAATAATAAGGAGGCGTTCTATCAATTCATCTCCTTCTAAAAATCGTATGAGTGCAAGTTACTTGACTGGTGTTAGCCTCATTTCTCCTGATCCTTCTGTAGCCTCAACAAGTTTCTTTTTCCCCACCCGTCTATCTGTAGATTCCAGTCCCAGAAGCTCTAGGGATTCACCTTACAGTGGACGGCTCTCAGATATCAAATCACCAATAGTGAGGAAAATAAAAAGGAAGTTGGATGCTTTGAGTCGGCAAGAGGCTGAATCTGCTGCAAAACAACTCAAGGAGGAACCTCCTAAATCTCTAGGTATGGTCAATGTTTTATACTTCAATTTAATTGGAAGTGATATCAGTAATAATACCTTTTATGTTAAAGCATATTATTAACTATTTAACAGTATTATAATTGCTACTAACATTACTTTGTTTAATTTTTAGATAAGAATAAAGTGGCTGCCTTAATGAAATGCCATGGTGTGAAGCAAAATCTTAGCACCGAATCTTCCTTTTCAGAGAAATCTCGTCACAAAGATGAAAATAAAAGTTTAATTTCAAATTACTCTTTGAACAGCCAAGCATCATCATCTCCTTACTCTCAGGTAAATAAATATAATACATTTTAAATAACAGCCTCTAGCGCACCCAGTAGGACAACTAACAAAACAATCATTACAATAAACTCTATAAAATGTCCTAAAAATCATTAGGTTTGTTCCAACAGAGCATGCGCAGTATCGAAAGACCGTTCCTACACGCTTCTCGGACGGTTCTGGAACTTTTAGTCCCGTGTTCCAACAGAAAGACGAACGGTTCTGGGACAGTCCTAAAACCGTGAAAACAGTTCCCGGACTGAAGCAGGAACTCGACGAGAACTACTAATACTAATATACGGAGGCGTGTAGGTTACACTACTACTACTGTTCAACTATAACCTATCATTTGTTTTCGTTTCTTTTCTTGATATTTGATATTTCTGTTTCCTAGCATGTTTTGTTTCTCTCTCCACAGTTAATATATTATACTACTTCTTTCTTCTTTACGTTTTATTTTTTTATCATGATAGAATATTGGAATAATAAAATATAATTTATATATTTTATATTATTTATTCCTCTTGATAATTAAAATTTCTCAAAGTGACTTTGAGTCCTTTATAAGAATTACCTCCGATCTTTTTGTGTGTACATCCGCCGATGATTTACAGACTAGAAAAAAAACCCAGATAAATAATTGTTCTTATAATTTTCTTTTTTGTAGTTTTGAACCCTTTATTTGTAAATATTTCTTAATGTTTGGTTGACCTTTTCTTATATGAGGGTTTATTTTTAATAAGCCAAGATAAAATTCACATTTTATCATCCGAAACTTGATTCCTTGGGGATATCATTAAAACTTGACATTGGGGATATCATTAAAATCCGTTTCATATACGTCTGTGTATGTACGTTCGTATGTAACTAAACCTTTAATAACATATCGCTTCAAGATATATCGTATTGAGATGCGGTCTGCGGCATTTTTTACAACTTTTGTCGGAAAAACTGATGGCGACGAACCCAAACATCGTAGCTCACGACGTTTCGGAGCTGTAGTCACTTAAGCACGAAATAGGTCTGTCGACGATAACTTCAGTAGACATTATTTGATTTCTATTTTGTTTGGGGTATATATTATGTGTCCTATTTGGTAGATTATACCTATACTTTTTGGGCACAAGCAGTTTTGGAGATGTGCATTAAAAAATCCTGAACTGGTTCTAGAACCGTTCTGGAATTGGCTGTTGGAACAAACCTATTGTAAACCAAAAATTTTATTTTTGAGTAGAGTATCATTTTAAACTTACTGCAAAGTAGATTACAAATATAATATATATAAATGTATATCGAGTTTTCAAAATAGCAGTTATTTTACCCCTAAAATAACCAAAAAAGTGCCTAACTAAAATGCTAAAGGAAGATATGCACACTTTGCTCCTCCAAAGTGCATTTTGCTTCTGAGCTCACCGAAGGTAACGGAAGCTATGTGATTGTTCTAAAGAACAAAAAAATTGTAGGTCTTCAAGTTCAAAAATTCCAAGACAGAAATCCGTTTCAGACATCAGGGAACATTTTTGGTTCCGTGTCTGTGGTCGGTCTGTCGTTCAATTTTTGCAAACCAACATATTGTAAAAACTACGTACAATTTGGGTGATAGGTCATAATTAGCTCATAGTTGGTCCAATATAAGTTTCAACCTTCTGCGATCATTTTTTTTCTCCTCCACATGCACACAAACATACATACCCAATAATAAGTAAATATTTATTTACACCTATAGCTTCAAAAGTACTTATCTGATTTGTATGAAACTTTTATAGTTTATCGGAAGTAACCCGCAGATAGCCCCAGATTAATTTGAACTGTCTGCGCTCTTTAACTTTTGCAAAATTGATACTTTAATTTTTGTAAAAAAAAAAATCCAAACAATTTTGACAGGTTAAAATAACGGGGAAAACAATTAAACAAATTAGACAATAATGACTTGTATAAAATCAATAAAGAACGAAATGCATAAAATACAGATTTAAAAAAGACTTGCATAAAATCAATAAATCAACGAAGAAAGAAATGTTAGGATGCAAGAAGCTATGTGCCACACCAATTGGCGCAGTCTATTTTTTAAATTTTTTTGATTAAAAGAAAAAAAAATGTATGAAATATTAATTTTTATGACCCAAGACACCCTTTTAGTAGCTTGCTAGCAAGTAAAAGTAATTGACGGGATTTTCTTAGGATGCTAAGTCAAATCTTTCCATAGTTATTTCTATCTGTGCCATCCATCCAAAGAAAGACTTAAAATTCATCTTTCTACCTTTGCCTCTCGACTTTACTATGGATGTCTTAACTATATAATGGCTCGGAGCAAGATTAACCTTCAAAATAGTATTCTTTTTGATAACTAATTGTACAAATTGCTTTTTCAGGTGATTGAAATGCACAGTTATGATTTGAGTTCACCTTTACCTAAAAGCCCTTCAAAAAGAGGAAACGCTAGTTCGTTTGACGTTTCTGGAATCGGAGAACTTATGGCAACTCCCACAGGCAAGGATCCAGAAACGAGCATCTTCTCAAGACGAATTAGTCTCTCCGGAGAAGGTATTAGCTCAAATTGTTTAATATTGCCTGTGTTAGTTTGCACTTAGATTTTGTGTGCATATTATATTAGTAAATACAATTATTAGTCATTTATACCTAGATTTTTTATTGAGTTTGGTAAATAAAATTCAGTAAACTTTGAAATTGAACAATATATCTATTCACTAATGATAATCAACTAAAGTGGCTAAATATATTAGCTATTGTGTTATGTTTGTTTTTTGTTTTTTTTACAAGAAGCTAATTAATTTTCTGAAGAATAAGAGTGCAAGTGGAGTATAACAAATGAAAAACCTCTCCACAAAATGAATTTTTAATTTAAATCAAATTATAATTACTATTTACAACTGGAGACAGACAGAGAAAAATAGACTTCAGCACCAAGATTCGAACCAGGGGCCTCCTTTATTTCCAGTAAAGACATTCTAGCCAACTAAGCTGTACTGAAGAATAATTTCCTCTGTCGATAACGATACCTAGTCCCGAATTAAGCTTTCAAATTTTTCCACACGTCTAGAAGTCAACATTAACGACATTAGAACTAGACCGAGAAATAACGCTTGTAATTATAAAGTACCCAATTAGTACCTGTACCTAGTACAATCAATTAGAAATTCAATTTTTATGTTTTTGGTAGTATTCATACTATGGAACGTTTAAATTTAAATTTAAATCAAATTATAATTACTATTTACAATGGGAGACAGACAGAGAACAACAGACTTCAGCACCGGGATTCGGACCAAGGGCCTCCTTTTTTAATAATAATTATGATGTGATTTAAATTAAAATTTAAACAGTTGGTATTATGAATACTACCAAAAACTTAAAAATTGAATGAATTTTTAATTTCCAAAACTTACTAGCTTATGGCCATCATCAGTGCCAGTAAATGGTAAAGGAAAATCCCCGAAGTGGAGTCACATAAGAAACAAAAAATGGACTCTGCTCCAACTCTCCGTGGTTTTTTTTGTCTTATGTGGCTCCACATCAGGCTTTTTCCTTTACCTTTAACTGGCATTGATGATGACCAAGAAGTCTAAAGCTAGTTTTGGAAATTAAACACTTGTTTTGTGGAGAAGCTTTTTGTTGTTTATTCTAATAATTTATTTTGCTTTTTTAGAAGTTTTTTTTACTATAATAAATGAGTATCTCGATACAAAATGTTTGTTTATTATAAAAAAAATAATAAAAAACACAATAGCTAATTAAGGCCAGTTCCAACCATAAAAAACACAATAGCTAATTAAGGCTAGTTCCAACCAATCATTATCATTGAGCTGGTAAACTAGTGTTTGCAACCAGTCTCATATATTATTTGTGGGTCGTTTAAGGATAATATAAAAAAATAAGTTCACATTTGTTCAATTTTCATCATTGCTATATTTCACCCCTCTAGAGGGCATATTTTTGCCTAAAAACACAAAATAAAATCTGTATTAAATTTCCTTTAATTATATCACTTCTTTTTTTTATATAAATTACCTTAAGTTGCTCATTAGGAAAGTGTTATTTTTATCTCATCATAGCCATGATGAAACCAACCCTTTAACGACCCACAAATAATAGAAGATTAATAATAAAAGGGACAAATAGAACAAATATTATATTAAATATCAGTTATTCTGTTTTTACTTTTACAAAACCACAAATTTTTCTCAGAGTTTTTATTAACCATGGATAAGTTTTTGTACAGGGGATATTCTGAGCTCAAAATATTTCCATTAAGTACACAATAATTAAGAAATTGCTGAATACTTACATCTTAAGCTTTCATAAGAGTCATTCAGGCAATATGTTTAAGATCAAGTCTCGTCATTTTTATTTATCTACCTTTCTGCCTGTGCATGCCCATCCTGTAAAAGAATGGGGAAAAATGAAATGTTACACCATGAAGATTATTTTAAATTAAACAAGTAAAAAGATTATTTACATATCATAATTATTATTAGCCCTGCACTTCTAACAATATGTCTCCAAGGCGTACATCTGACTTTAGTTGGTAGCTCTCGGTGCGCAAGCGTGCCAGCCATTAGTCCTTCTTGGTATGCTATCTCTGTTCAATTAACCTTCAGATTGTGTCAAAGTTGTCTTTGCTGCGCTTTTATATATTAGTAATTTACCACTTCTTTTAGTCTACTGTGCCTCAGGGACCCTACCGAGCCTAATCTTATCAAGCTTGTTGCCTTTAATTGGCATTTTTATTGTTCCTAAAATTTGATTATTAAATATTATATTGCCATATTTATAAAAATGTATACTTTATTTTTATATCTATTCATAATATAATTTCAGATTTAAATGCAGCAGGTGCTAGTGAGGAAAAATGTAAAATGTATATTTTGACCTGCTCATTTCAGGTTAAAGGGTCAGTTTGGTAATAATTTTCTCCCTAACGAGCCCCTTTTATCCATTTTATTATTATAAAGAAATGTTTCAAGTTCATGGTTTTATCAGCATTTAAATCTTAAATGTGTATCAGTTGGTCTAATTTTAATTTACGTCTGAGAGGCGTAGTGTTAGAAATAATGGACTATTAGACAGTGTTAGTAAGGCAGGGTTAAAGAGTACTTAATAGACAAGTAATAATGTCTCTCTTCCTTGTTATTAATAATTATACTTGTTTTTTCAGGCATGAATTAACATTCATTTTAACTTTTTTAATTCTTATGCGTGTTTTGTTTTTAGAAAATGTTCATAACGAAGGTATTCTTAAAGCTTTGGATTTGGCAAGAAAGAGTGACCTTCCTCCCAAATCAGTAGTTGATGGTCCTAGACGATCTCGAAGGCTTTCCAGGTTTAAAACAGTGATTAAAAAGACCCCAGCAAAGATAAGGGTCTCAGAAGCAACTATTATGGATATTTCTTTGTCTACATGTTCTGTATCAAAAAAGAATGTTTCGTTCCGACCTAGCCTTGAAAAAACACCGCCTAAGTACATTGGAAAAAGTAACAAAAAAAGAAGGAGTAGGAGTTTTGAACAACCCAAGTCTATATTAAAACGTGCTAGAGTGTTGACACCACTTAAGATCAAGTAAGTATATAATTTTTTTTCATTTATTATGTGTTAATCTAAATAAAAAAAAAAAAAATTGTTCATATTATTATATTTGTTTAAAAAAATCAAGAGAGTTCCAGCATTTCCAGGCTTATCTAATTCTTATTATTTAAATAAAAAGTAATATATTTTCCTTCTATTTTGTTTTCCAGCAATGTTGAAAGAACACCTCTTGGTTTCAGTAATGTGACATCTACACCCCTTCCCAGCCATTTGACTCAAAAGCACTCCCTTTATAAGCAATCGAGGTCAAGCTGTATTGATATTTTCTCACCTCAAGAATTCAGTGATATAGGAACCCCAGAGTTCTCTTCTCCAGCTTACTCTGAAATCATGTTTGACACTCCTATATCAGAAAGGTCATCTAGAAGGTCTGTCAAATCATCGACATCACTATACACCCCTAATCAATCTATAAAAACAATAAATGACTGCTTTTCTGCAGGATCGGCAAGTTCTTTTAACTTTAGTGGTCTTAGAACTCCAAGTGTTAGCCAAGATGTTTTTGTTTCCACTTTAGACTCCTCGACAAGGAAGTCTATTGCTTCTAGCAATAACTCTTTGAAAATAACTCATGTTGAAATACCAGGAACTTCTCGAAATGTACCCTCTCCTCATGCTTCCGATATCTCTGATTTGTTTTCATCTGATGTGAAAATGACTAGAAGCCGTTCCCTTATTAATCTGGATAAATCTCCCAAAAGAATTCCTGAAATTATTGTCACTGAGCCAACTCCACGAAGAAGTTTAAGTGCTGATTCAATTCAAAGGAGTTTGCGTTCAAGAAACAAAACCATTGATTCAAATTATCTTAGTCCTAGATATAATGTGAATCAGAAAAAGCCACCTAAAATCCATACACCAGATAATTCTTATATCAAAGGATTGCGTAAAATGTTTAAAACACCAAATTTTAAAGAAGCATCTTCTCCAATCCCTGATTATACTAATGTTAGAGGAGTGCGGAAAATGTTTAAAACACCTAATGTTAAAGAAACGTCTTCTCCAATCCCTGATTATACTAATGTTAAAGGAATACGGAAAATATTCAAAACACCTAATGTTAAAGAATCGTCTTCTCCAATCCCTGATTACACTGATGTTGGAGGAGTGCGGAATATATTCAGAACACCAAATATTAAAGAAACAACTTCTCCAGTCTCTGATTATACAGATGTCAAAGGAATACGGAAAATGTTCGAATCACCGAATGTTAAAGAAACATCATCTCCTGCCCCTGATTATTCTAATGTCAAAGGAGTCCGAGAAATCTTTAAAACTCCTGGTGGCAAAGACACTTCTTCCCCTATTGCTGATTATTCTGACGTAAGAGGGGTTCGAAAAATGTTTGCCTCGCCAAATAAAAGAGATTCTGTTGAGTCTGTTATTAATTATTCAGGTATAAGAGACCTGTTTTCTTCTAAAAGACGATCAAGTAGAATAATTGATCTAACAAAAACTGAAGAAGAACTACCTAATACTGTACTCCCATCCCTTGAAAGTCCCAGCAAAATAAATAGTGTCAAACAATTGTTTGACGGATCTTCAATGGATTTAGAAGGGGCTCGGAAATTATTTTTGGATGGTCCTTCAGGTAGTGGATCTCCCACCATTGTGAAAAATGCTGACAATGTTTCTCAAGTACTTACTGGCAGTAAAAAGAGAAAACCTTCCAAAATATATGATTTGGTTAATCGATCATTAGATAAAGAAACAGATCATATTGTTTCCACTAATGATGACAAAATCCATTTATCTGCAAAAAATAAGAAAACACTTGTTGAAGATTTGGTGCCTAAAAGAAAGAGGCAACCAACTTCATCATTTAGTGACAATGAACAACAGTTAGATAAAATAACTCTTACCAACGGAAATGTCAGTGGAAAATCAGAAGAGACAGCCGTCAATTCAAAGAAAACTGTCAATACTGCTTCTGCTCAACTAGAAGGTGCAATACCTGATAAGAAGATACGGGGTGCTAAGAATGTTGCAGCTGTACCTGAAGAAACAGTTATATCTGTGAGGAAAACCCGTGGAGGTAAGACTGTTTTAACTCAACTGGAAGAAACAAGTCAACCTGAAAGAAAGACTCGTAGTACTAAGAATGATGGAAATAAGGAAATAGTAAAGCCTGAAAACTATACTCGAGATGCTAAAGATTTAGTTGAACCTAAAGAAGTAGTGATGTATGAAAAGAAAACAAGAGGTGCTAGGAATGTTGCAGCTGAACCTGAAGAAACAAACATGCCTGTTAATAAAATACGAAATGGTAAGAATACTTCTAAAGCTCACCCAGAAGAAGCAGCTTTGCCTGAAAAGAAGACTCGGGGTGCTAAGAATGCATCTGAACCTGAAGAAGTCGTCACACCTTTAAAAAGAACACGAGGTGGTAAGAATGTTTCTACTCAACTAGACGAGTCAACTAAACCCGAAGAACCTAAAGAATCTGTGATGTACGAAAAGAAGACAAGAGGTGCTAAGAATATTGCTGCTGAACCTGAAGAAACAATCATACCTGTTAATAAAACACGAAGTGGTAAGAATACTTCTGCTGCTCACTCGCAAGAAGCATTTTTGCCTGAAAAGAAAACACGTGGTGCTAAGGTTGTTGTAGCTGAACCTGAAGAAGCTGACATGCCTGTTAATAAAACACGAAGTGGCAAGAATACTTCTGCTGCTCACTCGCAAGAAGCATTTTTGCCTGAAAAGAAAACACGTGGTGCTAAGGTTGTTGTAGCTGAACCTGAAGAAGCTGTCATGCCTGTTAATAAAACACGAAGTGCTAAGAATGCTTCTGCTGCACATTCACAAGAAGCAGTTGTGCCTAAAAAGAAAACTCGTGGTGCTAAGGTTCTTGAAGCTGTACCTGAAGAAGCCATCATGCCTGTAAATAAAACACAAAGTGCTAAGAATGCTTCTGCTGCACATTCACAAGAAGCAGTTGTGCCTAAAAAGAAAACTCGTGGTGCTAAGGTTGTATCTGAACCTGAAGAGGCCGTCATGCCTCTTAAGAAAACTCAAAGTGGTAAAAATGCTTCTAAAGCTCACCCAGAAGAGGCAGTTGTGCCTGCAAAGAAGACGCGTGGTGCTAAGCATGCATCTGAACCTGAAGAGGATGTTGGTGCTGCAAAGAAGACTCGTGGTGCTAAGCATGCATCTGAACCTGAAGAGGATGTTAGGCCTGCAAAGAAGACTCGTGGTGCTAAGCATGCACCTGAACCTGAAGAGGATGTTGGGCCTGCAAAGAAGACCCTTGGTGCTAAAAATGTTGTAGCTGAAACTGAAGAGACGTCTATGCCTGTTAAGAATACTCGAAGTGGTAAGTCCACTACTGTTCAAATAGAAGGGACAAGTAAGCCTGAAAAGATTACTAGAGGTGCCAAAAAGGTTGCAACAAAATCTGAAGAAGCTGTCATACCTGCCAAAAAAACACGAGGAGGTAAGAATGTTTCTACTCAACTGGAAGAGACTAGTAAGCCTGAAAATAAAACTCGTGGTGCTAGGAAAGTAGCTGAACAAGAAACAGTGATTCCAGTAAGAAAAACCAGAGCCTGTAAAAATGTTTCTACAGATCAAGACACAGTGGTACCTGCAAAGAAAACACGAGGCAATAATAATGCATCCACACAACAGGAAGAGACAAATAAACCTGAAAAGAAGACTCGAAATGCTAAGAAAGTAGCAGCTGAACCTGAAGGGACAAGTAAACCTGTAAAGACTCGAGGTCTCAGAATATAGTTAACTCTTACGTTAACAATCATGCTTGTGAGAAAGCATGAGGCAATAGCAATGTGCTTGTTAGGAAAGGGACGAGTGAACCTGAAAAAGTTGCTATCAATGTGATAAGACCTGAGGGAAAACAAATCTAATCAGCTGTAATTGCTAAATGATATAACTAAAACAGCATTTATTTACGAAGAGTTCAAAATAATTAGATTAGTTTTTAATTGTTACTTAGCGTACAAAGCAAAATAAGTTTGTGTTTAAGTGTATTTAAAAAAAACCTAGGGACTCAACGACAGTTTAAATATTTTTAGAGATATAATTTTTGTAAAATAGAAACTAAGATTAGAGGAAGAAATAATATATTTAGAAATAAAATAGATAGAATTATGTCACCCTAATATGTAAAAAAAAAAAGTAATAGTTATTTTATTACTTTCAAAAGGGAAAAGAATTATAGAATGTGTCACAATTTATTTCAATATAGAAAAACAATTAAATAAAGACAGTAGAATATCGAATGTTAGAAATTGTAAGAAGAAAAACTTTTTTTGAAATATTAAGGACTTATCTTTTTAAAGTTCTGTACCGTTTGGAAATAATGAAAAAAAAGTGATAATTGTGGAAATATCTTAAATGTAATCATTGACAAAAGAATATTTGTAAAATAAAAGAAGAATATATTTAAATATATGTTGCTTCTGATGTACCTGATTATAACTAAGTATAATTTTTAGCTTACATTTTTTTTTTTAACTGCTGTTTTGGTAACTGCAATTTAATATAGTTAAGTTTTAATTTAGGGAAGAAAATGTTTTAGAGCATGAACTTGAGGAACGGCATTATGCAGTCTTTTACTCTTATATGAATTGTATCAAAGATTACCTTTGTATCAAGAAACGCAGAAGACATTATAGGTAGGATAAGAAAAGATTAACAGCTCTGTAGAATATTGACACATTTTCATACTTGAATATGTGTTTTTTCCCCTATAAATGTGTTTTCTTTTAACTTTCACATTTAGAAATTTATTAATCATAATAGCTATGCTTTAATCTCTTGAGGAAAGCATATAAATGATTTTGAACATATCTTAAACATGCATATCGCTGAAATTCAAAAAAGTTTTTGAGTGAGGAGAAAAGTGCATGATTACTTGTTTACTTTTGCATACCTTTAACTGTGAGGATTACACGAGGAACAACAATATATATATATATATATATATATATATATATATATATATATATATATATATATATATATATATATATATATATATATATATATATATATATCCTTCTTTATAAAATAAAGAGAGATGTGTCTCCACTAAAAAGTAACTTTAATGCTTAAAGCCTGCATTCAACATCTAGTGTTCATCGAGACAGGTTTAAGTCACACTGTGTCAGACTTAATCCTTTATATCTACTCCTACACTGGCTATTTCACATTTCTACTGGTCTTCAATGGCACTAAAGATTACAACTAGAAGTTGAACGTCAGCTTTGCCCTTAGTAAAATACATTTTTTGTGGAAATACATCTTCCTTTATGCCTTCTCTTCAAGAATTGATTAAAAGCAAATAACTTGTAATTCTCTCTTCTTCCAAACTTATGCTTTTTCAGGAATGTGTGTCCATTCATGTTAAAGATATTTTCAATTAAAGGGTTATTTCTGCAAATTAGTAAAAGTTAAACATGAATGAAGTATTTACTAGCAACTCTAGTAAGTTCTAGAAATTTTAGCACAAATATAATAAACATGTTGTATTCATTCTAAAATCCCCCCACAAAAAATCTTAGATGTAAAAACTGCTTAATGCCTTAATAATTATTTATTGTGTTCTTCAAATATTTTATTTTTTGACCTTTTTTTTATAATATATAAAAAAGTTAAAATGTATTGTGAATACATTTTACTGTGTACTAGATTTTTGTTTGAACAATTTGTAGATTTTTGGTTTGTTGGTGTTTTAATTTTTTTCATATTTATCTTAATTTCATTAATGATCTTTTTCTAAGTAGGTATTTATATAAAGGAAGATAACAAATGTTCTACAGATTAAAAAAAAGTGTATATATATTTATAATTTTTTTTAATATTACATCAGGGATTTGTAAATTTTAACAATGATTACATAAGTTAATAATTATGGTCATGTTCTCAAATTATTATTATTATTATTTAGTTGAATACTAATTGAACTAATTTGTTCGAATTTTTGTGCAAATTTAAAACTATTTTATTTACTATTAAGTTCATTCATTTTTTTTCTTTCTAATTAACTTATCAAAGTTTTTAATTATTTCTTCATATGGGCGTGTTAAAGATATTAATAGTTTTTTGTGTGCATTTTTCTAAGGACAATCCTTGTGCTACAAAATGTGCTTGAAAGCCGAAAGGTAATATCCTAAATATTTTTAATTTTATTTATTATATCATATTTTGACCTTTCATTTCTTTTTTAATTATTTACAAATTTTAAAATGTACTTTGCTTTTTGTATTTATACATATTTTTTTTTCTTTTATTTATTTATTTTATCTCTTTTTTTGCTTAAATGGTCCTTTTTAAATATGTTTGCAATTAAAAAGAAAAAAAATGATTTTAAATAATATAATATGTATAGTGATTTGAAAAAATAAATAAGTAAATTAAAAATAAATGGTTAGATGAATTAAGAGTTTATCATTGTGTTACCAATTTTTTACCTTTTTGTGGAAAAATAAACTAAAAAGCAATTAAGTTTATTCAATTGTAAAGGAAATGAAATAGGTTGAGGGTCCAAATTTCGTTTAGTTATTCATTATGAGGTATTTTTGGATTTTTTTTTGAAATTAGGACTCTGACTTCTAAGGGAGGGGGGAGCAGTGAATGTGAAGAATTTTTACCTCAATTCTGAAAGTTAAAATTTTAGGAAAGTCTTCTTTTTAAAACACAAGCAATCGCCAAAAAGGAAAATGCTTTGAATAGAATCCTAGAAAGGTCAAATTGGTGTGGTGTGAAAAACCACTGGTGCTATGAAGTTGGTAAAAAAGTGTTAAACATCTACATAGATGTAAACCATCCTTTATTTATCTATGTAGACCCAAGTATCTATGTATAATAAATAATAATAGCCTGATAAAATTATTAATTATAGATGGCACTTTTTAACTTAACCCATTGAATGCGTAATCCAATTTATGAACCTACCTTAGTGACTGAATAAAATTTACACAATTTTAAAAGTTAATTATAAATAAAAAAAAAAATGTTTGGATCCACTGTAGATACAAACGTAAGCGGGCCTGACGGAGCCTTGCAAGATGGTTCTACTCAAGGCACGGAGAATAGAGCTACTGAGGGCTGAAAGGAAGGGCTTGGACCCCTATTCCTTTGTCCCAAGGTACATTGGAATAAATATACCTTCCTATTAATAGTAATTTAGACTAAGGAATAAATGCTATTCTGTAGATATGTTCCTTTGTCTAAATAACTGTTAACACAAGGGGACATAGGGGGGTGCTAAAGTAAAAAAGTACCAACAAGATTTTTAAATGAGTTCCTGTAACCCTTTTGGGACTGTACACGTCTTAGTACGTAGACATGAGTCGAGCCACAGGGCCTGCATTTGTCATAGGACATAGGAATGTAATATTTCATCGGGTCTATACCCATCTGTAGAAGTTTGATGTAGTTTCTATGTACATATCCTTCCCACTTCCATACTCTGAATGCGCATTTAACCCTAGAAAGCTAACCTGGAGTCAAAATGACTCCCATTTTTTTTTAAACTACGAATGCACGGTGTCTGTAAAACACAGAACTCCCACATCTCAGCTATGCTATCTCCCACCCTTGAATGACCCTTCTACACTTCTATCAGTTGCACATTCTGATTCTAAAGAGGACATATCGTTTGTTTTTCTGCAGTCACGGAGTCATTTTGACTCCTGTTTAGTCTTACACGTAAATTTTTTGTAGGTCATTTTGACGCAGAATAGTATTTTTTAGAATAGTATGTCGTGTTATTGTTTATTTGGTCATTTCAAATCTTATAAATTAGATATTATGTAACTTTTAATTCAATAATTATTTCAAATTAAAGGTAATATAATTGTAATTTATTCATTTATAAGTATAAATTGTTATATTTTTTTTTGTCTTTATATGTCTAAATTATATAAAGTTAATAGAATATGAATATAGTCAAATAATGGAGAAAAAATACAATGATCCAAACGACATTTATCACTTGATGAAGGAAATGACCGATTCAGATACCGATTATGAAAAAGAGCGTATTCGACAGTAATGGTGACGATTGTGATTTGAAAATATAAAATGCCTTTATGATCCCATCAGCGATGATGAGGAAAATAATAAATTAATTGAAACAATTTACGAAATAGAAAAACAAAAGGAAAGGAAAGAAAAAGCTACATAAAATAAAGTAAATAAAACCACTCCGGTAGATAACAATACCGGATATGTAATAGTATAGTGCAGTTTGAAAAACCGGAATTAAAAGGAAAAAATTGTTTTTTATGGCAAACAATGCACCCAAGTGTCCCATCAACTAGCCCTAAAACGTGTTAAAAAAATATTGTACATATTAGGCCTTTATATTTTAATAAAACTGGGTATAATAGATTAGGGAGTCAATATGACTCAAGGTTAGTCTTAAGAGGTTAAAAAATATGGTTAGCGTTCTAGGGTTAAAAGCCATCTTGTGGATCTGTAATAATGTACTAAACTTTATAATGTCTCTACTATGTGTCGAAATAGTCTAAATAAGATATTTTTTAACGAAACTGTCTAGAAATATGTTTTTAAAGAAAGAACTTGAATTTTTTACTCAACACCTGACCATGGTGTGAAAATACCAATCTCCTATTCATATCAATTCTTTTTTTTTAACAAAGAGCTATAATTAATCAATACGATTGATCATTAGGCGTGAAGAATAAATATGAATTCATTTAAATTGACAAGACCTTTTAAAACTTCCACATAATGTCATAATCTTAATTTGTGTAGGTATATACCTACAGAAATTACCCCAGGTAGACCTGGGGTGGTTTGGAGTTAATCCTTTTTTAAATTTTTGTTACTTTTATGTATATTTTAGGTTTCTTGCACTACTTTTTTCTTTTTAAACATGGAATTTCCAACACATATGATATGTTTATATTTAATCCATATATTCATGATAAGTTTAGATATCCACTATTATTATTTATGCTTTCCCTTTTTCATAAAGTTAGTCCTTATGTGACAACTATCAAGGATTTTTGATTTTGCTTGCAATTTTGGTGTTTCACCCGGTTTTTACCTCAGACCATCTACTTACAGGAATTACTGAATGCTTTCCTCACCACAAACGATCTAGACAGGATCTCCTAATCTGTTTTACTCTTTCTTGATAGGGGAATTTAGGCAGCTGAGGGAGCTAGCACATATAAAAGTAAATGTGTATGATAGAGTTAAACAGAAAGTAAAATAAAATATTATTTGGTGTCAGACACTGCTTGTTGATGTGGGTAATTGGCTTTATTAATAAATGAGAAATTGGCCTCATCAACCATAGAAAAATAATTTATTAGATCACTATGCTATTAGTTATTTACAGACATTATTAAGAGGAGTGTCATGGGGACCTGTGGTTTGTGTACTTTAAAAGCACTTGTTTTGATTTTTTACTCTCTTTATAAAAAAAAAGAGAGAAGGGAGTAACAATCTAAGAAGGTGTACAGAATGTTCTTCTTTAGACTTTTACTCACCTTAAAAAAAACAAGTGTGATATTCCTTTGTCCCAAACCCAAAGTACATTGAACTAATCATCCCTTTGTCTTAATAGTTATTTAGTCAAAGTCATTTATATGCCAAAGAAAAACCTAGGGGAGTAACAATCTAAAGTAGTACCATTTTAATTTAAGCATAGATTTCCTTCTATAGAAAGTGTTTTTAGTTATTTGAAGATTGTGAGTAACAAGTTACAATAGAATTAACACTTAAGTTTATTTCAGGAATGTACACTGCATAGTAAATGCTTTTGTTGCTTCTCTCTAAACCATTCTTATGCAAATAAGTATTATTATATTTTGTATGAATAATAAATTATGCAGATTTGGGGACGGAATACTAAATAAAAAAAACTTCTATAGTCCTGTCAGTATTGTGACAGCTGTGAAAACAAAGCATTTTTTTTGACAGTGTGTGAGAGTGCCCTCTTCAAGTTTTAGTTGACAATAAAGTAAGTACTTTTCAGTATTATTTAATTTGTTTTATAAATAAGTTATGAATTGAGCCAGATCAAAAAATCAAATTGATCACCATTTGTATTTTTATTATATAGAAAACTATATTGACTTGTATTCATTCTCTTTTGGTCTTTTTAGGGTTTGAATAAAAAGGTTGTTTTAGAAAAACCAAAAAAAAAAAAGTAAAAACAGCTATATTTCACCCTTATTGAGAGCTTCTTTGGGCTGGTAACATTGTCTATTTTGAACCATATTTATATCCGGTTTATTTTGTTAGTTTTTTTTATATAAAAACAAAAACTGCCATTTTACCTCACAAATTAAAAGAAATTAAAAAAAATCCTCCACGTGAGTCATACAATTTTTTTTTAATACAAAAAATCTTTATATAAAAATAAAACAGATAAAAATATGGTTGAAAATAGACATGTTACTGAAGAATGTTACCAGCGCGAAGAAGCTCTGAGTAAAGGCAAAATACAGCTTTTTTTTAAATAGGGGAAGAAAACAACCTTTTTATTTAAACCCAAAAAAGACCATAAGAGAATATAATATGTCAATATAGTGTTTTATACAATAAAATAAGGGTTCTAAGAAAATTAAAAAAAAAAAATTATATTAGAAATATCTCAAAAACTTATCAGACAAATTTTGTTGTATCACTTGGAAGATTTTTAGGCAAAACCAAGGACCCTTATATTTTCCTGCATGTGTCTGTCCGTCCCTCCGGTCGCCTGCTCTCACGGCTACACCTTTCGTCTGATCACTTTGAAATTTGACATGTATGTGTCTTGTACCTACCCACATATTTTAAAAATATAGCGACGTAGGAAAGTTTGAAGTGGGTATGAAACGTGTCCCCCCCCCCCTCCCTATCTCGCTTATGTGAAGTGCAAAAAATCTGAAAAAATTCCTGAACATTCTTCGACCAAAAGTAAAGATACCACTTTTTGGAAATTTCCAAAAAAATGTTATTTTATTTTTTATTGACAAAATACGTTTTTTTATAACTATGGTCTTTTCGATGTATTTATATGGTTGTAGTCCGGTTCTGTGGCAAAAAAATACTTTATCAGAAGTTTGTTTATGTGTTTTGAGAATATCAAATAGGATAGTTCAAAGTAAGCTTTTTTGCATTTTAAAAAACACCATCAATAGGGTACTACTTAAACTATACAGGGTTGCCTAAGGACCCTCGCTGAGTGCTGACTAGCACATGCTTGACCTGTTTATTTAATTTTGTGGATTTGGCTATTTTTACACTAAATCTACATTTTGTGGTTTAGCCATGACATGTTTTAGCCTAGTATTATCTATTATATTCTTTATAATAATGTATATTATCTGCTGCTATACATATCTTAATGACCCCTTTCACTAAAATTAATGGATTTTGAATGAGGCCACTTTTTAAACAAAAATAGATGAAATGAGGAAGGAATAAAAAAAATCCACACCACAAATCATGTTTCAATATTAAATTATTAATTATAGAATGTCATTTAGATTGTGGTTTAAATTTAATTTTTGTGGGCATTTTCAAGTATAGTGGAATAGTTAGTAAATGTGAGGGGACAGCTAGATAACCATGACCAGACTGATAACCCCTCCATTTCCAAAGATTAACACATGATAAAAAAGAATTCAATTTAATTACTTTTACGTCAGTAATCAACACACTTTTAAAACAAATAGACTGGAGTCTTGGTGGGCATTATTTTTAACCTTATTTATATTTACCTATTATAATTTTCTTATATTAATTTATAAATTAAATTTCCAAGTTTTTAATTGAAAATAAAAATTGGATTAATTATTTTAGTGAAGAAATACCCTATATATTATAATTGTTTTTGGAAAATGAATGACTCATAAATTAAGTGTATGATCCTCCATGTTTTGTTTGATTTACAAATTAATTTAATCAGGTATTTGTTTTAATTTAATTTTAACTGAGTTTTTTGTGCTTATTGTTCCATGTTTAATTAAAAATTAATTGTGATTTTGTCACAAGTTACTTTAGATTAAATTTTGTAGGTATACATCCTCAAATGTTTTAATATCCACTTGCGCTTTGTTTATTTTATATTAGCTAAATGATACATACTGTATATAGTCCAGGAGATAGCGTGCATAAAAGTGTCTGACTAACATCAAGCTAGAGTTTTGTGTATTAGTTAATCTTTTGGTGCCTTTTAAGAATATGTGGTTGCCTAAGTTTGTATGCAGGACATAGCTTAGCAATAGGCATTTGAAAAAAAACGGTGGAGAGCGGCCATGTCCCGCTCATTTTGGTGGACAATGTACGTTTCATAATCCTGAGTACAAAATTAGTTAGTAGACCAAAAATCAAGTTGATGTTAGTTTATCACTGGATAGGTTAGTTATTCAAATATTACTCCCAACCAAAGTGGTTACCTATCAAGTAACAATCTAAGATCAACTTCATTTTTGGTCTACTAACTAATTTTGTACTCAGGATTATGAAAATTACATTGCCCACCAAAATGGGCTTGATATGGCTGCTCTCCACCGGTATGTTTTTTTTTTTTTGTTTTTTTTGTTTTTTTCAAATTCCTGTTGAAAAGCTATGTCCAGCAGATGAACTTCTCCCCTTAACGAGGGGTCTAAGGGATATGGAATACCCCCAGAAAGGGGTGTCCTGGAAATTTTTTGAAATTTACTTGCCTGGAGATCACTTTTTACACTAGTTTGTCTTTTACCTATCATAAACAGCTATCATGATTTTTATGGAAACACTTATTTAAAGGTTAATAAATTCATGATAGTATGGGACTAATTATTATTTTACTGAGACGCTGTTTATTTTAGTATTCTTTATTGGAACCATGGCTTCATACGAAATCTGTTCACTACAGATGATACACTGAGGTATATGGATCTCTTCATTTGATGTGAAACCAAAATGACTAATACGTATGATATTTCTGCGCAGTCAGCTGTGAATTCCTGTTTGAACTAAATTGTTTTTCTACAGTACTTTTACAGACAGGCATTATTTTGTTCTGAATAGTTTAAATTTTATTCTGGATCCCATGGCACACTTAGTGGGCTTCGCAGCACATAGTTTGGGAAACCCTGATTAACCCATTCAATGCGGGTGGATCCATGCCGTGCTAACGCGCCTGACAGGTGGATCCACAGTGGATCAAAGCCCTCCATTTCAGCCCTCTGTAGCTCTATTCTCCGTGCCTTGAGTAGAACCATCTTGCAAGGCTCCGTCAGGCCCGCTCACGTTTGTATCCACAGTGGATCCAAACTTCTTTTTTTTATTTTTTATTTATTTTTAAATTAACTTTTAAAATCGTTTAGATATATACGGTAACTAAGGTAGGTTCATGAATTGGATTACGCATTGAATGGGTTAAAAGATTATCCGAATATTTAATTATCCGAGCTACCCTACACAACATTAGTTTGGATAATCGTCGCTCTACTGTATATGTCTAAATTAATTTTTATTCAATAATTACCAATATATTGTTATTCTGTTTTATTTTCCAGGAAATGACTCCAAATGTTTGAAACTGAATTTGATTGCAGTAATCAATCATAATGTGTCAGTTCTTTGGGAAGTGCGATATTTGTGTAATACTCATGTGGTTCTTCATGCTTGGCAACATTGTCGCCAGTATGTACTTCACCATAGTTGTGATACTACACAACTATGGAAGAAATTCAACTATAGACTCTATGCCTTCAACGCCAACGTGACAAACATCTATATAAATATATCTCATAAGAACACCTTTTGTAAATTTACTCTTTTAGTTTAATGAATAATTAAGACTTGCCCGAGGATATTATATTTGTACTACAACCTGATATACAATTTTAATTAATGCATGTAATACCCCACCAAATAATTGTAACACTTGCAATAAGTACTTTTTTGTGCAAGGGAATGTAAATATAAATTTTTTTTTTAATATTAAAGATGTTATCTTCCCTAAAATAACATGTATGCATTATTATATTTTTATATATTTATTTTAATTTTTGCAAAGACAACATGATAAATTAATATGATAAAACAAGAAATTCTGGCACACTTGCCTTTTATTCAGACAAGTTGTGACATAATATAAGAAGTTGTTGATAGGAATATAAGATGGAATCAGTGCATATCATTTCTCTTACATTCTGACTATTCTGTATGCAGAAAAGAACAGACTTGTCACTAGTCTACCAAATTCCATTACATTTGTAAGGCCTACTTCACACATACCTGGCCAGCCGGACAAACGCTCTTTGACTCGGTTCAGATGCTCTTTGACATGGAGTCAAAGATAGTCTGGAGTGTGAAGGTATCGTTGCAATGCATTGGCTTTATAGCAGAATAAAAAAAAAAGGAGGAACAGGATTCAGTGGGAGCATCCTTTCAACTTCCTTCCTCAACAGAAGTTGGAGCATTTTACGTCCTCTTAGCCCAATTGAGAGAAGATGTAAAGAGTTCTTAAGCCACTTTTAAAGATGGCTACTTTTGATGATCCCCATGGAAAGTTGATAGGAAAAAAACATAAAAGCACAGGAAAACAGGAGTAACAGGATTCAATAGGAGCATCCTTCCAACTTAAAGAGAACAGAATTTGGAGCATTCTACGTGCTCTTAACCCAATTGAGAAAAGATGTAAATAATTTTTTCAACTACTTTTGATGAACTCCATGGAAAGTTTAAGGATGCAACATCAACACAACTGCAAGAATGTATCCAATGATAACTGTATTAGCATAAAAAATAATATAAACAAGGTGTCAAAGTTAGACTAACTTGAGACTGCCGGTTAGCCAACAGTTGACAAATGTGAAATGATAAACATATATAATAGGGTGGGCCGAAAAAAATGTTGTTTTTTTCTGGTACCGCTATAGTGTGGAAAACTTGCCTCCTACAATACAAAATTGATACGTTTAAAGTAGACTTTAAACGTGTACTCATTGGAGAAAAAAAAAAAAAAAACCGTAGAAGTAAC
The DNA here is from genome assembly GCA_951217055.1 of Gerris lacustris. Taxonomy (NCBI): domain Eukaryota; kingdom Metazoa; phylum Arthropoda; class Insecta; order Hemiptera; family Gerridae; genus Gerris; species Gerris lacustris. The sequence continues at coordinate 17,609,220 of OX578284.1, forward strand.
AGTAGAAGTAACAGTGAACGAATGGGTCCTAATTAACTTTTGTAAATAGTTGTATTATATTATGTAAAAGACACACCCCAACTTTGGATGGTTGGTTGGGTGAAACTCGATGTGTATCTCGTGGTCAGTTTTGGGTCGCATAATTCTGACAAGTCGGACAAAGAAACTCGCAATAATGTTGTAAATTTCCGTTTTTCGAACACATTGCGCGACCGGAAAACATTGAAGTATTAATGATATTTAAATTTATTTTACTCTATTAAGCCATAAAATAACCATAAAAAACTATAGCGTGTTAATCGTAAAATTTTAAGTAACATTAAAAAATTTACAAAAAATGTTTAATTTCGTGAATTTTAATAAACTTTCAGTGCGATGCGCTACCGGAGATTTCAACCGTTTTAAAATTTTTTACGTCGTTTTTCTTCTTATTGTAGGAGGCAAGTTTTCCACACTATAGCGGTTCCAGAAAAAATAAAAATCTATTTTTTTTCGGCCCACCCTAATATATAAGTCCCCACTGATCCACTGTACCGGTGCTGGCACTGGAGGTATCTAGAGTCTGGCAATGTCTGATTGGCCCCGGTAAGTGTGAAATGTCCCTAAGAGAAGAAATAGAACTATTGCTTTTATTTTTACTCTTGGAGGCCTTAAATGGTCAATAACCAGTTTCCAGAGGGTGAACCAATAAACCATAATAAATAATTGTTTATTTACCTAGTTGGACCTAGTGTAAAAAAATCATGTTTACATTGATTTCCCTCAAATTATGCCTATACTTTTAAGTCTTAAGTGTTTTCAGTTTCAGCAACAAGTTCTTGATGAATTAAAATTTCATTTTGGTTGTTTGCCACCTGAATTTAGACAAAAATAATGTCTTGATTTCACCTTGAGGTATGAATATTATTATAATGAATATTTGTTTATAAGCTGAATATTTTATAATACATTTCATTGAAATCAGTTTTGTTTTTTAGGCTTTAAGCATTTGTAGACAATCTTAAAATAAGTTGAACCATTAAATCAAATTTTCACCCTATCACAATATTCTCTCTCTCTCTATATATATACTCTACTATCCTTTATGAACACACACAATACTCGAGCTTTGTTTCCTATTATAATTAAAATATTTGGTTTTGTTTATAATGTTATATACAACATGTTTATTATAATTTATACTATACATAATTTTATTTTATTTAAATATTGTATATAATAATATGTTTAATTATGATGTAAATATATATACATACATATTTTTTCATTTATAATATTTTTCGGTTTCATCCTAAAATATTTAAAGGAGTGTTTCTTTATTATGCTTCCAGGATTATTATAAATATATTAACATATTTATACTGAAATGAGACTAGGATGATCAACAATGAGCTATAGAGATAATAATAGTAGGTGACATAATCTAATAGAAGCCTATCCACTGTCAGCAGTTGATTTTGAAGTTAGAATCTACTATTTTAAAATATTGTTAAAATTTAAAACTTCCTATTAGTGGATAGGAAAACAGTTGACTCTCAATAATTCTCAGCAACTGATCAGTCCCTAGAAAAGCTCTCAGTATTTCAAAGAAAAACAATGCAATTTGGTACACTCCAGTAATTCGAAGTTCCTCTCCCTAACTCTTGACAATTCAAACTTCCTTCCTTAAAGATGGACTGTTTACCATTTTATGAACTGTTTACCATTTACGCTCTGTAAATGGTAAACAGTTGCGATTGGCAAAGCAAATTTGTAAATTTAATAATAAATTATAACTCACGTAACTTTTTTTTAGTCATATTCTTTTGTTTCTAGACAATTGTTCTGTCCACATTAACACCCCTCCTTTATCTAATGTAAAACTTCTTGTTTTCCCCCTAAATTACAACCGCTTTAATTCAAAATTTAAAAACTTTATATCACCAAGAAATTGTGAAGCAAAAGTGAAACTGCGAGTCTTTTCCCTCCAAACCCAAGTTGAAGAGGGAGTTTTTGAAGCTTTATTCACACTTGAAAAAACTATTGACCATATCCGTTTGAGTTCCTTAAAGCAAAAAGTAATTACTAATTTTTTTTCTCCAAAGAAAGACTAATTTTCCATATTTTTTTTTATTTTTTAATGTATGTACATACTGTACTTTGTTCTCACATACAGTATGTAAATTGCATTAAATTTTGTTAAAATAAACATTTTTTTTCTGCCCCTTATAAATAAGTTACTCTAAGCATGGGTTAGTATACAGAACAGAAAATTACCAGTTATATTTATATATAGTTGGTCTTCAACGGTTTATCATATAACATCTTAAGGTATGTTAATCTCCAAGGTTGATCCCTTGGCAGCATCTTCATAGTGTACACGCTACTCGCTTTCAGTAAAGATGTAAGCACCTAAGTCAAATAGATAAAAATGTGAAGGTTTAGTAAACAACCTGATAAACAAAAAGGAAAATGATATTTTATTAATGAAAAAGGAATTAGAATTCTTATAATTCATGAGTTATATCAGTGCTAAGATATATCTTTCTATGAAGCCGGGCACATATAGAGACGTAACTCGTAACGCAGGGCAAGACAGTTTTTTTTTAAAATATGAGACTACGTGAATAAAGATACCAGATCCACAAGGCAGGCCATGTGTGGAGCAGTACTACCCTGCCTTATTCTGCATCTCAATTCCCACAGGGTCGTATATTTTTGCACAGTTCTGAACAGTCAAACAAATACAACTACAAAAACCTAGTATTCCTATTTTATTTTAGCCCTATTCCAACTCCCTACTACAATAAATACTACAACTATTTCAATACGAGTTTTATCGTTGTATTGAAATGGTGCTTGTACTATTTATCATAGGAAGTTGAAATAGGAATCAAATTGTGCAGAATTAAAATTGGGAATGTAGCCTGTACTTAGCTTTTTGATATCTTGCTTAAAACCAATAACATTTTAATTTTAATGTTTTTTCTAACCTCAAAGGGCGGTAGTTAAAACCTTCACATCCTCACCAACCTCTCCCTCTTTTAAACAGTCAAAAAACATAAGCAGAGAAAAATAGTCAGTTAATTGATTCCGTTACTTTAGTTATTACTAAAGTTGAATCCGGTGTAGTATAATTACATATATTCTTGAGGTCCGACAATAAACTGATTAATCCTTATAGCGATGTGTGTTTATTTCTTTACTCAAAAATAAAACCATGATATTATCTATATACCTCAAAATCTCCGTCAAAACAACTAATGATTCAGAAAATATTAATTTAAGGTTACGTTATACGTTATTTATTACGTTGTATGTTATTTATTACCTTTTATATCTTCAAGATGTACTTTAGTAATAATTCCAAATAGCTCCAATCAACAAGTGACGCGATCTTTTTTCATATTGAAGAATATAACATTTGCCCGCTAAACATTGATCTTCTTCTTCTTCTAAATTTTTCTTCTATAACCTTACCGAAACCTCTATTATCCTCTGTTTAGACTTTTTTTAAAACATGTGTTATTTGTGTTTTTGTTTTAAATATGATTAGAGTTTAGATGTTGAATATTTGTTGAGTATACTGTTTAAATCTTTGATATAATAATGGAAGTAGCTGTAATTAGTAGTAGGGGAGACAATTCTTCTGCTTGTATATGGAATCCTTTTACATGCAGCCTACAAGCTTCTTATATAGGAGGTGGATATTGTCCTTCTCATGGCTTAGTTGCTAGCAGCGGCTACGTTATTACTAGTGAAGTTAATAAACCGATGCTTCATGCCTGGCCTCTTAATAAACAGCACAAGATAAGTAGGAGATTAATCGCTCCCGGTAAGATAACGTGCGTATCTATTAGTCCCGACGCAAATTACATAGCATTGAGTGTCGACTGTAAACTGCATGTTTATCAGACGGCTTCAGGTGTTCTGTGTGGCACTGGAGGCAATCATTTCCAGCCTATAAACGTCGTCAAATTTAATCCAGAAGGTACGTTCATCGGTTGCGGAGGTGAAGACGGTTTACTCACTGTTTGGCATCTTGGAGACATAGTCCAGTTTGATATGACGTCTAAAAAACCTTTCTTATCACTGAACGCTCATTCCTTACCAATAACAGATTTGGTATTTACCGGTGGTGATCTTAGATCTCGAGTTATAACCGTGTCGCTTGATAGATCTTGTAAGATCCACGATGTTTGGACTAAAGATAAAGTGTTCGGTGGACACTTTGAAAATCAGTTGACAGCTTTAGTTCTGTGTCCAAGAGAATCGGTTTTTTACATCGGTGACGCCGATGGACATATCCGAGAAATCGGTTTGTTAGCACCGCCAAAAAAAGTAACAAATCATTATTCGAATTCATCAGATGAACTGATGACGGCTAAATTCCACGAGAGTAGAATTAATTGTTTGTCGATATCGTTAGACTGTTCTTTATTGCTATCTGGTTCAAACGACTCGACAGTCAAACTTATTCATATTAAATCACGTCAGTGCTTACAGACGATAACCCAAAAAGGACCTATAACCAACTGTTTCTTCTACGTAATACCAACAGACTGCTTTACAACTACATTCAAACCGTCAATAGAACTCCATGATTTTGTTACTAAAGAATCGCTAGAGAACAATTTTTCATTTGAAATATCCACTACTTGTGATATAAAGAGTGATTTTGAAACTGCATCATCGGACCATTCAATATCATATGACTCTAACTTAAGCGTGACTAACACAGCTGAAGTGGAAAATTTAAAGAGGATAAACAACGATCTTTACCTGTTTGCTGTAAACAAGCTAATGGGTGGAATTCACTCACATCAATATCAACCATCTATTACTTCAGACAATGATTCAAAAGAGAAGTTCAAGACAGATAATTCTATTTTAAATAGTGCTCAAAAAAAGAAGAACAGAAAGAAAAGGAAACTGAAATAAGTTAATTCAACATGTTTGGAAAAATATTTCTCATTTTTTTTCCGCCAGATTATTGTCCACTTATCCTAAGTTATACAATACCATTAAATGTTTCCTGCAGTATTGCAGATGTACCACCATCTTTAACATAAGATTTTCCGATCAATATGCTGCTGGAAATAACTGATTTTATTTATTAATTTTTTTTTTTACTTTTAACCTGACCAAGCTGAGATCACCTTGTGCACGGAAGGGCTCAATTCTATACTTACTTATATTGAATTAAAGTTGGAAGTTCCTTTTTAATTTTATTAAAAAGGGATCAAATAATTTATTGAATGTTATAAGTGATAAATGACTGTAAAAGCTCGTAGACTGTTATTTAATTATGGTTTACAAGTGGGTGGAGCTCAGCTGAGTATTTGCCTATCTAGTCAAACAAGTTAAATTAAATTATAAAAATTAAGGACAAAGTGCTATTAGCTACTTTAAGTCTTATCAACTTGATTTTATGTAATTATTATATTATCAAAATGTTACAGAAAAATAAAATCTCTAAATTAAAATTGATTTTTCTTTTGTTATCCTTGCCTCAATATCTTATTTAGTAGTGTAAAATAAATATTGTCAGGGATGAGAACCTAATGCTAGTTATGAAATATATTTTAAGTAGTAATATAGATATTTGTTGTATCGTAAGTACTTCTTACAGCTGAGCGTTTATTTGTTATTAAACTATAGTTGTTGAAGGGCTAACTAATAGATCTGACCATAACTTGTCCAACAGGCTATCAAAAGCAGCTCTTTAGTGTATTATGCTATAAGGAAAATCATGTTCAGAGAATTCTGGTGAAAGGAAAGTTGTGCCTTCACAAAAGAATTTATTCCTTCCTTAGAGCCTTATTTACATGGTGATAGAACTTTTGTATCAGTCTCTAAGATAGTATTGTTGTGGAGGTGTACAGTCAAGTATGAGTGTGACAGTATTTAAAAAATTGCAACAAATATATTATATTGCAAACAGAATATTTAGATGGTAGTAAAAAAACTAAGTATGATATATACAATATGAAGCAAGCCATAGCATCCTAGCCATAGCATTCCTAGCCATAGCATTCACGAGCTTCAAGACACAATAGTTCCTGTGACTGCCACAAAAGTATTATCACCTATCTCATCAGATGAGATAGTCAATAGTGCTGTTGAGACAGTATCTATCTTCACAGTGATCATTCATACGATAGATTCTGTCATGGCAGCAACTACTACCGTGTAAATGAGGTTTAAGAGTCGAATGGACAATTGTAGGTAAATCCACCAAGCTTAGCAGTTGTATTTTTCACACTGGAAATCAAAAATAAAACTTCTGGGTATCATTATGCAGTAGGCTCGCTAATTCAGGCGGACATCAATAATTTTCTAGTAATGTGTGCAATCAATAATATTTAAATATTCATCAATAAGATATGCTCTTTTTATCCTAAAAAAAAATTTAAACCAACATTAAGATTAAAAGTTTTTTTTTTATGATAAATACGTTGATTTTAATAGTATTGTCCAACTAAAACTTGTTTTACCAAGATTTTAAAACTACATAATTCTGTTTAATATGGTCTTTCAGTAATCCAGTCCCATCAAATCCGGATTAGCAAATCTCTACTGTAATCCGCATCCCACAGAGGGATGAGGCCTACCAGTGGCGTAGCTAGGGCATTGGGGGCCCCTCACCAAACAAAATTGATGAGTAAAAAAAAAAAAACTCTTACGTTTAGAACTGGGGCCCCCCTCTTTGTTGATTGGGGGGCCCCTGACGGTGGGGGCCCTCCCGCAATGCGGTCCCCGCGGGCCCATAGTTACGCCACTGAGGCCTACCAAAGGGCATATATATCTGCCAATAACATATTATGGGTATCATAACCATTGGATATTCCAATCTGTTAAAGTAATTTCCATTAGTACTTTCTAATAACCTTTACAGGTTGACCTAATAATAACCTTGCAAGTATGAGATTTTTCAGGCTTATATTATCTTTTTTGTAGTCAAGTACTCAAAGAGCAATTTATTTTCCTTCCTGGACAAAACTTAATTTTACAGATTCAATAGCGTTTTTTAATTTCTTTCTCCTGCTCTTTATTAAGTAATCTAGGTTTGTTAATGCACTGTGTTCTTTATAAATTTAACAAGGGTCTCAGAATATATTGAAAAGCTTTTCCTAAACATAGCACTAAAATATCAATTATTTATATTAACACTAGTAAATGTTGGTACTTCTTTAGATTGTTACTCCCTTATATTTTTTTTAGAATATAAATAACTTTGACTAAATTACTATTGATAAAGGGCTGTTTAGAATATACTGTGGGACAAAGGAATATCATGCTTATGTTTTATAAAGGGAGTAACACTCTAAAGAAAAACATTCCATAAACCTTCTTTAGATTGTTACTCCCCTTTTTTAAAATAACTTTTAACTAAATTACTATTAAGACAAAGGGATGTTCAGACCAATAACTTCGGAACAAAGGAATGTCACACTACTGTGTTTATAAGGGAGTAACAGTCTAAAAAAGAACATTCCGTACACCTTCTTCAGATTATTACTCCTGTCCGTTTTTTTTTTTTGTTTATAAGGGGAGTAACAATCATTGAAGTGTCTGTATATGTTTAGTAATGTGTATACATAGAAAATTAAAAGGAAGTAGGAAAGAATAAAAAAAAATAAACGATTTGAGAAGGTAATTACATAAAAATATTTGTATTTTATTCTTTCTTTTTATCATAAATCTTTAATAATCATTTAAGGCTATACACTAAGAAACAATAATAATAAAAATAATAAATTGTAAAATGGTATGTTGCTTTAATTACTCTTTATTTATTATAATTATTTTTTATTTATTTTTAAAACACCCTAATTAGAAAATTCTCATTTTTAATATTTTAATTATTTTTTCCTTATTATATTAAAAACAACTTTTATTTATAAACAGATTGTTAAAATATTCATTTTTTTGATAATTATTATTATTTGTAATAAGTGTAAACAAGTTTCACATGCAGATTCACTGCAGTCTCAGCATATTTCTTTTTTTGGACATGAAGAAAAAATATGAATAGAACGTTTAGTGAGGAAAACAAAAAAATCTATTTGACCGGTGATGACGTAAAGGAAAGTTGACCATAAGGGATTTTAACTCTGGGAATAGTGTATCATTCTTTTAATTTAATAAAATATAATAGATTTTATAGTCTAAAGATCAAAGGCGCAGTTACTGAAAAAAAATCTTGCTTCTTAAAAAAAGAGATAAAACAAAAAGAAAAATTTACAAAATAATTTAATATTCAGGAAAGTTGGTGGCAAGAAAATAATTAAATAATAATTTAAAAAAAAATGAGGTTTGACAAATGTTTCCTTAATTAAAAATTGCTAAGGATAGAGCTATTTTAACATACCTAGTTATTTTATTTGCAAATTCAGGTAACATCACATAATCTCAGATCAGCTTTAGTGGGAGGGGGAGGACAATATTATGAAAATTTAAATAAACGGCATCCTCCATGCACAATTCACATCATTAGTAATACTATTGAAGAATAGGGAAATACATAAAAAACACACCTTTACTGGGGTTTGACTTGGATTGCTATGTTTTATGCTGCAAATGCTTTGACAATTGAACTTTTTACGGAATGCTCTATTAATCGAGTATTCCTCTGCCTTGGCTTATTTTTGTAGTAATTAAATCCCTCTCCCTTCATCTTTTATGGTTATATTAATTATATACAATTTAGATGGTTATTATTGATTTTATTTTTGAGTCCACAAGTGAAGTAAATACATAGTCCAGGAGATAGTGTGCAAAAAATGTCTGACTAACACAAGCTAGAATTTTGTGTTTAAGTAAATCCATTGGTGCCTTCTAAGAATATGTGGTCGGCTAAGTTCGTCTGCTATAGCTTGGCAATAGGCATTTTTTATATTGTCCACCAAAAAGGGCAGGACATGGCCACTCTCCACCGGTTTGTTTTTTTGAAATGCCTATTACCAAGCTATGTCCCGCAGACAAACTTAGCTGACCACATATTCTTAAAAGGCACCAAAAGATTTACTTAAACACAAAATTCTAGCTTGATGTTAGTCAGACACTTTTTTGCATGCTATCTCCTGGATTAATAGGGATTTATTTTATTCTCCCCGGTTATTAGCATTTTTCTTTAACAATAATATAATTGAAAGATCAATACATCTGATGTATTCTTATTAATGAAATGAACCTCATTAAATTTGAAAAATTGTTTTTAAAAAATCGGATATTTTGAATCAAACGATATCTCTCTGCAAGTTAGGTTAAAAAAAAAAAAAAAAAAAAATCCACATGACAAAAAAACATTTCCATTAGTTTGATTTAAAATTTAACATTCACAAAGGATTTCTAGAGAAGTTTTAAAAATGGGACGTTAGAGGTAGTTAATCTAAACGAGGGTCAGGAACAATTTTGAGACTTTTTAGCTATAAATTTAAGTAATCTCTTCAAAATCAATACCATTAAGTGCACTTAAAGGCTTTTATTAAGATAAAAATATCTATAGGCACTCCTTGTAACAATCAAGTTATCGTCCTCTGAATATACCATTAAACAAATTGGTCAATAATCAAGGAGCTTAACATATTCTGATTAAAAGTAGGTAAAAAGGAAACTCTGCAGTTCCAAAGTGAATTTTATTCGAGGTAACCATAATTATAGTTAATTGATAAAAAGAAATAATCTTCATTTAAAACTTATGTATTTAAACACTTTCAAAGTGGTTTTTTGTATGGGAACCCCCTTGAATGAATTCCTGATACTGGCCATTTATTAAATAGGTAAGGAAAGCTTGTATATTAATAAATTCAGCAGTAAATTATAACAACATTCATATCTGCATAGGTTCGTGTGAAATAAATCTAGGTCCTACAATCCTTTTAGGTCTATAAACCATCTGAGATTGAGTAAAACCTAGTGCTTTGAACCCATTTTAGAGCGTTGCTTCATTGATTTATATCATGAGCAAGTTCCTGGAGAACAATCCTGGAAAGCAAAGGATTCAACTAATCTCAGAGGGTTCTATTCCCCAATAATTTGATTTTTCTGACTTAGTTGGAGAAATCTCAAACAACAATAGTTTACAATTTTTGTTTAATTTGTAATACTAATCTGAGGTGCAACAGCCTACTAGGGGCTTACAAAGGTAAAAATTCTAATAGAAGGGGGAGCTTCTGTTACCTTGCACCTTTGCCCCTAGCACAATTCCAGGGAGATAGGATATTTTTTCTGTGTTAATACTTGTAGGAACCTGGCAGCTCTATTTTAGTGGCACTTCTTTAGACTGTTACTCCCCTCTAAAAAAAACAAGTGAGATATTCCTTTGTACCAAAGTAAATTGGACGAAACATCCCTGTGTAGTAATAGTTATTTAGACAAAGGAATATACAAATAATTATTTATATTTATATTAAAAAAAAACCTAGGGGAATAACAATCTAAAGAAGTAAAACCCACAAAAAGTGAACACCTTGCTTAAAAGGAAGCACCACTTAATTCTTTGTTGGGAAAAAATGTTATGTCAAAGGTTTTCCATCTAAGCTGAGTTGATGCAGGACAGCTGTTAATAGGGCGAGAAGAGAAGGGGTTTCATTCTCTACTAGGAACTTCTTTATATTGTTACTCCCTAGGTTTGATTTTTTAGAATATAAATGGAAATAATTATTCATACATTCCTTTGACTAAATAACTATTAAGACAAAGGGATATTCTTCCTCTAGGATGTTATTTTGGAACTCAGGAATATCACACTTCTTTTTTTATAAGAGGAGTAACAGTCTAAAGAAGAGCCCTCTTTTTTATACAGCTTACACACCGGTCATTCAGCCAAATCAAGCAGGTGTAAATGTTAACCCATTCAATGCGGGTGGATCCACTGTGGATCCATGGCATGCTAACACGCCTGGCGGGTGGATCCAAGCCCTCCCTTTCAGCCCTCCTTAGCTCTATTCTCCGGGCCTCGAGTAGAACCATCTTGCAAGGCTCCGTCAGGCCCGCTCACGTTTGTATCCACAGTGGATCCAAACTTTTTTTTTTTATTTATTTTGAAATTAACTTTTAAAATCGTTTAGATATATATACGGTCACTAAGGTAGGTTCATGAATTGGATTACGCATTGAATGGGTTAACTAAATGTCAACAATAAGGACCATCAAGAACAATCAAAGAAAATCTTTGACAAATCTTGTTTGTCTTGACAAAAGAGTTTTTTAAGTGGCAACTGCAATCTGATTAAAAGTAATTTTAAGTAGACAGGTCTTATGTAATATTCTTTAAAAATAATTACTTTTGTTTACCTAGGTTTCTTGTAGGCTGTTTTGCACTATATTATTATTTTTGTTAATATAATCTCACGTTAAACCTAGTTTATTTTTTAACTTGAAAATTTAACATATTTTAGGGAAAAAACCATGTAAAGATCGTAGGATTAATAAGGAGTAAAATGGGTGGGTAGATTTCTCTATAGGGCAAATAAATCTTAAAATATGGTTAATATCTTCCAACACAAAAAGCAATTAGTAAAAATAATAAAAATTAAAAAAAATATTAACATAAAACATTAACATAGTAATATAAATTTTTTAAAAAAAGCATAATAAACAAAACAATAATTATTTACCCTATTTTTGACCAAATTATATTATTTTTTCCATAATATACATAACTAAAAAAAATCTAAGTAAAAATTAAACAAAAATAATACATCTTGCTTTTATTAATTTCTAATTTGTCTTAGCTTACGTTTAAATTAAATGTGGCCGAAAGGCTTATTTAAATAAATAAACATTAAGTCTAAAAAAATATACAAACGGAAACTGAAATATAATCTGAATAAATTGAACAGGTAGATTCAAAACTCAAGAACTAAGGTTAATTCATTAAAATATACAACAAAAAATAATAATAAAATACAATTATAATACAATTAAATAGAACTATTTATAAAAATAGAGAAGAAATGTGACTGAGAAATGATTAAATATGTATTGAAATCATGATGAAGAATTCATCTTTATATAGCATACTTTTACATTATAATTTGGTGCTTAAATATTCCATAGATAGAACATCATAACAATTTTAGGTATTTTGGTAAAAGCCATAATTATTCACGCCTAGAAAATGTTTAGTTCTAAATTAGGGACTTCAGTCTTCACCAGGAAACCTATATCGTTAAATCAAAATAATATAAAGTGTGGTAGACAAAGTATAGATGTGAAAATAGATGCAACAGTGCCTTATATTTATGCCCTTGGACGGTTATAAGGGGTTTAGACAGGGGGTTAACACTCATCTCAACTTTTTTCTTATATGAAATAACTGTTAAACTTCTCTTTGGGTATTATCTATCAGTTTTTCTATTATGTAACATTTGATTGAAATCATTCTCTCAATATTATATTAAAACTTGATTCAACATCAACTAACTCTCCAAATTATTTAGGTTTAGAATCAATAATAATCTCTGGCACAGTCCCTGAAGGAGAAATCCATGAATCCTTCATCATATATAATCATGTATAAACAGTATAATTGACATCCGCAACTAGATGCGACACCATTTCACTTTAGAAGCTAACCATGTTATTACGCTGCTGGGTGAACACTGTGCATGAACCTCCAGCTTCCAAAGCATGAATGATAACATTAAACTACCAATGACAAAAATGATCAAAACGTTGTTTCAAAATGAGTGACCGTATCTAGCAGGTATTAGAAATCTTTTACACAATGCAATCGAAAAGAGGGGCTTGAAAATAATCTAAGAAGACTGAGATGATGGTAATTGCTCGAGAGGACTGTAGCCAAAAAGGAAGAGCATCTAAAGCAAGTGGACAATTTCAAGTATCTAGAAAAGGAAATTAGCAGCGATGGGAAACAGAACTTGGAAATCAGTAGCCGAATTACTGCAGCCAGAAGGATGTTCTATGCAGTAAATCACAAGTTCCTAAGAAAGCAGGAAATTTCCAGCAATACTAAAATGGGGGAGTATAGGTCCACGTATATACCTATTCTAAGCTATGGCTCTGAATCCTGGGCACTCACAAGCAAACTAGAAAGTAGAGTGCAAGCTCAAGAGATTAGATACCTGCGGTCTGTAGCTGGAAAAACCAGAAGAGACAGAGTGAGGAATCAGGTAATCAGAGATAAACCTTGGGACCACACCTATAATAATTCAGGTAGTCAATGTAAATAGACTAAGATGGTTTGGACATGTGCAAAGAATGGGAGAGGAGTGTTTCCCTCGACAAGCTCTGGAGGTACACATTAATGGCCGACACCCTAGAGGAAGAATAAGAGTTACCTGGAAAGATAACCACTCCAACATCTTCAGGGAAAAAGGAATCACCTGGTCTCAAGCTGTGACCAAAGCACAGGACAGAAGTGACTGGAAATCTTTGAGTAAATTCTCTACACCGAGAGGTAGAAGAGAAAGCTAATAAGTAAGTAAGTAGTTATACAATGCATTTGATTAAGTTTCGAATCAACAAAAATTCCAATTTTTATTTGAACTATCGTTCATACCAATACTAAATAATAAGATCCAAATTAAATTTAGAAAAACTAAAATAGTAAAAGTATGCTATGAAAAGGCAAATTTATATAAAATACTTATCAAATTAACAATAAATAAATCATAATTTCTGAATTCCACAACATAGAAGTTCAAAACAATTTCAGAATACAAATAAAAAATAAAGGTATTTGTTTCTAATCTCTCTATAAATCAATAATCATGCTTACATATTTAGTCACATTAAAAAAAAATAGTGAGTAAAATATCTGGAAACACTCCAGATACTTCCTTTGTAATTAATCGTAAATCAGGTCATTCGAAGCAATTAGTAATTTCTTTTATGATTCCAATACTGTAAATTTATTTTTATTTTACTTTTTAAAAAAAATAAAATAAAAATAAAGTAATACTAAAAAAAAAAAAAAATAAAGTGAGCAACATGAATAAACGAACAAAAACTAAAAAGAAAAAGGCGCCGCCTTTCAAAATGTCGATCTTATTAAAAATTTTAATATACGTATTTTTTTTTCTTTACCATTCAGCTTATTAGCGATTAAGCTGTTAAAGAATTTCAGTGCAAAACTGAAAAAACAAAAATTGAATTTTTGTCCAATATAAAATTTTAAGCAACACTTTTAAGTCTTCATATTTTTCTGTTTTGTACTTAAACGAATCTCATCAAACATACAAACACCCGGAGGAAAATAGAACTTTCTCAAGATTTGTTTTCTTCTGTCTGGACTGGTTGAAAACAAAAAAAAGAACGTCCTGAAAAAAAAAAAAATAATGTAACAAATTATAGACAAAAAAGTATCAACAATTTTGGTTATAAATTAATTAAAAAAATAAAAACAAAGTTCTTGCAGATCCAATAACAATGTTAACGAATAATTGGACTTGACGAAAGCTGTCTAACACTTCTTATAGTTAACTTTGTCATATACATATGTTATAACTCTATCTACTGATTTCCTAATGTTAGTTATTACCTAGTTTTATGTTTGTAAAGTTAATATATGCTGTGAAAGTATATCCAACCAGAGGGGAATCAAACTCTTCCTTTTTCTATCAGGTCACTAAAAACTAATGGAGGGAGAATACACAAAATTATTAGTGTTATTAGAATGCTAGAGCAAGAAACTCATAAAAATGGCTCTAAGATTATAAAGGAATGCAAAAACAATGGCAATATTATTGCACAGAGAGTTTGTTCTGTAGAAACACTTTTATACAGGGTGACTGGCGATATATGTGGAAAAATGAAGAGGGTTGTTCTACGTCTTATGGGCTACAAAATCACTATATAAACCATGGGTCAATTCTTAACCGTTTTCCCTCAAGGTCAAATTTTATGATTTTTTTAAGATTGCATACCTTTGCTCATAAAAACACTTTTTGCTCCAAAAGTATAAAAGCTGGAACAAAATTTTTGGTATCGTTGTAAAGCTGACAAAATGTGCAAGAATAAAAGTGTAAATTTAATTTACATGCACTCAAATTACATGACAAAAAATGTATACAAATTTTATTTTTAAGAAAAAAATTGAAATTTCCTTTTTTTTGTGGTTCCATAACTTGATATAGAACCGAGCTTAAACTTTTCCGACTTCAGGAAAAAATTCCTAATTTACTAACGTTTTGATCAATATTAATATAATACCCTTTTTCATTCATTAGGCGGAATTTTTAGTAAACTTCGCTAAAAGTAAAAAAGAAACATGTTCATTGTTGACTTACAGGTGAGTAAATAAATAAAAGCATATAAAAAAGGCAAGAATGGTTTAGTATACTAATCTATATATGTCAATAATAACAACAATAAACATAGTTCTTTTTTTACTTTCAACTAAGTTTACTAAAATTTCCGCCTTATGAATGGGTGATAATATTAATATTGATCGAAATTTTAGTAAATTAGGAAGATTTTCCTGAAGTCCGAAAAGTTTAAGTCGGTTGTTTACCAAGTTATGGAACCACAATAAAAATGGAATTTTAATTTTTTTTCTTAAAAATAAAATTTGTATACATTTTTTGTCAAGTTATTTGAGTGCATGAAACTTAACACACTTTTATTCTTGGAAATTTTGTCAGCTTTACAACGATACCAAACATTTTGTTTCAGCTTTTATACTTTTGGAGCAATAAGTGTTTTTATGAGCAAAGGTATGCAATCTTAAAAAAATCATAAAATTTGACCTGGCGGGAAAACGGTGCAGAATTGACCCATGGTTTATATAGCGGTTTTGCAGCCCATAAGACATAGAACAACCTACTTCATTTTTTCATACATCGCCAGTCACCCTGTATAGAGAATAGTCCCCAGGCCACCATAAGAAGTGAGTCGCTGATTGATAAAGTTTTCTTACCTTATGGAAACGCTTATTTATGCCGTGTCCACCGATGAATTGGGTATATGGCAACTGGGCGCTGGGCCATTTCTTTTTTGTTGACATGCCAAACTTGCCCTTGTGTGGGAACATTGAAAAGAGATAGATGACATTTTGATTTTCACATGATCGTTTAATTAAATTATTTAAAAAACAGTGGTACAGGTGGCCACCGATACGAGTGGGCCGTTTTCTTTTCAACGTCCCTGCAGAGCGATATGATTGGGGCGGTGGACACCCCAACCGGCCCACTCTTATCGGTGGCCACCTTTACCACTGTTTTTTAATAATTTAATTAAACGATCCTGTGAAAATCAAAATTTTATCTATCTCTTTTCAATGTTCCCGCACAAGGGCAAGTTTGGCATGTCAACAAAAAGAAATGGCCCAGCGCCCAGTTGCCATATACCCAATTCATTGGTGGACACTGCATAAATAAGCGATTCCATAAGGTAAGAAAACTTTATCAATCAGCGTCTTACTTCTTATGGTGGCCTGTGGACTAGAATCCGTGAGACTTAAAAAAAATGTTATACAGAGATTTTTATTATGCAGAAGCTCGGTATAAGGAAGTCCAACTGTATATATTTCATTTAGAGTTTTTGGGCAGCAACTCCAAATAGACAACTAAAAATTCAATCAAAATTCGAGTGCGGCAGAATTTATGGTAACTGTATTATATTGATGAGAAATAAGTGTATAATTTTATTGTAACAATCATCAAACAGGGCAGCAAGAACTTTTTTATAACAAAATTATTGATGATGAATACTTACAAAGAAAAAGAAGAAAATCTGAAGGTTTAGTTGATATAATTGTTGTTTTCTCTTTTTAAAATCGAACAAAAATTGTTTGGGTGGTTAAGTTCCGTTAAAATTTAATTTGGAAAAGAATATATGTATAAATAAATAAGTGGTTTTGTTTTTGTGGGTGGTATTGTAAATAGTATATAAAATACAGAATGTAATATAAATATGATTTGTTTTTGATAAAAGGGAAAGAGGTGGTAATGAACTGGAAGGTAAGTGTGTGGTGTGTTTACAGTGAGGCTATTGAGTGGACGTAGTTTCCTGTGTTTGAAGTGGCATGGATCGGAGGGGTTGGAAAGCTGATCCGAGACTTGGTTTTAACTGGAAATTCATACTCGGCTTCAACGGATAGTCTATTTCACTTAAGTCGACCATTCCCTTCCTGAAACAAAATATTTAAATTTTAGCACACATTAGAGCCTATTAAATAGAATAATGTAATAATAAATTAATTAACTAGTTTTATAAAGTTTTTAAAAAATGCTACTTTACGATTGTGGTCTGAGGCAGAAGTGTTGTCTGAAATCCCTAAAATTAATAAAATTTAATATTGTATGGTTACAACAATTTTAGTAAAAAAAAGGTTTAATAACAATAACAACTATATATTAAATAATTAAATATTTTAAGAAAATAAACTAAATCAGCAATAGCTGGGGTAACGTTTTAAAGCTTTTGAGTTCTGTTTTAATATTAATACCTAAATTATACATAATATTAATTAAATTATTGTGACAGAGGTACTGTAAGTGTTCATATTATAACCAGACAAAATAAGCAACCTTTATTGTTGAGTATTATTTATTTATTTTTTTAACCTGTCCGTAATAATAAGGTTCTGTCATATAATATTCACTATTGGATTATAATACCACATCAGCTTGCTCTAGCAATTGAAAATGGAAAAAACAACTTATGTTAGTTAGCTCTCTAAATTCTTTCTCCAACTATTATTTAAAAATTTATATTTCTCAGTAGCTTCAGGAAAGCAGTTGAATTAAATTAAAATATTTTTATTAAAAAAATAATAAGTTATTTTCTAACCGATTTATATCAGTTTCTATGAACTTAAGATTGACACGTTCGCAGCCATCTGGTGGTTCTCTAGCTAAAAACCTATTGATCCTTGGGGATGCTCCTGAACCTCTAGCTTCGTGTTCTGGAGATGAATCTTCACTACCTCCTGCAAAAAATAACAGTGAATACTATTAGGAAAGAAGCAAGCCTATCAAGACTAAGATTGAACAAGAATTAGGCCATCCGGCCACCAGAAGTGGAGCATAGTTGAGCGGACTCCACTTGTGAAATAGGACCCCATTGTTTTGAATAGTAGGGGGGTGGGCACCGGATGCAAAGAGCTCAACTTGCTCTGCTCCGCTCCTGGCGGCAGCCCGGTTTTAGTGTTTGCACTAAATGTTATCCACCTCTTACCAAATAGGGAATTAGTTGCCTAAAGCTGGAGTTAACGGCCACTGTACAACTGTTGTACACATTGTACAACAGGTGTTAATATTTATGGGCTGGTCTTCATACCAAATTCTATGTATGACATAAATGTAAACTTCCTCGGAAAATTTGTGTGAAAGTGTTGATATTCAAATTTTTAAGTTTTTGGTAGTTTTCATACTAAGGAAAGATTAAATTTTACTTTAATCAAATTATAATTATCAATAACTATGGGAGACATACAGAGGCCCCATAGTTATTGATAATTATAATTTGATTTAAAGTAAAATTTAATCTTTCCGTAGTATGAAAACTACCAAAAACTTAAAAATTTGAATTTCTAATAGATTGTACTAGGTACAGGTACTTTATAATTATAAGCGTTAATTCTCGGTCTAGTTCTATTGCTGTGAATATTTGGCTCTCTAGATTTGTAGAATAAGATTGAAAGCTTGGATTCAGGGAATTTGTATCGGTGGGGTCTATTTTTCTCTGTATGTCTCCCGTAGTTATTGATGATTATAATTTGATTTAAAGTGTTGATATTTATTGCAGCCAATTTTTTGTTTTATTTTTGTTTGGCTTTTTCTGAACACGCAGCTATAACTATTGTACACAAAATAATTTGTTTAGTTTCCACCAACATTTAGTAAATCTGCATAAAAAATCCATGATGACCCGAAAATCCATGACAGCTAAACTATTTGTTATCAAACCTATTTTTAGTTGTAAGACTTGGCTGTATCAACATGTGTAAAGAGTTGAAAAATTTAAGTATAATTTTATTTACCCTGTGAATCGCTAGGGGGCCTAGATATGTTGTTAACCATTGGAGAACCTGATTCTCGAGACGGTGGTCCTGCAACAAAAATTAAAAAATAAATAAATGCCTTAAAACAATTATAAACCTTCTAGCCACAAGCATTCAAAAAAGAATGTAAAGAATTTAAACATTCTTAAATTATTGGGTATTTTTTTAAATTATTAGTAAAAACTAAACAAATAATATATTCAGTTCTTTTTAGAAACAATTTAACTAAATGCTTACACTTAGCGTTGGGAACCAATTGATTGAAAACAGTCGACTAAACGGTCGTTTTAAAATATTCATTCATTCGGTTGTATTTATTTATTTATTTACATGCGGTTACAACTTTAGAGTAGTATCACAATAGTCAGTACAAATACAAACATAAAGTAAAAATATATTAAATAAGTAATAAAAATAATAATAATAAATATAATTTACAAATTATCATTAAGAAATTCAGTTAAATTATAATATGCCTTCTTAGTTAAACTCGTTTTAATACATTTCTTAAAAGCTTTTAGGGGGAGCTCAGCTATTGTGGAAGGTAATTTATTGAAACATCTTATGCCATTTATAACCGGAGATTGATATGACTTGTGAAGCCTACACATAGGAACATTAATATTAGTGGTAATTCTAGTTTGATAGTTATGACTTTTGTCATTATTAAACTGTCCATTGTCATAATTAATTTTAGTAAACAATAACACAGAGTAAATATAGGCAGAATAAAAAATTAAAATTCCATTATCTTGAAAAAATTGTTTACAACTAGCATCATGTTTAAGCTTATTAATTATACGCATTGCTTTTTTCTGCAACAAAAAAATACTATTCGCAGAAGGGGCAGCTCCCCATTCTTTAATACCATAGAGCATTCTTGAGTGAAAGTGTGCGTGGTACGCAAGTTTAATAGTTTTTTTGTCCAGAGTGGAAGCAAGTTTATGAAGCATATACAGGACAGGTGACAGCCTACTACTGAGCTGGTTCACATGAACCTTCCAATTAAGAGTGCTGTCAATTGACATTCCAAGTATTTTTATTGATGAAGGATTTACTGAATTATGATGTTTAAGAGAACATCTTAAAATTTGATTTTTTGATTCGTTCAAAGTTAATTTATTAACGACAAACCAATCTTTAGCATCTTTTACAATGGCATCAATTATTAGTTCAGCTTCATCACAGTCCTTTCCTCTTATAACATACGTAGAATCATCCGCAAATCTCGGACTCAAAGCACCATATTCGGGGAGATCATTAATATAAATTATAAACAACAGGGGCCCAAGTACTGAGCCTTGAGGCACCCCGTGCTTTGAAAGCTCAGTAGAGCTTGTCTCTCCATGAAATATAGTGACCTGAGACCTTGATTTGAGGTATGATTCTATTAGAGCTAAAGGAGTTCCTCTTATTCCGTAGTGATACAGTTTTTTTAATAAAATATCATGGCTAACACAATCGAAGGCCTTGCTTAGGTCACAAGAGAGCGTGATGACATCTTCCTTAAATTAAAATGCATTATAAATGAAATTTGTAATAGCATTAATAGCATCCTGGGTTGACAGTCCTTCTCTAAATCCAAATTGATTGTTGTTAAACATTTTGCATTTATTAAAAAATTTCACCATGCGTGATTTTATGACTTTTTCAAAAATGTTTCCTATAACTGGTGTTAGAGAGATCGGTCGATAATTATTAGCTTCATCCGGATTGGCTTTCTTTAAAATAGGTACGACCTTACTAAGCTTTAGGATTTGTGGAAAATGCCCATGCATAAGAGAACTATTAATAAGACCACTAAGTGGATTTTTAATAACATCACATAGTTGCTTTAATAACTGATTATTGAGAAGATAAATGTCATTTGCTTTAGATTTCTTAATGTTGTGGATAACTAGTTTTCATTCGACTGATATCAGTCTATAGTTTGGAGTTGTATTAGTTGTAATTCGGACGTGTGTATAACGAGATAACGAGTGTCATGCGCCTTCTCATCCCCTCTGAGCCCTTCACCGTCGTTCCTTTCCCCTACCCAAAACCAAAAAACATCCGAATGAAACATTCGAATGAAAAATTCGACTGGATTCAGTCTAAGTCGATATTTTTTCATTCGAATGAAAACATGTCGTAGCAGGCTGTAGTTTGGGACGAGATAACGAGTGTCAAGCGCCTTCTCACTCTCACCCCCCCTCAGCTCTGAGGCCTTTACGGCCTCCACCATACTACTCCTATATAAAAAAAACCATTCGATTGAAACATTCGACTTGCGGGTTCAGTCTCGGTCTATATCTTTATTCGCATATCCTATACCTGCTATGAGACTGTTTTCAGTCGATTGAATTCAATCGACTGTTTTTTCCCGAATCGACTTATTCATTCGGTTGTTTTTTCTAGTCGGTTGTCCCAATGCTATCAAATCCCATAGCATTTGAGTGGCTGGTAGCATTAAAGTGGTTGGTGGCCACCTTTATCCACTCTGCTAAGCCTGCAGAGCTTGGGCAGATATAACCCCTGCTTTATCTAAATTTCACATTTTCCTTATTATTTTGAACATTTTATTTCCTCAATTACATTCTGCAAAGCCCAGAAGTAAAATGTTCCAGTAGGTGTTCAATTGGGAGAAATCATTTTTAAACTAGGCATCGAGTGGCTCTTTCATTGATGTGTGCGTAATACAATAAATATTGAATATTACATGATAATAGTTAGTCATAAAGAGTTAATAGTTAAAGAGGATGATAGCCTTAAAGAGCCACGTAGTGAGGGAACATGACTATTCCTTAACCCTCACGTAATGGCCTACTCAATAATAAAATCTATCACTTCATTGCTCAAAAACTTCTGCTTGTATTAGGTTGAAATTTTACTTGCATGTTTCAAGACATTAGATAATTTAAAAAAAGTTTTATTAAAATCAATATGTTAGAATGTAAGATATTGGAGAAAACGTTTTCTCTATTTTAAACGTTTAGGTCTGCTTTAATAATTTTAGTGATCATTAACACTTCATACAACAGTTGTTTTTACAGTCACTGTTGTTTTTACTAATAAATTGTATTTGTAAAAAATGTTTGTCTCATCCAATAGATGAAATTAGAATTCTTTCCAATCCTAAAATTCCAATTTAAAAAGGTTTGCGGGTAAGTTGCAAATGCTTGGGCGGATAACGTTGTCCAACAAATTCATCCTGAGTATTGGTAAAATGAACATGTGTACCAAATTTCACCAAAATCGGTCAACTTTTACTCAAGTTATCGTCACATATTCTGACACACAGACATGTTATGTGGTTTGTTGAATGTATGGAGCTCACTTCAATAATTTATACAACAAACAGGGCCCTCAATCATGTTCCTACATCAGTAAGTTTATTTTTACCTGATGAATGGCTACTGTAAGCAGGAGTCTGTGTATTTACACTTCTAGTTTGTCTTAATAATTCTGCCAGTGGTGCTCTATGTCCTTCAGGTGTCGACAGAAGACTACCCTATAGACAAAAATAAAGACAATTATTTTAATTGGAGAATAAGTAATAGCTAAAAAAGCACTGATAAGGACCAATTTGATTCTTGCAAATGGCGTTAAGGCAAAGGTCAAAAAGAGGTTTATATTAGGATTTAGAAAAGAATAAACTTGATGAGAGAGGAAACTCCTAAATGGAGCCTAAGTGATCAAGTTTTAATGATGTATCAAGTACAGTATTGGTTCGAATATAAGACACACTTTTTTGCGTTTTTGCTTCACAAAAATCGGTGTGCGTCTTATATTCGGGGGCATCTTATATTCAAAGCAATACGGTAATACAATTTATTACAGATTGAGCTACAGATGTTTTATGCTCCATCAATAGATAAAACAACAGAGCTGCAGTTTCAGATTTTTTTAAAAAATGTATTAATAGATTCTATTTGACATATTTAGTATTGAAGAGATTGCCGTCTGTCTAATAATCATCTGGGCTATGTTGGTGGTTTATCGGCTAGCTAAGAGAAAATGAACAAAACAAATACCTTCTTTTCAAGGCCTAAAGATGAAGAAGATCGGAGAACAAGTTTCTCTATTTCCTGGTTAAGGCCCTCGACTGAGCTTCTTAACCTGTGCCTATGAGTTACTTCGCCAGCTAAAGGAGAACCTACCCGTCCTGTTGGCACCCCACTCCAACCTCGAACTCTGTTAAAAAATATTACAATTAATATTTAAAATTAAGAACAAAAATAATAAATAGAAGATTTAAAGTTAAGGAACAAAAACGGAACTTCACACACACTTGTTGTTAACCCATATTATTAATAATTAAAAGTTAGGGTTTCCATTCATACAAAATCGTATTACACTCTTCTTTAACTCTCAAATAGTCCTCATATGCTAGCAATACTTAAAAGCTAAGAATTTATTTTGTATTAACAAAATTCGCAAAATATCAGAAAATGTTCCGATTGCGCAATTATACCCCCTTATAAGAGAAACATTTCCACTGAATTTGGTTTTGTTCTCTGCCACCATTTGGAAAATATTTAACATTTGAAACTTAAAAGCTAAATAATTTCAGAACTATGGCAATATCCACAAATAAATTATTGATAGAAACTGTTTGACACACAAGACAAAATGCAACATGTCGCTGAAGCTACATAATTTTCGACGTCCTCCATTGCCCGAGGTAAAATGGGAAATAAGTAAAGCGATAATGTTAACACTCTCTGCCTTTGATGATGCCACAGAAGTATTTTGGGGAGTAAATACAGCAGAGCGAGGAGTAGTGGCAGTGGCTGAATGTAAACACTCATTGATGATGCCATAGAAGTATTTTGGGGAGTAAATACAGCAGCGCGACGAGTAGTGGCAGTGGCTGAATGTAAACACTTACTACCTTTGATGATGCCACAAAAGTATTTTAGGGAGTAAATACAGCAGAGCGAGGAGTAGTGGCAGTGGCTGAATGTAAACACTCATTGATGATGCCATAGAAGTATTTTGGGGAGTAAATACAGCAGCGTGAGGAGTAGTGGCAGTGGCTGAATGTAAACACTCATTGATGATGCCACAGAAGCATTTTGGGGAGTAAATACAGCAGCGTGAGGAGTAGTGGCAGTGGCTGAATGTAAACGAGGCATTAGATTATTTTTGTATTAAGATAGCTACAGTCAAAATAATAATTTAATAAGGAAAATAAAAAATATAGGGTCACAACATACCTGTGCTTTATATATTTTTCAAACTTATCTTCATTACTCTGATCTAACCTATTCATTTTTTTTACTTCTCCAAGCCAATCATCAGTCTGAAAAAAAATAATAATACAAAATTACAGTATAATTAAAATAGAAGTCAAAGGTAAAAATAGAAGAAATTAAATTAAAATCCAATTAAAAGTATAAAAGATTCTGTTGTAAAATGAGAATATTAAATAATCAGGAAACTCAATTTAACAAATAATAACAATTAAAAAATAATAATAGCTTCAAAGCAACAGAGAACCATAAACCTTTTTATTTCATTTTAAGATTTCCCAGTAAGTTAAATTAATGAAAACATAATTTTAATTAAAGTATGACCTTTGCACAAAGAGGATAAAATACTGAAAATTATTTAAAAACTCTCTTAAGTAACATATAAAATTAAAATTCATGAAGATATAAATAAAATGCATAAAACAATGTATTTCCTACAATAAACACATATATATTTTATTAATAAGGTCGAAATTAACACACCAAGGGATTTAAATTAAAATTATTATTACAGAGAAAAACTAAGTGAAAAGCACCCTCACTGCAAAAATTCAAAATTTATGCACACACAATTTTTTTCTCTGATATATTTTACTGTGGTGAATTTGTTATAAAAATTTAATTAGCTACAACAAATGTATAATATTAATTTAAAAGAGAGGATATTACTTTTAAAATAATTTTTTGAAATGATAAAAAAAAGGATCCCCTTATGCAATATTTGCTTCCTTGAGGCATTTTCAGTCCCGTATTTGCCTCGAGAGAGGGTGAAATATTGCACAAGGAGGTAACATGTTCTTTATTAATACCCTATAGACCAGGGGTGGGCATTCATGAGGTCAATGAAAAAACACTTTATTAAATAATAAATTCCAATTTATTAACATTTTATTTTTTAAAAATAGATAAATTTTAAATTTATTAGGACTCTTTTATCTAATATTATCTTCATTAAATATATGGATCATTTTCATTTTTGTATAATATTATGTATTAATGGCTAACATTTGTACGACTCCTCCTCTACGCTCGGGAAACCCTGTAGAGGAGAATAGCAGCAAACTAATTTCATATAAAATTATGTACTTATATTTATGTATAATATTGTAAATAATTATTAAATAATAAAGAATGTTGTTAAAAAAAAAAAAAAAAAAAAATGAGAGCCCCATTCCAGAATTTCATGTATTATAGAGCTACACTATAATTACATAGTATTAAATTCAGAAATGAAAATTTAATATAATATATTTGGATATTCTACACAAGTCTTAAGTGCTATGTAAAGTACACATAAATGAAAATACTATTAAGAGAGAGACAATGTAAGTAATTATTTTTTAAAAAATGTATAAATTAAAATAAAATAAACTTTTGAGCGAAGAACTTTGGTAAACTCTTGGAAATATTACACAAAATTTGTTAAATAAGCCTGCAGTAATTCTGTGCGATCATTATTAGTCAACTGAGAACGATACTTTGACTTCATGAACTTTATTGTGGAGTACAAAGATTCATAGCAATATGTTGTACCGAAAAAAATGAAATTAGACTGCAAAGAGCCTAAGTCTGAACATTTTGGCACGAGTTACTTAAATTTAACTGTAGAAGTAGATTTGTGTAGTATTTGCAATGCCTCTTTCACCTCTAATAACTCAAATTTCTTAGCCAATTTTTCAACAACTATTTTTTCAGAAATCGGAAATCTATTTTCAATAATATCCAAAAAAATAAATTCAATACTATTTGTGTCTCTATCATGTTAAAAATCAATTTTAAACAGTAATAATTTCAAGATAAAAAGAACTTTTTATATACTACGTTTTTAAATTTTTTGTTGAATCGTATGTAATGTTGATGATAATATAATATATAATGTTAGTAAAAAAAAAAAGTTCCAAATTTATTTACTTCACATAAATGACAACCATCTAGAGAGATGATCTTAAACCTATAAAAGGACAAATCTTTGAACAACGGATCTCCCCAACACAAAATCTAAACCGTGCCATCGATAGATTTGAAATAATATTAATAATATAATCGATAAATAATATAATCGATATAATTCCTGTTTTACTGTCATTCAATGTTTATGTCTTATAAAAAAATCACAAATTTGAAACCCGTCAAAATGAAGATTGTAAATACTATGGGATATGTTGCGGATTTTTTCCGAACTAACTTTCCACACAGCACAATTTGCTGAAAACTAATTGATGGCTAAAAGTATTAAAATAATGCATTGTCATCGTGTTCTGAGCTATGCTAAAAGTTTCAAATGTCTAGCTATTCGGGAAGTTAGTTAGAAATCGATTGCCAGATTTGTACCGGACAAACAAACAAACAAGAAAGGAAGCTAATAAAAACGTAGTAAAAAGATACAAACCTGAGTTGATCTATCTATTTGAAGCATATCTGAATACAGGTAAAGTGATTCTCTTGGCCACTGCCCTGACAGGTATATAGTGTCTAAAGATGCCGTCCTTCTCATGCAAGTCCTTCTATTGCTATCTTCTAATCCCTTACACTTTCCTACAACAAAAATTAAACTTGATTATAACATAAACACTCAACAAAATAACAAATAACAATAGGTTATGAATAACACAAACATGATACGTTTATTGATGATGACGATGAAAGAATATTTGTATTTAAAGTATAAAAGCACACAAAATTCCCTGTAAAATTAAAGATAATGCAGCAAAACCATGAATAAAGTTATTATTGCCCAGTGTGTGTAGAAAATTCTGTAATTTTTAAGTCAAAAATTCAAATAACTTAATTGTTTCATTCATTATATTAAATAGATATGTATTTTGTATAATATACAATGGCTACAAGTTATTAGAAAGAAACTAATTTTTTTATTACTTTTTCCACAATTGTCTTTTTAACGCAAATATGACTTTTTTAAAAAAGCTATCATGTACCATGTTTCACTCAGAAGCCATTTCTGATACTTCTTTAGATTGTTACTCCCTTATGTTGTTTAAGAATAAAAATTACTGACTAAATAACTGTTAAAAAAAGGGATGTTTATTCCAATGTACTACTTTGGGACGGAATATCCCACTTCTATTTTGATAAAGGGAGTTACAGTCTAAAGAAGAACATTCAATACACCTTCTTTAAATTGTTACTCCCCTCTGTATTTTTATAAGGGGAATAACAATCTAAGTGCCCCATTTCCATGTCTATATGCTAGGATGTAACGCACTTTCCTAGTCAGATTTAAACAATCAAGTCAACTTATAATTGATGACTTTTGGAAATACTACTGGCTATGGTAGTTGACTACAATAAATACAGGTATTCTAGTTGTTCCGTTGATTGGCCTACACCATAACAACACCAAATAAATTGTGATAAAACACAATGTGTAATATAAAAATAATAATTCCTTCAAAAGAATGAAGAAAACAAATGAAGAAATATGTTAAATTAATATGGTTTTGTTTATTACTCAATGCTAACCTGATGTGAAGGTGTCAGATTATATGAGGTGATATATTCTTTAAAAGTCAATTACCTGAGGCCATTAACTCGACAAAGAGATAAAAAAATACTTAGGCCAAATCTCTTAACAATTGAGATTCTAGAACAATTCTACACCTGACAAATAACGGCTGTCTTAACAGCTTTAAAAATATACAGCATCTGGTTCACATACGATAAATAACATAAATTAGTCCAGAATAGATAACTGAAATTATTGTTTATACATTCTCATATAAAGAAAATACATTTAAAAAATTGATACGAGTTACAGGTCTCAAGTCTTTTAGGTTATTGATGCATTACTAAAATAACACTAGCTGAATAAGAAATTGCTTTTCACGTCCAAAAAATATTGGATAATTTCATTTTTGTACTGAGAAATTTATAGAATATT
The DNA here is from genome assembly GCA_951217055.1 of Gerris lacustris. Classification (NCBI taxonomy): domain Eukaryota; kingdom Metazoa; phylum Arthropoda; class Insecta; order Hemiptera; family Gerridae; genus Gerris; species Gerris lacustris. The sequence goes on from OX578284.1 coordinate 17,637,307, forward strand.
TTAATGGCATTTAAAATGCCCTTCTATAGCAATATAAACTGCGCTCTTAGTTGGGTCAGAATTATTTCAGACCGAAGGAGTAAGTGCTGAACTAATGCATAATATAAAGGTGAATATCAACTTGGAACCAAGATAGCTCCCTGGGGTCTTGCTCTCAGCATACCCCTCTATAATAAATAGCTTAATATTTTCATAGATGGTTTTATATTATGAAAAATAAGAGTTTGTAATGGGACGCCATTTAGTAAGATGTAGGGGGGGGGGGAGGGGGGGGGGGGCAAAATAAATTTAAATATTACACTGCTTCAATTTATTGGAATAAGTTAGAAATAAATTATCAGAGAAATACTCAAATGTGCAGAGATTTTAATCAATTAGTCTTAAAAGAGCGTGGTATTAAAATATGAAAATATTTTAAGAAAAAAGGTAGCAAATCCCTTGGCCAGGAGAGGAGGCATTTTGATTATAAACTACAATTTATAATTTTTATAAGCATCCTCTGATTTCACAGCAAACCATACTGCCACTTCTTTTTACTGTTACTCCCCTTAAAAAAACAGAAGGGAGAACAATTCTAAAGAAGGTGTACAGAATGATCTTCTTTAGACTGTTACTCCCCTTATAAACACACAAACAAGTGTGATAATCCTTTGTCCCAAAGTACATTGGACTTAACATCCCATTGTCTTAATAGTTATTTAGACAAAGGAATGTATCAATAATTATATTCATTTATATTCTAAAAAAACATGTGAAAAGAAGGCATAAGAAATGTTTTTCTTTAGACTGTTATACTCCCCTTATAACAACAGAAGTGTTATGTACCTACTTTTTTGTCTCAAAGTACATAGGATTAAACATCCCCTTTTCTTTATAGTTATTAAGACAAAGGGACAGACTGGTATATAAAGACCCACGTAACGCCAACAAGCGTTTTTTAATACTTGGAATAAGTAGTCTTTCGAACTCATGTCATGAGTTTTAAAAAATTGTAAAGTTTATTTTCAGTATTTTTGGGGTAACAACATATTTCATGAGAGTAATTGTTTTCTATTACGAATTTCATTGCATGTAAATTAAGGAGCCAAATTACAGGTGCCAACTTGGAATCGTGCCTTTAACTCATTACAAACCAGACATACAGAACTCTGATTGAAACCAATGATAGCAATTGTTTCATCATTTAAGAAAAACATCATTAATTATAACGCAATATTTATTCATGACTTTCAAATTATTCTTCAATTGTTAAGAGTTACAGGTTTGGCTCCTCCATTTCAAATGTTTGCTGATCCCTGGTACCCAGATGATTTTGATGCAGTAAAACCCAAAATACAGGGTGGAGCGCGGCAGATGTATGAATTTGAAGAGGGGATTGCTCCCTTCCTATTGGTCCTAGACGGTTGAGAGTAGGGTCGTTTGAAAGAGGAAGACGGGAAGTTTATGTTCCACGAGGGTTCAGTCGCTATAATGGAGTGGTATAATGGGTGGTCGCTATAATGGAGTAAACTTTTTGCAAGACAGATTTACCGGGCGTCTCATCTCTTTAATAGGCGACTGAGAGGAAGCCACACTCTCAGACAGTGTGAGGTTGCTTCCAGCTTGCAAAAAGCGACCTCCTAAACCCCCAAAACATATTTTTTGGCAGAATCCAGCACGGAACCATTGGCGTATTACTTAATGCTGGTGCCTTTTTCTTGGCCCACATAGGCTTCTTCTTTTACTTGATTGTGGTTGCTAATTTGCAACCACTTGACTATTGTATTTCTACAATTTCATCTACAAAGCCCTAAACTATTACCAGCCCCTTTGCTACCATGAATAGTATCATAAATACAATGAAAACCCTAAAAAACTTCCTTCATATTTATAGTTCCTTCTATATAATTAACTCTTTTAACATCGTATAACACCTAACGCAAAAAACATGAATATCACCTTCCTGCATGTATAAATTAGAGAACTAGAACCTTACAATAATGGACTAACTTGAGGGTCGCCTACTATTCAGTAGGCGTTTTGACTGGGACAGTTCCATTATTTTTAAGCTTTTGAAGGCGTCCCATTGGTTTATGGAAATATGGGATATTTTTCAAAAGGTCTGGGTAAAATAAAAAACTTGTCCCATACTTTATGAGCTAGAGATGTTTTCAATCAAGTAAGCAAACCATAGTATAGTAAACAACGTATTATGTTGGTTATCAACGGTTTGCTTCTCTAATGTGTGGTATTTACTCATATTGATTTTAAAAAGGGAGAAGATAAAATAAATAAATAAATAAATAAAAAAAACACTAGGTCTTCCCACACAGTATTTTTAATAACAAGTAACTGGTTTCGGCGACTAAATAGCCATCTTCAAATTCAAAAAATTAGTTGTTCCCATTAATAACATGGAATCAAAGTGAATCTCGGTCATTTACTTCAATACCATGTTTCTTTGTTATTTATTGTAAGGGGTAAATCTGCAATATAGGCCCCACCACCTATTTTTAAATGTCCGATATACTTCGGGTTTTTTAAACTGTTCCTTTTTTATCTCGATAAATTTAATCTCATTTTTTAAATTAACCCCCCCCCCCTCCATTTTGTCTGAGGGCTTCAATAGCTTGACCTATCCTTCCCCCAATTCTTATGTCCCGTTTTGGATTTAACTTTATATGGCCACTATACTACTATTATAAAGTTCGTTACAAATAATTATTTCAAATACTAATGCAAAAGAGTGTATGTCAATGAAAGTACAGTAGAACAGCTTTCATAAGTGTTTATTATATATCAAATAAAAGATTTCCTTAAATATAGATTTAATTGTAATAAGTGATATTTTTGACGAATACTAAACCAAACAGAACCGGATGCAGGATCTCGCGTCGGGCTGCAAATATTGGAATTTAATAAAAAAGACTCGTCTTTTTTTGTCCACTAAAATTATCCGGTCTGTTATTGTAAGGATCTTCTATATTAGGAAGAGATTTGATAACTGGACCATTGCCAGAGTATAAAAAGACTGTTTACAAAACAATATAAATATGTTATTAGTCAAAGGGTAAAAGGTAATACAAAATTAAAATTCTACGCTACCTATAAACATTTTAATTATTTAAAGTTAAAATGGTCGACGATATTAAACGAGCCCCCTTGATAGAAAGAAACTCACTCTTCCCATTTGAGTAATGTAATGAAGGTGGTACAATCTTGGCAAAACATTAGAGTGGACTCGGGTATTTAAAGAGTAAAGATGGGATATATATAGATCATTCATTACAACACTTACTGAATTGAAAATAAAAACAAACAAATTTAATTTAATGAAAATGTTTTAAAAGAAAGAACAATAATTATATTATTTGTAATAAATTCCCATTGTGTTTTATTCGAGATAATACAGCAGATAATCGTCTGATAAGAGAAATCGTTAATAATTGACAGTAAGAAAGATAAAATATGACTAATTAAAACAAAAGTGTAGTATTGATAAATGCAGATCATTCAGAAAAAACCACATCTCTGAAGTGTCAATCCTAATACTTCAATCATCAATTTTTCTATGCATACCAATAATTAACTTCTCTTTGTCTTATGCCAATAACTGCAAATCTTAAGTTCATATACATTTTTAGGTTTCGTAGGTGAAACACAACACAAAAAAACCCTTATAGTTTTATTCCTGTGTCTGTCTGTCACTATGTACAGTTCCAGTAACTTTTATATCAAAAGAGAAACATTAAGGGTGCGTTCGGAAACACTAACCGTTCAACCTCTTGGTCGACCGGCGGTTTGTTGTGGTTAGTGTTATGGCAGCTTGAAATAATTTTTGTTTCCGAAAGGGAAGGTTGAAGGCAGCGGTCGACCGAAAAGGTTATAAATAAAGAGAGGTTACAGTTACAAATATAAATTCGTTTTTGTTTGGTGTGAGATAGAAGTGAAGCTGTGATGATTCCTCAAGTGAATAAACTATTGCAGCGGCACCCCTTTAGGTTAAATTTGTATAATATAGCTGTAATCCCTTTCCTTTTTCCTTCAACTAAATCTCAGATTACACGACGTTCAGTAGCATCTTCCTCCTCAATCCTTGCACTACACTGTTTACATTGATAATATCAACTCTTCTGTAAAAATGATACATTTATATAATGTCTTAAATGTATAAAATATGCAAATGAACAGTTTTACAAATGGATATAATCTATCATGTATAAATCAAGTAAAGTTATGCCACCAAGCGATCCTCGACCGCACAATCTCCTTCAATTCAGCCAGGGGTTCCTTTTTAGATTGTCTTAAATAATAACACCCTTAATCGGCCCCCAAATAACGTAAAATAACAATTCGTTTAGGTGTGGGTAGGTAAACAAAAGGGACAAACCAAAAAACCCCGTAAAATAACAATACTACAACACCTACTACACTACTATATCGTATTGGTACTATATCGTATCCATGAATTGTTGAAAAGTAGGATTGGCAACAAAGTAAATAACGATTAGGACAAAGGTTGGTATATTTTTAGTCTATAATGAGCTGTTGTACAAAGGAATATCACACTTTTCATCTTTCAGTTTTAGTATATTGTTATTATTAGTCACAAAATTACCCACCAAATTAATTTCAGTTTTAAAATAAAAAAGGTGGATAACAAAGTAAAAGAGTGCCAATAAAGGTCAATGTTTCACAAAAACTAAATATTAAAAAAGAATTTTAAAGATTTGCAAAAAAGAAAACGACAATGTATTCAATGTTTAATAAAAACGTATTCAAATGTTTACAAAAGAACAATGGCATTTCGCAGAAAAAGGTAACATTATGGTTACTAACCAGACTAACCGTATTTCGATTTTGGTCGACCGCTAAATCGACCGGAGGTTTACGAACGCGGTCAGTTGTTTAGGTTGGTATTTCCGGACACACCGGTTACTTCTCGGTCGACCTGGTTAGGGTTTCCGAACGCACCCTAAACTTAGCAGGATTAAATATAGTTTTTCTTTCATTTATCAAAATATTATTTGGTCCTTGATTAGTTGGGTCTTTTAAGGAAAATTCAGATGCCTCACATTTGCATTATTGCGATCCCTCCTTGGATCATTCTCAAGCTGACTGACTAGCTGATTACATTGTCCTAGTTATTGTTTTATATAAAAATTCTTGAAAATACTTATTCGAATCACCTGAAATCAGGTACTGTCAATTACACTATTATTTAACAATATCTCAGATATCGAAATACACGAAAATACCAAGAACAACCCATTTAACCATTACTATGGCAATAATGGTGGTAGAAACTATTCATAGAAGAATAATTGTTTGACAAGTTGTAATTATTTGTAATAGGTGCTTGAGAATGACTCAAAAGAGGGGTCGAAAGAGTTTGTTTACATTAATTATCCCTATAGACCCAACGAGAGAATATAGAGACCTATAGAGAACGAGAAGAAACAACAATAACCAAAAGATAGAGGTTTATCACCAATCTCCCGGTATCATATACCTACCAAACCTACTACCTTGTCTGCCTGGTCCTCTAGAGGACAAGGTAGTCAATCTAATCAATTTAACAACAGTTAACCCCTTAAGAAGCCTTATCCTAAACTTAACTACACTTAACTCCTTAAGAATCCTAATCCTATGAACTGCAGTGTGTGCTAGTGCACAAGTGTAACTGATATCAATATTACAAATTAAGTGAATACTTTTCCACAAAATAAATGTCAATTTTTTAACAGAATACCTAACAATTCTAATTTTCAATATACTGTTGTTCATTGCATTGTTTGCTGTTGGCAGTGATCATGGCTGAGAGGCCAAAAGCTGGTGAGGCATTCATTTTAATTATAACAAGCTTATCACAATTTTTCACAGGCCTTAGTGCAGTTGCTGCCCATCATGCCAGATATAAAATGGGGCCTTCTTTTGACTGCAGTAATTTCCTGGGACAATCTAATCAAATGAAATTTGCTTTAGAACTTAACAGCTGAATTTTTCTCAGACCCCAATGCAGATGGCCCTTATCAAACATAAGTTTGGACCTTCTTTTAACGATGATACTTTCCTGGTAGAAGAAAAATGGCCACTCTAATCATATGAAATTTGCTTTAGAACTTAACTACAGCTGACTTCCTAGGATCTTCAACCTAATTTTTTCCCAGGCCCCAATGTAGTTGGTCAATACCAGACATGAGACCTTCTTTTGGCAATGATACTTTATTCAAACAAAAAAAGAGGTCAATATAATCAAATTATCAACTCTCAAAGGAGGTCACTCTTGTAATATAGGTAAAACTGCAGTTATCAAGGCACCTAGGAAAAGAGGTTTGGAAATTGGGGGGGCCTCACTCGAATGTAATGTTAAGACAGAGGGATATCATCTTTAAAATGTATAAATTATTAAGATATAATCTTTTAAATGTATAGATCTTAAATAAACAGGTCAAGTGTGTGCTAGTCAGCACGCAGCGAAGGTCCGTAGGCAACATAGTATTCTTTAAGTAATACCAATTGATGGTGCTGTTATTATGTAATAGTTCAGTATTAGTAGTAGTTCAACTGGCTATCATGCATAGTGCACGTTCCACCTATAGCTTTAAAATGCTGAAAAGCCAACTTTGAACTATCCTATGGGTCTGATATTCTCAAAATACATTAACAAACTTCTGATGAAGTATTTTTTGGCCAGTGAACCGGACTATAAACATATAAAAAAATATAGTTATGCTCTTTACATCGAAAAGAGCATAACTATAAAATCGTATTTTGTCAATAAAAAAAAGTGGTATCTTTACTTTTGGTCGAAGAATGTTGGAGAAGAAATTTTTAGAACTTTACATAAGAGAAATAGAGGGGGGGGGGGGACACTATTCACACCAACTTCAAACTTGCCTACGTTCGCCCTGTCAAAGCTTATAACCAAAAATGCTATATTTTTATAATCAGCTCGACATACCCTTTCATATGATACCCCATAGTCTCCAAAAAAAAAAATTAACCCCTAAGTTTTTTTACCCTTATTTTTTTTAAGTCGCTACATTTTTAAAATGTGTGGGTAGGGCACTATACACATATGTGCCAAATTTCTAAGTGCTCGGACAAAAGGTGTAGCTGTGAGAGCAGGCGACAGACAGACAGACTTACACATGCAGGAAAATAAAAGGGTCCTTGGTTTTGCCTATGGACCCTAAAAATGAACTGTTTTGACAAAGGGAAATAATCTCTTGAGCGTATAAATCAAGCAAAATTGTGCCACCAAGCGATTCTCGACTGTGTTCAATTAGCTGTTACACTAGTCTTACAATTAGAATTGATTTTTGAACGCATAGGGAAATTAAACAAATAGGGGGGGGGGGGGGGGGAGCCAATGACAGCTAGAGATTTTGAACGTCTAGAAGGTCAAACATAAAAATCTTGAGTTCTCGTTAGCTCTCCCTTCATTTTTCCATGCTCAAAAATCAATTCTAATTGTAAGGCTAGTCTAGTTGTTTCTACTGATAAATTTAAACCGAACAAAAGATCAATTGGCAAGCTTGAGCTTTCCACAGGCTGTTGTACCAAAGATAATTTATTACATTAAAAGATCAACTGAGATTCTACAGTTCAATATAATCTATAAGGAAATATTGTCTATAACTATGTAAATAACACAAATAAACATTAACAACAAAAACCCTCTAATTCCAGATGAATACTCATCAACGATGTGTATTCTGTGTAGCTATGAAGTAAGCAAGCTTTACTGGCAATTAGAGTTCTCTGTAGTTTGCTCACAATATAATGGAAGTTATAAAAACAATTAGAATATATTTTGAGAAGCAATAAGTTGCTTTAGGTAACAAAAGAAAAAGTGGAACCATGATGGTTTCCTTAAAGCAAGATTCAACAATTATTCTTATCACTAAGTACTTGATAACAAGAGACTTATAATTATTCATTAAAGTTGTATTTTGTAGCCTTTGTCACAAGAACTTACCTACTATTTTACTCTGAACCTTAATTAGATTGGAAGAAAAATTAATTCTCTTTTGAATAAAGATGAAATTAACAAGTCAAAGACTTAGTAAGTACTAACATTCAACTAAGGAATTTAGCCTGATAACAATGTAATTTTCAATATTCAAGAAAACTAATGAATTATTAAGTGGCAATTTAAAGCAGACTAGACTATTATCATAAGTTTACTCTCGGTTTAGTGTAATTGCACAATTTACAGCAATATGAAGGTAAATTTAGAACACACTAAGTCTTCTCTGATAAGAACGTACTTAAATGTGTTTAAAAATGACATGTTTAGATAATAAAATAGCGTAAAATAAAACGAAAGATTCAATAATTTTCAATTTACAAATTAATAACTTTGTATCCTAAAGAGACGCAGTAAAGTAAAAAAAAGACAAAATTACTGTTGCTTGTTCAGAAGTTGTAAATAACTAAAATGACGATCAACTTTGACAATTAAGTCCCTGGTTAAACAATAAAATGAACAATGTTTTTTCGATGCAGATAAATTGTAATTCTTGTTTTAAAATGAAGACGGTGGGAGGATCGATTGTAAAAACTTGTTAAAAAAAAGAAAGAAGTCAAGCTAAAGCGAGCTACCTCCTGCGAGATTTTACAACGAAAAATTCTTTCCAAATGGATGCACCGTATTGAACTTCGTAAAGGTCAACTTACCCGTTCACTTCACACTTCGACTTAAAAGAAAATGTTTGTATCGTTTAACAAGAGATTAAAATAGGTGTTAGGTTAAGAGAAAGAAAATATCGAATTTAATTCCAAGTTACTGTGTAAATAGAAAAAAATTACCTCTGTAATTGAAGGCACCCGGGCTCCTGATACCGGAATGATTGTGTTCCGGGGAAATTCTACTTTTCCAAAGCGAAGTCGGTGACAAATTCGGACTATTGTTTTTACTGTTGCTGTAGGAAATATTGGAATTTTGTCTGGTCAACGAAGAGACGGGCAAAGTAGCTTTCATAGGACCCTGCTTGGACGAAGGAGAGCATCTCCTAGCCCACTGCGAACCTTGAGACATCGTCCGATCACTTTGTTTTCAAATTACAGTCTCATAAAAAGTTTTAAAAATTTAATAAAACCAAAAAAATCGTTTCGAATAACACCGATTTGAAGAAACGACGACAAAAAACGGGCTTTAAATGAAAAAAATCATGTCATTAATCATTACAAAACAACAAACAAAAACTCGTATAAAAAAGAAAGGAAGGGGTGGGACGGAATTTTTAAACTCTTCTTTTCCCCGTCTTGTTTTAGATTAAAGTCAATTTTGAAAATGAGAAAGAATAATTGATGCGAGGCGGTGAAAACGACGGCTCGAGCCCGGACCACATCTCGTACACGACTAGTTTTTGAAAGCGCAAAACCACCACGACACACACCCTCTTACACCCGGGACAATTAAATGGCCGAAGGCCGTAGGGGAGTTTTCGTAGTAGTAAAACTCTCCGGGGTCGACCCGCACAGAGAATCGTAGTAAAAGAGATCTTGAATGAAGAGTGGAAATTATTCGGAATGGACTGTAGAGCGCAGCATCTGACACACCTGGGCAACCAGCCTTGGGGGGGGGGGGGGGGGGGGACAAAAACAACTTTTTCCCTTTTTGTATCTCATGTGGCGACCTCTCTTCTATATTTTAACAAATTTTTCTGTTTCATACAACAGAAAACCTAACCCGGCAAATTCAAACTACTAATATAACAAAATCAAAATAAGACCGATATTTACTCAGAATAAACACAATCTAATCGATTATAATTTGATTTAGGTGTAGTAAATCATATTTTAATTCTTAACATTATTTGACTTGAAAGGTTTTTCCCTTAAATTATCTCGCAGATCTCTCACATAATGAAAATATAAAAGTACACTAAATTAATAATTAAATTATCCTACATCGTTAATTAATTTACACTTTTAATAATTAAATATAAACTTTTTTTTCATTGACGAATCTAAAACGTATCTATACATATTTCCAAATAATATGGAGGGGCTTATTTCTAAAGCCAACATTGTACTTACTTAAGAAAATATAAAATATGTAATAATATTAACCAAGGAAATAAATATTTTATAGTTAAATATTATATATTTAAATATATCGTGTTATATTATTATAAATAAAAAATATCTCTTGTAAAATATGCCAAATATTATTAATAATAGTCAGTAATTATTTTTTGTGTTGGTAGCACTGTTAACTTTGTAATTTGTAGCCAACGTTGTACTTACATAAGAAAATATAAAATATGTAATAATATTAACCAAAGAAATGGTAGAAGAGTTTTATAATTAAATATTATATATTTAAATATTTTGTGTTACATTATTATAAATAAAAAAATATCTCATGTAAAATATGCCAAATATTATTAATAATAGTCAGTAATTATTTTTTGTGGTGGTAGCACTGTTAACTTTTTGATGTAATACATTTTGCTGATCTCATTTCTCAATCTTCTTCAAGCTATCTTTTTTGTTACTTTTCACTTATTTAAATGTAAATTTGTGTTTTAAAAAATGTACTTTACATTGCATGTTTTGATTTTGAGTCTTATTGGATTAAAATAATTTACATCAGCAATACTCATTTGCTCAAAACTAAAAGAAGGAATTATCATAACTACAAGAACAAAGACATGGAAATTAACACTCAAATGATTGCTTATAAGGTATTGAATTAATTTTAATTGTAGAAATATACTGGGAATTTGATATCAACTGTTTATGCCCTTGCTCAAATGCAACCAGGGAAACCAATAACCCAGACTGATTGGTTAATTAGTCTTATGTTTGACTAGCCTAAGTTTTTACCGATGGAATCAAATGCATTGAATTGAATTAGACCACTAGTTAGGTACTATGATTAGCCCAAGTCGGCGGCCTGTTTTGGTAACGCGGATCTGGGAAAGAATTCCACAGGAAAAGTTCGGTTTTGTCAAGCCTAAGCTGTTTGACGCATGACACAACAGGGAGTTTTCAAATGGTTTTATTAATGAGTAAGCATAATTTAATCTTAGGTCTTTGTGTAGTTTAAATGTCTAATGGTAATACTTTAGGCTTAAGGCTCTACCGCTCTTTGAGGTTAGAAAAATCATTAAATTGAAAATTGTATTGGTTCTAAACAAGATATCAAAAATCTAATCACAGGCTTCATTCCTAATTTTAATTCTGCACAAATTGAGCCCTATTTCAACTTCCTATGATAAATAGTACAGGCGCCATTTCAATACAACGATAAAACTCGTTGTATTAAAATGGCACCTGTACTATTTATCATAGGAAGTTGAAATAGGGCTCAAATTGTGCAGAATTAAAATTAGGAATGAAGCCTGTGATTAGATTTTTGATATCTTGCTTAGAACCAGTATAATTTTCATTTTACTGTTTTTCCTAACCTCAAAGGGCGGTAGAGCCTTAAGGGATTCTGCAGTTGTGTGTAGTCTCAGAAGATTTCTGGACCTAGTCAGACCAACTCAGGCCTCAGGCTGGTTTAATATGCATTAAATTTTATTTTGATTGATGAAAAAGGTATAATCTTGCATCAGACTTAACTATTAGACACTAAATACTGATGTTAAAATGTTGAAAAAGTAGAGTGAATTGATGTAGCTAAACAGGTACGTCTTTAGATTGCTTCTCCCCTATGCTGTTTTTTAAAAAATATAAATGGGTATAATTATTTATAAATTCGTTTATAAGTAACTATTAAGACAAAGTGATGTTTAGTTCAATGTACTTTGGGGCAAAGGAATATCACACTTATGTTTAGAAAAGAGGAGTAACAGTCTAAAGAAGAACATTCCGTACACCTTCTTTAGATTTTTACTCCCTTCTGTTTGTTTTAAGGGGAGGAACAGTCTAAATAAGTGCCACTAAACATTGCTGCAATTGTTATAGCAGTTGCAGCAAAGTTAAAATGCCAAAAATGTTTTTTAAGGAATCTTTCATAGTAAGCTGTATATTTTTTATGAAAAAAATTATGCTAGTTAATGAACCAGTCCGTATTGTAAATTGCCAACAGAGACTTAGTGTATACACAAAGCCTAATTCGTTTTGTTAAATTGTCTACAAGCCTTTGAGTGTACAGAAAGCATACTCTAGTTCTTTTAATTTGAGTTAATTTTTAACAGAAGTGGCACAGATTTGGAAGACTGGAGATTCACCACCACAAAAACTCTTTGAATTTCAGTAGCACCTTTTAAATATCACTCAGTCCCAAAAGGGTGTTGATTTACTTACTGTAAGCTTCCTAGAGTTAAAAGGTAGGCACCTTACCTGTAAGCAATGCTCACTAGAGAAATTAAAAGTATTAATTTGTTTTATGTGTTCTTAAAGATGACAAAAAACTGCTCTCAGGCTATTCAACTTCACTTAATGGAAAAATCCAAGCCAGCTTGAGTCCATCTAAACAGAACTGCCAGGAAAAATTATCCCCTCCATCTAGTTTCAAAACACCTTTAGAACAATAGAAGGTAAATAAAAAAAATAATAAAGTTCTTTTCAATTTCAATTTCGTTTATTATATTCACAATTGTAATAAAAAATAATTAAATCAAATAAAAAAAGAGAAATATAATAGAAAAGAAAGAATAAACATAAGCGATACAAACTTGCAAAAGAAAAAAAAAAAAAAAATATTGACTAGAAAATTTATAAATAAAAAAACAAGATTGGAGACAGTAAAACAAAAAAGTTATTAATAGTTACATAAAAATTATATAATAATAAAAATACATACAAAATAAAAAAAATCAGACATCAATAAAAATTTAAAAAAATCTAAAATTATTGTACAATATGTCAAGAGAAAAATATAATAGTCATAAAATATATAAACCAAGAAAGGAGAAATAGGAAAAGAAAATAGTTTTGAAGCTTTAGAAGTTATTTTAATCGTTAATCATTTTTAGCAGTGTCAGAAGTAATATTTATAGTATATTTTAGAGCAGAATTTAAAAAATGCTATTTTATTTTGGCTGTCAGGAGGGTTTGAAATATAAATTGTTTATGCCAGATTATACCTGCCGAGTAATAGGCCAAGGCAGTACATCCGGCCGAGTGCTAGGCCGAGACAGTACATTCAGCCGAGTACTAGGCTGAGACAGTACATTCGGCCGAGTACAAGGCCGAGACAGTTCATTTGGCCAAGTGCTAGACCGAGACTACATTCAGGCGAGTACTAGGCCGAGATAGTACGAGAAAAGTTTTTTTGACAAAATGGCACCGAAAATTAAACACTATCCATAAGTGGTATATATATTTGTAATCTACTCTTCAATACCTTTCATTTGATACCCCACTCAAAATTTAAAAAACAATTTTTTTTTCGAGTAACGTGAATTATCCGCCATCTTGAATTTCCAGTAAATCAGATCAAACTGCTAATCTTATTTTTTCTATGGCCCAGCAGACCACACATTTTGCATATTTTTCTATATTTTTAGTAATAGCGGAAATACGATTTTAGGGGGGGGGGGGGGGGGGGGGATACGCAAAATTTCGATGTTTTTTGACAAAATGACGCTGAAAATTAACCACTATCCCTAAGTGGTATATATATTTCTATTCTACTCTTCAATACCTTTCATTTGATACCCCACTCAAAATTATAAAAAAATATTTTTTTTCGAGTGACATGAATTATCTGCCATCTTGAATTTCCAGTAAATCAGATCAGATTGCTAATCTTATTTTTTTTATGGCCCAGCAGACCACACATTTTGCATATTTTTCTATATTTTTAGTAATAGCGGAAATACGATTTTAGGGGGGGGGGGGGATACGCAAAATTTCGATGTTTTTTGACAAAATGACGCTGAAAATTAACCACTATCCCTAAGTGGTATATATATTTTTATTCTACTCTTCAATACCTTTCATTTGATACCCCACTCAAAATTATAAAAAAATATTTTTTTTCGAGTGACATGAATTATCCGCCATCTTGAATTTCCAGTAAATCAGATCAGATTGCTAATCTTATTTTTTTTATGGCCCAGCAGACCACACATTTTGCATATTTTTCTATATTTTTAGTAATAGCGGAAATACGATTTTAGGGGGGGGGGATACGCAAAATTTCGATGTTTTTTGACAAAATGGCGCTGAAAATTAACCACTATCCCTAAGTGGTATATATATTTTTATTTTACTCTTCAATACCTTTCATTTGATACCCCACTCAAAATTTAAAAAAAAATATTTTTTTCGCGACGTGAATTATCCGCCATTTTGATTTTGAACAGCTGATAATATTGAGTTCGCTATATTTTTCCTGTGTGCGGGTCAAAACGATCTTTTATACTGGAAAGTTTCACGTTTTTATCTTTTTTGGTTCAAAAGTTATTGGAACCGTACAGAGTGACAGACGGACACAGGAACGAAACTATAAGGGTTTCTTTTTTTTGGTTTTACCAACGAAACCCTAAAAATCAAGAAAGGCATTTAGCTCTAAATTTAGGTGAGCTGCTCCCCAAAACAATTCATTTTTTTATTTTATTAAAATAGTTTCTGGCTGTTTTCAATACCTATAGAACCGTATAAGTTGCCTTCTAGGGTAGAATTTAGTTTCCTAGTTGTTAGAAGTAGGACATCGACAAAGTTTGCCCTAGTTGTCTTAAACTTTTATTACCAAGGGTTTGAGTCTATTTGACTTCAATTTAGAAGAACTCAGTGGTAAGAATACTTTTAGCAATAGAACAAAATGTAGAAATATTTGTTTTGCCCCGACAATATTGTATTACTACCACAATAAAGTGAGTTTAGCATATACACAGCACCTTAATCCTCTCATCAGGACCGAAATTTATAACATTTTAGGTTTTTTTACTTGACAACACCAATTAAATTATTTGAGCTAACAAAATATATTTTTTATAAAACAAATTAACCACTAAAAGTATGAAGATATTAAGCCGTCAAAATATTATTGGTATGAATAGTTTGTAAATTAATTAAAATACTCTAAAATGTTTTGTACAATATCTCCAAAACTATCTTTAAATTCCTCCTTCGACTGAATCATTTATTACACAGTGCACTAATCAAATTTCACTCAGCATTCTCTAAAATTCAAAATAAAAATACATCAATCTTGAGCCACTAAAATTTGAAATTAATATAAATCCTTTTACAATACTCTCATGCAAGTTCAAGTGGAAATAAAGAATAATTTCCTAAAAGGAAAAAAACAAAAACAATAATTATTTAATCATAACGAATAAAATTCAAAAAGCAAATGAAATTTCACTAAAAAAAATAGCTAATATTTAATAAAGATTAGTTTTAAACACTTTAGTCTGTCTTTATAAGTAAAATGACATCGGTACTAAAGTGTGCGAAACAATCAAATGTTATTTTTTAGCTATTGTTATTTTTTAAATAATAAAAACGTCAATTGTGCTCTTTGAATTTCAATCACCATGGGTTAAATTCCAAAAAATCTCCAGAGAAATAAATAATTTAAAATTTTCAAACTTGGCAGTCAATGCATATAAAAAATAATTAAGTTTTTAGCTTGATGCAGCTAAATTATCAAAACTGTGAACATTTAACTTATTAATTAAAGTACATCAATTGCATTATTTCAAGTCTTTTCCAAAGTATTAGAAGAAAATAAATATAATTTGTAAAAAAAAAGAAAAGTTTTTTCGATTTTTTATTTTTATATATACAAAAGAAGAAAAACCTAATAGACCTAATAAGATAGAATAACTATTAAAAGATAAAATAATAGTGTCTAGTTATTCTAATATTTATTTTACAGTAGATGAAAATTAACATATAATTGCATCAATCATAAATGCACTTTGATGGTTTGTTTTATTGGAAAAAATTGCTATTATTGCTGTATTGAAGCTTCTATAAAAAGAAAATTTATAGTAAAATTAACAGTAATGATGTTTAAGTATGAATAAGAAAATAGAATTTTAAGGCAGTTCATGCCTTGAAATATAAATTCTCAAGTATAATTAAAGAAGAAAATAATAAAAGACAGATAAAAATGTATCCTACATCATGGAATTGAGTCGTGAATCTCTAGATGTCCTCTCTACAGTTTTAACTACTGAGCTGCTGTGGAGGAATGCTTTAATCTACTTAGATAATTTTTAACCTCATGGGGGCGTAGAGGACTAACAAAGGCGTCTCCAGGTGGCCATATTAAAACTTATTTAAAAGGTGCCATCCCAAGATGTACCTCTTTCTTAGGAATTGACCTAGAGGTTGTCCAGCCAAGTTGATCTCTGCTGCCCTCTAAGCCATCACACATCTGGCCTGGCCTGAAATGCTCTTTTGGGGTATCCTTCTGCCAAACCACCTTAGTTGGTTGTCTTTAACCATCTCATTCAGTGGTTTAACTCCAAATTCTAATTTGATGGTGTTATTTCGGACCCTGTCCTGGCAAGTTCTCTCTGCAACACTTCTTTGGTATTTCATTTCAATTGTGTTTATTGTTTTCCTTTTTTCTTTAGTCAGGGCCCAAGTCTTGCTAGATTGACAGCTTGGTGGATGTGGTTACTTTGCGCTGCGATGAGAATTTTTTATTTTATAGCATACGATAGCTTCCTTCACAAGGGGATCCGAGCATTTAATTCTTGATTAATCTTTTCCCATCGTGACTAATGTGGGCTCTTAAGTACTTTAAACAATTTACTTGATCCCCAAGAGTGATCTGGTGTATTTCCTCTTCCCATAAAACTATCATATGTCAGTCTTAGGAGTATGAATCTTGAGGCATCTCTTCTGCAACTCCTTCGAGATATTTCCTTGTCTCATCTGCATTGTCCTACAGATTAGCATTATCTGCTTGATGCAGATGCTATTAATTTAAAGGATAATATATCAGCCAGATGGACATCAATATGCTAGACAGTTGTGAATTCCTAGAGGTATAAGTGTAAATCTACATCTATCATGATTAAATACCCTCCAGCAGGTTGCATTTTTACCTCATTCTCTTCTCCATTTCATCTTTAATAATAATTTTATGATTTAAATTCATTATTTTTTACCATACAACAAACTTTATAGCAGAATAAACCATATATACATATAAATATCAAAACATCAAAAACAGATAAAGCTTTAATTGTTTGTTAATTATCAATAATAGTTATTGTAGTAACTATTATCATTTATTGTTTTAACAAAAAAAATACGACTCTTAAAATAAAAAATGTACAGTTTTTTCTGTTTTTTACAACTTTCTTTTTTTATTAAGAGTTGATAATATAACAAATAAAATATAACATTAAAGTGATGTGTAAATGTTGGGCAAGGCCAGTGATAATAGTTATCAGAAACAAAAATAGAACTGCAATTTTTATGCATAACAAAATAAATGTATTTCTTATTAATAAACTATTGAAATTCAAACATTTTAAAGAAAGTTATTATAATAGGAAAAAAAAGGTTATTAATATTATATACTGATTATAGATGATAACATTGATAAGATGGCAGATAAAGATTATATGAGTAACAATTAAAATAATTTATGGACCATTTTTATGTATTCGGCATATAAAAAAAGGAATGATTTAATAACAAGAAAACAACATGTACAGTATAACGATGAGCAAAAGAACAAACTTGATAGAATGGAAAAAATATGAGGAGGGTCCTGTGAAAGATTGTAATTTAAGCACTACCTTAGTTGATCTAGGGCTAGTGATGGCAAAGTGTATCGGTACATGTGTGTCAAAGGTGGGCACTTTAAATTGTTACTCCACTTACAAAAAAACAGAGGGAAGTAACAATCTAAAGAAGGTGTACGGAATATTCTTCTTTAGACTGTTACTTGCCTTATAAAAACAGAAGTGTGATATTCCTTTGTCTCAAAGTTCATTGGTCTAATAAGCCCTTTTTCTTAATAGTTATTTAGTCAGTCATTTATATTAAAAAAAAAACAAAGGGGAGTAACAATCTAAAGATGTAACCAAAGGTGACATGCCTGGACATTTTGGTTGATACGCCATTCACCAAATATAAAAGAGCTGTGTTACTAAAACACCGATTGTTATAGATACTCAGTTGGCTAACCATGCATATGTGTCAGGCTTACAAACAAAGAACAATCTTAATAATTTTTAAATTCATCATTTGCAACTCAGTAATAGTAACAGAAAAATATATATATATATTTTTTTTTTTTTTTTTTTTTTTTTTTTTTTTTTATAAGAATTGTTTCTTTATACTTTCTAGTAGTCGTGATGCAAAAATTTAATTTTGTGATTTTGATGGATTTAAGGTTCCTTGAGTTTTCTTTTCTTTTTTAAATAGACTGGAAAAATCTAAATGAGGGTCAATTGACATTGAGCCTTTTAAATTGACCCAAACTAATACATAATGTCGTGCTTAGCCTTATCTACAGGACTTTGAAGAAAAATGGTTTTCAGATAATTGGCCTATACTAAGTAAATTATTTTATTACTATGTGCCTTAACATAGGCAATCGAAAATAGTTGTATTTTCAAGTCTGTTCTTTCCTAAATTATAGTATTATAATTCCATATTAAAAAAACACAACATTGAATTTATTAGTACCACAAAAATATCATAATATAACTTTGAAATTATTTTAAAAAGACAATTCTGCTAATTATTTTACTATTTAGATAATCAAGTATTAAAAAAAATTAAAAACCTCAATAAGAAAATAATAATATAAATAAATCTGAAGCTAGAATAACAAAACAACAAATTAGAATAAAAAAGAATATTTTTCTTTCTTGAAATATAACTGACAGAGTGAATCAAAGTGGATCAGTTACTTAAAACTGATTTTTTTTTATAACACGTGCTTTAAAATGAAAATAAAATCACACATAACAAAAATAAGCACCAAAGTAAAACAGTTATACATCTGTAGAATACTTTAATTTTTATTTTAAAGAATCGATAAATTGATAACATTTTTAAATATTTTTTTATGTATATTAAAAAGGCAAAAAAGAAGGTTGATATTTGTAATAATTATTTATTTTTATTTGTTATTTTAATTGTTTATTTTATTAGTATTTAAGAAAGTTTATCTAGTTACTTTCCACTAAAGGTGTTACTAAGATTTTGGAAAGATTTTCAATCCTATCCAACTGGAATATATTTAGGCACATAATTCATTGTGTTAAAAGCAACAATATACATTTTTTTCTTCTCCTTTGCTAAATAATTTAGTTATTTTTACTTTAGATGTTACTAAGTTTTTCTATTCTTTAGGATGAGTGCTGTGATTAATTTAATAGGATGTGGAGTTTACAATTTATTCATACCTTAAAATGTAAATAATCAAATTATTATGGAGAAAAGAGGAAAGACAAAGGTGCATTTTTTATTCTTAATTTCTCACATTTTTCTTTGATTAAAATTTTGATTACTTACTTGATTCTTAATTATGTGATGAAACTAACATAGTATTTCAAAATACATTAGACTAGAACTAATGTTCTACGGCTGGTTCGGATAATCAAAAATTCAACAAGAAAAAAAAAGAAAGATGTAAAATAAATCGATGACATTTGTACAAAAAGCATTCTTGTTTATCTATAGTACAAAGTGAAAAAATATAATTATACTACTAACAACGCTCTTTTTAAGAATTAATTAAGAGGTGGCTTTTGATTTTATTTTCCATAATGCCAGTCGGTTAATTGGAACATTCAGATAAATGACCACTGGATAATCAACGGTCCACTGTATATTGATATACATTATTTTAACTTATATAATAAATGTACTGTGGTGCCCAGAAAGAGAAAATTATGGTGGATTCACCCACAAGGGCCCATTTGATATGCCCAAGAGGAGCCTTAAACAGTTAAAATTTTGCTAAATATAAATAATAATAAATATAGGAATTGACCTCAAATAAGTGATCCTCAAATCAGAATTGGCTTCAAACAAGGTATAAAATACCTGATTACAAGGAAAAAAGGGAAACAATATCTATAAAGATCAAATTTAAGGGAATCAGTGTGTTTAAAAGGCTGAAGTTTCATGCCTTAAATAAGTGTATGTGTAATACTTTTTTTAATAAAAAGAGTAATTAAAAATAAAAGAATAATTAACAAAGGGGGGGATCAGAAAAATGAGCCACGTGGTTTGCATTTGCACATCTTTTTTACCACTGTCTTTACTCTGATATATCAGATTTTATTCCCAGAGAAGTGATCACCTATACTCAGATGGTAACATTGAATAGTAAATGTGTGGCTGTTCCCTAATAAATTTAGTAATTTACAGTCTTTTATAACTGTAGATCACTGATGATAGTAAAGGGTTCTAAGTATAACCAGTCATCAAGAGTAAAAATAGATATAGCAATTTACATTCTTAACTGATGATAATTAGAACTGTAGATTTTAATACTCTTATATACAATCGTTCGTAACTGTAAACTAGCGTTGGGAACCAATCGATTGAAAACAGTCGACTAAACGGTTGTATTAAAATATTCATTCATTCGGTTGTGGATATCTAGTTTTCATTCGAATGATATCAGTCTATAGTTTGGAGTTCTATTAGTCGTAATTCGGATGTGTATATGTGGACGTGTGTATAATGAGATAACGAGTGTCATGCGCCTTCTCACCCCTCCTCCGCTCTGAGCCCTTCACCGTCGTTCCTTTCCCCTACCCAAAACCAAAAAACATCCGAATGAAACATTCGAATGAAAAAGTCGACTGGATTCAGTCTCAGTCTATATTTTTTCATTCGAATGAAAACGATGTCGAAGCAGGCTGTAGTTTGGGACGAGATAACGAGTGTCAAGCGCCTTCTCACTCTCCCCCCCCCCCCCCTCAGCTCTGAGGCCTTTACGGCCTCCACCGTACTACTCCTATATAAAAAAAACCATTCGATTGAAACATTCGACTTGCGAGTTCAGTCTCGGCTTATATCTTTATTCGTATATCCTATACCCGCTATGAGACTGTTTTCAGTCGATTGAATTCAATCGACTGTTTTTTCCCGAATCGACTTATTCATTCGGTTGTTTTTTCTAGTCGGTTGTCCCAACGCTACTGTAAACCACTGATGATGGTAAAGGGTCCTGAGTATAATCAGTGTTAAGATCAGTGTTAAGAGTTTCAAAGAATAAATATATTTAGTGCTTTTAAACACTGATGAGACTGAAGAACTAACTCAACTAGCTTCAGTGCATTAAATAATCACCTTACTAAACTTAAGACTTTTTTCCAACCTAATCTTTATGATATTAGATCGATAAGTCCACCAAAAGGCCTTCAATTACCCAATTGGAATATTATCATTATCTGTATCATAATATACAGAAAATCACAAATATTTTAACAAAACACTAGATGGAAATTAAAATGATAGATAAAAGTCTGAATTTTTAATATTGAGTGGAATGTCATTGGAATAGAGCACTACCACTCTAATCACTTTGCGTATTCTACCTCCATTAGTTTAAGTGGCATTGTAATAATTTTTGTACAGTACAGAGAAATCTCTTTCTCTCAGTTTAGAATTCGTTTCGGAAGTTTATAAAGCTCTTGACTTTTTACAGTGTAATTTACTCACTGTACAAATATCTAAAAGAAAAAACAGGATTCAATAAATATACGATAAATTATACGAAACAAGTGGAGATTTAACAAAAAAATTTAGAGATTCTAAGTATAAAACAGTTCTATAAGGGGTAAAAATGGTACAGGATAAAAATGTTGCTCTTTCAGGACCACTCATTTTTTCTCTTAAAAAAAATTCTTTAAACAACATTTTTTTCTGGAAAATCAATTTTGTTATATAAAGATCCGACTGTATTTCTATATATAAGATATTAAATTATATATATAAGATTTTTGGCACCCATAAATCTACAGATAAATCAACTTTTAATGTGGTATACTTGAACATACTCACTATTTAATTATTTCTGTATAAATTTAACTTTTATGATGATTAAGTTTAAATTTGCATCTTCAAAACTCAATTTTTATTTCCAATCACCAATATCAGATGCAATAAATTCACTGAATTATTTTCAAAATTTCATTTAGAATCCTATTCCACAGTCCTTTAACTACTAGCACTCATCCTTAACTATAAATAATAATAGTTCTAAAACTATTATTAATACACTGTTAATAAAAAGACTAAATACATTTTTTTTTTTCAAAGCTAAATATGCTAATTGTTCATACTAAAATATGAAGCAATAATTTATAACAGAAATAGCTTTATTCTACATTACAAAGTTCTATTCATTTCATTAAGTTTAAATAATTATTTCAGCTTAAATCATTTTTTTTTTTGTCATCTACTAATTAATTATCTTAATTATTATTTAGAATTAGCACTTCGTTAAAAAATAAAATAGGACAATTAAAATATAAGTTACCATTCTGTAATATATTCTCTTCTATAATAGTTCTAATTTATCGTCGTAAAAAATATAACATTTCAATCATTCATTAATTTATACTTATTTAGCTTCTAAACAGATAAATTCTAAAGGCTTCGTTAAAAGTGAATTCAGTTGAAAATAAAATAAATTATTGGTAAATAACAATCGATATTATAAAGCTAAGTACAAGCAAAAAGTATGTTATGTTCGTTTATAAAATAACCTTTTCAGCCGATGGGTTTTGAACCGGGATCTTTTAGTTTTAGTTAATAACACTTTTAGTTTAATATCCTTGATTTAAACAATTTTCTATTTTAATTAAAAGAGTCAAATTTTTGTGAAACAAATTACGGTGGAATCAAATTCTAAATCAACCCCTGTTTAACATAGAAAAGTAGTGGCCATTTAATAAAACCTGGATTTATTAAAAAAATAAGAATTTATAACAAATTAATTTTGACTCTACTTTAAACTATACAATGAATTCAATTGACATAAGCCTCTGAATAATGAATTATGTTCCAAGAGCACACCTCAATTTCTTTGATAAATTTTAAGTGTTTTACAGAACCAAATACCCTGAATCTATTTTTTTTTTTTTAATCTTACATTATCCTGTCAATTTGTTCTTGGTCTGTCTTTTGCGACAGTTTATCTCTTATAAAGATGTGTCTGTTTACTGTTTCTACTCAGTATTTTTACAGTTGTGTATTTTAATAATACGATGTGTTTTGACTATTGTGTGTTAATGATATTTGAAGAAGTGATTTTTGTGTGTAAATATAAATGCCCAAGGTGTCAAAAAATACCCGAGAAACAAAAAATCATAGTCGACACCTTACAGAAAAATAATTGGCTTACTTTCTACTTCTAACGATTATCATTAGTAAATCTGGCGAAAGCAAGTCATAGAATTAACATTTTTTTAAATTTCTCTTCAGAATTTAAAACTAGTTAAAATTATTCAAATTAGTTTTATCTACCAATATATTGGGGCCTTAAGAACTATAATTTAATACAAGAAATAAAGAAAGAATACCCACAAAAATATTTTACTGCAGCAAAGTGCTTGCTTTGTTTAAGTTTTCTGCTTTGTTTAACTTTAATCTTTATTTTTATTTGTTGAAGGCACTGATAATAACTCATTAATAATTTGAAAGGGCTTTGGGGCAATCAAATATTTTTGCGGAGAGACTTTTTGAATTTCTTAGATTAATTAAAATTTCATTTTTAAGTGGGCTAACAATTAAACAATTATGCTATAGAGTTATACAATTTAATTTTCTCTTAATGACTAATTGTATGTAAATTAATTACTGATTCTTCAAAACATAAAAGATCTAGCTTCAAATCCCATTCGTGGAAACTAATTTTATTTTTACTTATATTATTATATTTTATTCTTAAAAATTGCTTTTTATTTATCAAAACCTTGACTTTAGGATTTACATTTGTATAATATTAGCTGTTTACTACATAAAATCTATTTGTTTAACTAATTTATATACTTCTTCCAGAGTTCAATACCACATAAATCGTGTGTGTTTTTAGAAATTTGTTTTTACATCTAAAATAATTTATTTGATATTTTAAAGAGCCAAATATAAAAAAATATATGGCATTAAAACTAGGTGGGATAGTCTACTTGTTATATTAAACAAAATGATTTCTAATTAACTTTCGGATTTAATTATTTTTTTTAATTTTACTATATTTATAGCAAAGCAAAATTTCAAGATATAATTAAGCCTTACTATATTCTTTTATGACAAAAATTTGACAAGGTATGCCATAATTATAAATAAATTAATAAATACATGCCTAAGTAAAAGTAATTTTTTTAAAAAAAAAAGTATTAAGAATAGATCGATAATGGCGAGTAATCATTGCACACAACTTAATGGCACATTTTTACAAATATTGAGTAGAAAATAATTAAAGTAATGTCAAGAAATAAAGGATAATAATAAAAAATAATAAAATACAAAATAGTTGATCTTTTAAAAATAGGGAATTGAATAATTAACTCAAAAAGTAAATTCAGCCAAAAAAAACACTAAAATAAAGAGTTTTATTTAGTTTATCAAAAATCGTATTAATCGATTTCAATATTAAATTTACATCCTCAAAATTTATTAGTTGTTCTGTTTTATTTTAAGGGTTTATTCTGATGATAAGTTTAAGAGACCATATCAGAGATTTTGTGAATCCCAACTTTTTGAACCAATAACAAGGGTCATTTGGAAATGTCTCTCATCATGAGCAACTCCCTTGAGAATGATCCCTATTATGGGTTTCATAAGAGAATGATCCCTCTTATAGGTTCATGCTCAAGGGAGTTTATTGGTGAGAGCCATTTGCAAATGTCACTCTTCATGAGCAACTAGAACCCTTGAGAATGATCACTATTATGGGTTCATTCTCCCTCCTCTCACCATAAGAGAATGATCCTTCTTATAGGGTCATTGTCAAGGGAGATGTGTCTCATCATGAGCAACTCCCTCGAGAATGATCTCTTTTATGGGTTTATTCTCCCCTCTCTCACCATTAAAGAATGATTTTTCTTATAGGGTCATTCTCAAGGGAGTTAATTAGTGAGAGCCATTTGCAAATGTCTCTCTTCATGAGCAACTCCCTTGAGAATGATCACTTTTATGGGTTCCAATCCCCCCCCCCCCCAAATCTCCATGAGCTACTCCCTTGGGAATGATATCTATTCTGGGTTCCATTTCAATCCCCCCAATCACAAGCTTAAATATGTGCTCAATATAAGAGGTTATAGGGTCATTTTCAAGGGAGTTGATTGGTGAGAGCCATTTGCAAATGACTTATCTTGAGAAACTCCCGCTTATGGGTTCGAAACGCCTGGATTCACAAAATCTGTGAATTGGCCCGCTCCAGAAGATCTAGATTTATTAGTCTCTAGAATTAGCTAATGTGGTTTTTTGACAATAAATTGATCAGTTTATCTCTTTCGGTTTTATTCACCAAGAATAAGTACCGAAAAACCTCTAAAAAACTAATTTCAAAATAATATTTAATATTACGGTCAGCATGACCCTAGGAGGGATCAAAATATCAAAAACGAAGATATTTAATTTAATAACTTGATCATTATTCTTTGAGTTATATTCAGTATGATTAAGTTCTAAAAAAAAACTACATAAAAAATAATAACTTAAGCATTATAAGATGATATTATAATAGCACAATGAACACAAAATAGAATTTGTTTAGCATATGACAGCATATTTGTAAAAACAATTATTAATAGTCAGAAAAAAAACTTACGAGTTATCGCAACACACAAAAATAATCTTAATTTTTATTTAAAAAAAACCTACTTAAAATTATTTGTCTTCAATAATATACAAGAAAAAAAATTAATATATACATTAGAGATAAAAAAGGCATTGATGTATATTTACAAATTATAAGTTGTATTTTGAAATTCGTATAGGAGATATTATTTTGTGACAGAGCCTATGTGTAAAGTGAGATTGCAATGGCTGAATTGTTAGCAAACCTTTATTTATTCAGTTTGCTGTTTCGCATTATAGCTTAAGCAAACCTCTTATCACATGAAGCTCAAAGGAAATATAATGAGAATTAAATGGAAGCGTTGAGACTGTAATGAATGACAAGCTTATACTGTACAAAATGGCTGCCGCAATCTCTTTTTAAGAATATTTTGAATGTGGAGCGTGATTGATCAATGACGAGACATGGGTAGGGTTGGGCAAAAAATATTAGTGTCAACAAAAAAAAAAGTTTCACTCTATAGTCTATTCTATAGACTCCCTATAATAATAATCTATAGTAGCCCTTAAGAATTTTTTACAATAACCCATCAGATTAATCTTTTGTGGTTTATTATTTAATGTGCAAACAATTTCCAAGTTATTAATTTTTTATAGATTGAGTAATTTAGATCCTTAAAGGGTTGGAAGAGAAAGAAGACTAACACTGCTTCATGTAGTGTGGCAACATTTCGGCTACTTGAGCCATTTTCGAGCCTAAAAACATAATTACCCATCTGCCTGTATTGTAATGTTATTATCAGTTCTACACAATGCACTTATTCTACTCATGGTAAACCTTCATGACTTTTTATGTACTGCTTTTAGCTGACACTCATATAGAAACCTTTACTTATACTTGACTATCAAATCTCATTCTTGACTATCATATTAGCAGTAATTTATATTATTGAATAAAGGAATTTGATGTGGTCTGTCATCTCAAGTTCACTGAATGCAACCCTGGTTTTTACATTTTATTTTTATCTACGATTGTAACGAAATATAAACATTGTATCTCTCTGTTTAGATGCGTAGAAAGTGATTCTTTACGTACTTGTATTCATTGCGCATGCACGTTTCATAATTCTGAAGAATTCCTCCTCTTATATTATTACTACTTTCTGTATTTATTATTAAAATCTAACAATCGTAGATAAAGTACGGTACGCAACTCATGCAAAAAAGGCATTTTGCATTGCTCGTGTGGTTTTACTACCCTCGCTATCGCTCGGGTGCAAACTCCGCACTCGCATGCAAAATGCTACTTTCCGCACTCGACGCATAATGTACTCTTGTAATAGAACCCTTCAGCTTGAGAACTGAAGTAAAATGTTTAGGATAGAGTTAATTACAAAATAATTTCCTTAACGGTACCAACTAACGGTGCTACCTATTGATGTAGCACTTTGTATTTCATTCTTACAATAAACTATTTTATTTTTAGGTTTGAAAATGGCTCGAGTAGCCGAAACATTGTTACTCAATATGAAGCAGTGTTAGTCTTCTTTCTTTTCCTACCCTTCTAGATCTATAACTAATTATACAGGGTATGCTTAGCATCACTGTGTAATTAATTTTAATATGGTTTCAATGAAGCATACACAATGAGCTTTTTACATTCAAAAGAATATGCATATTATGTCTGTGTATCTGTCAAATCCTTATTCAATATTTATTATAATACACTTATTTTAAAGTTATAAGCCACACGTTAAAAACTTTGTTTAAAAATATATATTGTTCTTTTAAATGTAACACTGCGCACCTATTCTTCATAAAGCATTTAACTTATATATATATATACAATTTATTATATTAGATTATTCATCCCAAGTATAATTTTGTCAATATAGTTTTAAGATGCATCATTGAAGTACACACATTTTAAGTAACTTTACAAAATTAAAAATCACTTGACAAATAAGTCAGTTATAAGTGCAATCCATTTAATGGGGAAAACAATAATTACTACTAATAATTAATAAATACATATCACTGCCTATGTAAACATTACTATAAATTATTTACAGCACATTAGATGTACACACAGCTAAAGAAAATAATATACAAGTGAACAATAGAAATGAATAATTGCCTCATTTTGAACAAATATGTCATGGATAAAATCATCTAATAATAATTTAATTATGAATTATTATATTGGATTAATTTGATTGCATATTATTTTGCTTGACAGGTACAATAACCATTTTAAGAGCCAATTTAACCTAATTTTGGCCTAATAACTTTTTTTCAAAATTAATTGTAATTAATTGCATTCTAAAAGATGTAAAAACAAAATTGTTCAGACCTATCTCATTTGACTAAAGATATTTTTCTTCTTTAAAGGTACGTTTTCCTAGGCGCAACTCCAGCGATAGACGTAGAGCGATAGCTGCTGGTACAAAATTATAAGACTTTGCATGTTAAGAGTCGTTCAGCTAGGAAAATGGTAACATGCAAACTCAGAAGAGGAGTCCTTAGCGATAATCGCTGGGCAACTATCCCTTGAGAGTCAATTGCTGGAGTTGCGTCTAGGAAAATAAAGCTTAAGGGTACAAACAAATAACATACGCAGTACTATTGAGATTCTATTAAAGCAATACTATTGTTCAGGGCTTTAAAAAAAACATCCTTCTCTAAATCTAATAGACTTTATCTCAAGGTGCATTTTGAGGGTTAAAGATTGAAACACACACTTTCAATCTCATGGAATGCCTATATAGTGCTTAGACGAAGCAATGAAATTGAATCCGTCAGGATTATCAAAACCTTCCAAAAACCATAAGCATAACCTATGCAACTGAAACCTTCCACTTCATAAGCTTTTTATATGAATCAATTTGATGTTTCCATAGAGCCATTCGATGAGATTGCTTCAATGAGAGCACTTCCATTGAATTGGTGTTTACAAGTTTCATTTTCATTGATACAGTTGTCTTTCAAGCTCATTGACCAATGAAATTGAAAGACATTGATCTTATTGACCAATGAAATTTAAAGACATTGATCTCATTGACCAATGAAATTGAAAGACATTGATCTGTTTGACCAATGAAATTGAACCCTTCTAAACGCACCTTTAAGGATTTCATATATTAAGATTAAATTAGTTAAAGAGAATTTAAGTTGAGGTAATAATTAAAGTAATACTTTCCACAACACTATCACATCTTAAAGAATAAAGCATAGACTGCTACAATTGACTCAAAAGGTAAAATTTTGAGAAAAAAAGAGGCATTCATTCACAACAATAAAGGTGCAATAAAAATTAAATTCATAAACTAATTCAAAATGTAAAAAATAAAAACCACCATATTATTTTTTACACTATTTCACCTTGATTTTAATTAATGAAAATGTTTAGAAGGAATTGATATGTACTGATAATTATCACTTTTTCATAACAATTGATAAAATTAGCATATTTGGACATCCTCTTGAACTGTTTGA
Organism: Gerris lacustris; assembly: GCA_951217055.1. Taxonomy (NCBI): domain Eukaryota; kingdom Metazoa; phylum Arthropoda; class Insecta; order Hemiptera; family Gerridae; genus Gerris; species Gerris lacustris. The sequence goes on from OX578284.1 coordinate 17,666,440, forward strand.
ATTACAATCTAATGTATAAAAATGTTGATAAAACTATTTTTTTTGAAATAGTGTAAAAAATAATTGATATTTTATATAAAGACAAACTAAAAAAAACTCAATAATAAAATTAAATTGAAATACTATCAATAAATAATAATTAATTTATAAATAGCACATTTAACAAAGGATCAGTATCAGTACTCACATTATATACTAGAAAATAAGGATAACAGCAATATTAAATAAATATTTAAATAATTAAAATTAATTCGTTTCTAAATAAAAAAAATGGATTAGGAAATACAGTAAAACCCAGGAAATCCAAACTCCAAAAACCCTGATATTCTAAAAAACTTTTGGGGGAAAAAAAAAATCTGAGGATTTCCGTGGTTCTAATGTATACAAAAAAATTGTAGAAATAAATAATAATAATAATAATAAGAATAAAACAAGATCTTTTATCCAGCATTTTAATGCTTTTTTATATTTAAAGTTAAGAAAGATGAAATAAAGTTGGAGAAAGAATAGGTTCAAAGAGATCCAAGAGAACTTTGGTTTAATAAATAGGGAAGAGTATATAAAATATGAAGATAAATTATATAGTTAGATATTTGATAAATGAGGCAGTAAGGAAAATATGTTAGTTTGAATTTTAGGTGTTTTTTCAGACAAACATTTGGTTATAAAATTATAGAAAAATGTACCATTTTAAATATCTGATAAATAAGATTTGTCAGAGATTTTAATACAAATGATGAATGTTCATGAAGACATTGAATAGAAAGGTTAAGAGAATATTAAAATTAACAAGGAACATTATTATTGGGTTTATTATCACACAAGGAGTATGATGGGTACATTTCCGAATCTGATAGAGGGGTGTTTGGTGGTTTATAATAGATATCTACAGGCTGCCTGGGTCCTCACCCAGGCATAATTCAGACAATAAAAATAATGTCTTAAGTGTTGGTAAATTGCTATGTCCAGAAAGTGGAAAAATTCACAGTTGTTCTTTTATTTTTGTTCTAATAGAGCAATAAAAATAAAATAAATTTAAAAATTATAATTTATTGCTTAAAAAAAAAAAAAAAAAAAATGACTGCCCCATTTAAATAGAGAAAAATATAATGTAGTAATTTAAAAAAAAAATAAATAATAATAATTATTCACCTTGAATTTAGTACATTAAATATAAATTGTTTAAGTTTCTTTCTAATATTTACCAGTACCTATATTTCTTTATGCAGTCGTTACCTAAATCAACAACAATAACATGGTAGTCGTTAGTAACAGCGACACCACTGGGTCGTTTAAGTTTGGAATTATGAGAGTTAATTGTCGACAGGAGTTGTCCTGTAGAAAGATCGAAGATCTGAACAAAATTCTTGCCTTTTTCTGATCTAGAACCGATGATACGTCCGTCTTGATCTATTGTAATACCTCCGTAACGGCCTTTACCTAGAGATAATTCAGAAGAAATAATTAACAAAATAAAATAAAACAGAAGACAATAAAATAATAAAGACTTTAGTACGAGGCATGCCCCAAAAGTAAGGTCTCCAAGTGCCTAGAGGCCGAAGAATTTTTTTTCTGAAGTTGGCTACACTGCTGCATAGCTTGGCTCTTCTCCTTTCCCTGAATCCCAGAGCTGTCGAGATCAGACCCTTAGTTGGTGTGTGACATGTGACATGCATTAGAGGTGGCTGCTTTTAGACCATATTTTGTTCTTTTTGTATTATTTTAATACCCATTGTACATTAATCTAATACAGAGTGATGCCATTCATCATTTTCAGATTGAAATAACTTTTATTGGACTTATCATTTGTTAAAGCTGTTCTCTCCTTTAGTATTATTTTGTTTCTTTAAAAAATGCTTAGTATGAACATACATATTCGATTTATTTATAAAGGTTTTCAAATAAAAGTTATTATTTACATACTCCATTATTAAAAGATGGAAAATTTCCTTAGTAAAAAATACCCAGTTAAGAATTTATTTAATAGTAGTAGTAGTAGTAGTAAGGTTCGGGTAGGACGAAACACTTGTTCGAACCTAGCAATTAGACCTTCATTTGGGCCCTTTTTACTAGCCCCGTGGTAGATAGTCCCAGCCACTTCACACCATCATACCTCTGTACATTGTACCACTGAAGGGAGTATTATGTGATCATTAGTGAGCCATATAAATCAGAGTATCACAGCAAGGGATTGAACCCCGACCTCCTGATTCATTGATGGCTGAGCAGACGTGGTTTAACCCACACAGCCACGCTAGCTCCCCTAGAATTAATTAAAAATAATTTATTAAAGTAAATTCCTCGATTTACATATTTTTCGACTTGCAGTAAACTTCGCGGAGGGGTATTACTGTACATGCAATTTCATTGGCCAATATTTATTTTAAGGATACAAATTGTGTTCTACATTCTGAGAGTATCAAGTGACTAACTATAAAAGAATACAAATTAATTTAGTGACAAAAAAACTGCTTACCTTTTCCCTCGGGGTATATTTCCTGAATGAAGTCTCCTTTCGCTGAGAAGACTTGTATCCTAGAATCAGCCACCACTATCTCACCATTCTGACCGACACTAACTGAGCTTATCAGATTAAAACAGCCTTTATCGTTCCCTTTCTTACCAATCTAAAGCACAGAAATAAACTATGTAATACCAGTACACACAAATAATAATTCATTTTTGCATATATCTACATTATTTGGTTGGTTTAGCATGCCAGTTTGAGCACTTATCTTTAAAATTATCCATATTGGAACCTGTGTATATTGCAAAAAATTTAAAAGAGTACTCCTAGAATGAAGTAGTATAAAATTATGAATCATAATAAACCTAAGGTTGTTAAAATCCTACCAGGATATTGCTAGAGAATTGATTTAATACGCAGGGATATAGGGGTATGTCACACTTAAAAAGCTAAAGTAGAATGGTGAAAAACCCAAGTTTACAGGGAAATAGGCTTATATCATTAGATTCGTACTTGAATGGACTACGTTATCAAATTTTTAATAAAAATAGTCTAAACCGTTTTCAAGAAATAATTTGTGTTCAGGTACAAAGCAGCAACAAATTTGGAGCTAAAATATTTATTGCATAGGTACATGCATGCCAAATTTCGTCAAAATCCGCCCAGTAGTTTAGGCTTCACGCGTCTGCACAGATGTCAGAATAACATTTTTGAAAAACCACTTAACAAAAACAAGTACATGTACATCCGTTAAAATCTCAAAATTGAATTTTCATGCAATCACAATACTTTCTCTTTATATGAGAAAGTAAAAATTATAATTTAAAAAATAAATAAATAATAATAAATCCTTGAAAGAAAAGATGTGCATTAAAATCAATAATTGTCTACAGTTCATAAGAGTGTCAAAGGTTTTAGACTCAAGTTTCAAATGCCCCACGAAAATAACCCACTAGTAGATACATGACTTTGTTATCTAGTTGCAGGATCATTGGTCTGCTATGCGATAATTAGTGAGGCTTATTTAAATTGTCTAACATTTACAAAATATCAATTAAAATCATAAAAAGGATAAAAAAAATAAATTGTACAACTGGTACATGGGTCTGTCAGGCAGAAGAATTGTAGACTATTACACACATCGATCTGTAAGATCGATTAAAAAAAATCCTGGGAAACGGTGAGTGGGAGGAACTAAGTGGTTAGGCCCGCTGTTAAGGAGATATATGAAGAATTCACAGAGCCCCGCCAGTACGGTATTTAAGTTAGCAATCATAGAGGTCAAAGTTGGTGCTACAGTCATTTCACAGACCGATGTGCCCACCAGAGAGGGTTAATAATATTAAAAAAATACTTACTTGAAAGAGAAATTTGCCTTCGTTGTCAAATACAAAGACACAGCAGTGATGATTATCAGCGACTAGAATGTGACCATACATTGAATCTATGGCCAGGGCTATAGGCTCTTGGAACCCTGAGAATGTAAACCTACCAAGTGGTTCACCTTTTGTAGACAATCTGGAAACAAAAGAAGAAAACAAAAATTAAAAAATGGCAAAACAACATAAAGTATGCTTGGTTTCATGAATAAATGTGTTAAATTGGTGTTTTAGTCAATATTTGATAGAACATACTCACTTTGAATAACACTCAATATCAGTTTGTAGTCAAACCATCATGTTTAATATAAACTGGACACACTATTATCGGTCATCAATATAAAATTTAAAAATATTTTTAAGGGGTATCACTTCTAAATTTAATGCAAAAAAGATTAAACATCAAAGTATGGTCTCATTGCATATGAATAATGAATGTAATTGAAATTAATTCAGTAGTTTAAACACCATGCTTCTGTGAAGACCATTGATGAGACATATGTTTTGACTAAAGCCTGGTCTACATTTACAGCCTTGCATGCATGGCAAATCGCACGGCTACACTATTCAAACTTTCACTCAGTCGTTCCAAAATCATTAAAGAGGAAGAACTGTTAGTGATAACGGCTGAACTATGTGTAAGTCTGCTCGTCCTTGTACTTATTAACCAAAGCAGTGTATGCCTGGTTTTTCTTAACGGTAAACTTGCATGTACGCAAAGCTCCAGCCCTTCAGTCTTTTGCGAGTTTGTCTAACTTCATTCAGTCCATGCAAGACTGTCAAACAACCGTCTACACGTTACTTATTTCACAAATCTGGCATGATCATGTAAGACTGACGACAAAATATTATGTGTAGATGGGGCTTTACAAACCTTAAAACCTGTAAATCCATTGAAATTAAATTTATAAACAAGTAACAAACCAAAAAGTAACTGAGGGTTTTACACATATTTTTCAAAAGGAAGAATTGTTTTTATAAGGAAATTTAGAGTTGATGGGTAATTAATAATTAAGGACAGTACAAGCATTTAAGTTCTAAACTCTAATCCCTATACTTAAACTTTCCTTGCTTTAAAGAGCTTCGGAAATTACTGATAGGGTTTTAAAAAGACAAAACTGATTTAACTCACATTATGGATTTAATCACAAGGTCCAGGATAGAGAGGAGAACCTATCAGCATCTCGTCTAGATGCCTTCTCAACTTCTAATATAGCTCCCCCCTCTAAAAGTCCACAGAAAGGGGTTCAGAAACAGAGCCTCTTAGTTCATTCATATACACAGAGTTAAACTAATTTTTACAATTATTGTCGTATTTTCTCATCAATTTTGTCTGTCCGGACAAAAAGGGGATTTACAGAGTTGCCATATTTATAGCATTAATAATATAAATCACAAAACATCCTAAGAATACAAATAACGTGGCCAGTACAATATAACCTTGTGACTTGTAGAAGTCTCCAGTTGACTAGGGCTAGCCAAGGTGACGGGTTGGCTGAAAAGGCAATACCAGTACAAGATCTTCTATCCAATCCATCTCCCTCCAACACTCGTACCACCTCCAAACTTGCTGTAAGTGCCTTTATGCGACAGTTACCAGTGTCAACTACATACACCTTTGCAACAAAATAAAAAGATACAATTAATAACAAGCTTTGAACATTTGAGACAATATTTAAACAAGTGAAGCTATAATATAGACCCCTCATGTAAAGAAATAATTGTTATGGAATATTAACAATCATTTTTACACCCTTTCAGCCACAATGTTTTTATTGGTAAAAACAAAAAGGTAAATTAATTTTTAAAATTTGTATTTTTTTGGGTGAAATGTTGGCCCTAAAACGCAATATTGGCAGTAAAAAACACAATACCCATAAAATGTCATATTGTTTGTAATCTACTCTTTAGAAGCTTTCATTTGATACCCTCTTGAAAATTAAAAATTTAGAGTTAAGCACATTTTTGCACATGTGCATATTAAATGTTTAACTCCTCAATATTTTCCCAAGTGTGGGTCAAAAAGATATGCCAATATTTCAAATTTCAACTCTCTAGCTGAACAGTTCAGGGGATATGAACTAAAGTACGACAGACAAACACATCACACTCAGCATAAGGGTAAAAACTACCTTTTAGAATGATTCCTGCAATGGGTACAAGACATTGGGATTCACAAATATTTTTGTTGCAGTCTGTTTTAAAAAAGCTAGCCTGATTATGAGCTTACTTAAGGCACTGCTCAAAATACTTATTAAGACAGTGCACTAGTCCAACTAAAGTTAACATATACATTTTAATAACTAGCTGAAGAATTCATTCTTCAAACAGGATAATTAAATTTATTAAGCATTAGGATACTGCCCTTCTAACTACCACCGGTATCTTATTACAAACTTGAAACCTATAAAACTATTAAACTTCACACAAAAATAATTTACTTAAATGAATTACAACAAAAACAGATCAACAACACACAACACATGACACCTAGTGCGTTGCTTGTCTAATCCGCTGGGTTACGGACATTATGTATATTTATTTAACGTGAAGGCAAAAAATAAATTTAACAATAGAATTTTTATGAACAAAAAGGAACACCATTCTTTACTGAAGAATGACAAATAAATAATAGAAAAAAAGGAAATCCCCCTAAAAATCTAGCTTAAAAAGTTTTAAATTTGAAACAAGAAAATACAAATTGCTATAAGAAAAGCACATAAACAAAAAAAATGATTTAATAGAGATTACCTCCATAAAATAGAACAGTACAGTTGGACTTCCATACAACGAAATTGTTGGTTACAGAAAAATATTTCGCAAAATAGAAATTTTGTTGTATAGAATTTTTTTGATTATGAGAAAAAACATGAGTGTTCCTGAAATAGGATGATTTTTATCCTGGACGATTTTTAGCATAACATAACCAGAACTTCATACAGCATAACATAGCAGAACATCATACTTTTATAACAATTAGACCTTTTTTTAAAAATCTCAACTTGTTTCGTATAGTTCAAATATTGAATCCCTACTAATTCAAAATTGTAGATACTGAACTTGGTTTGATTTCATATTTATGGGATACTTCTTTCTTCTTTAATCTACGTCTATTAATAGATTACTTTATTCTCAAAGCGAAAATTGTTTTCTTTTTACTTTTGTGCGGCGAGTAAATTACGCGTTAAACTTAATTCCGAAACGAATTCTTCACTGAATCTAAGAGATTCAGAAAAGATGTTTTTGATTCCACATGAACTAATGGAGGTAGAATATGCAAATTTATTAGAATGCTAGAAAAGAAACTCCTAAAAATAGTTCTAAAGGCCCCCATACACGGTCAAAATGTTTGTGCAAACATGATGTTTGACGTGTATGGCCTAAATTTGCCCGACATCAGGTTTGCGCAAAAAAAATGTTTGATCGTGTATGGGGGTCTTAAGAAAAATAAAAGAATATAAAAACACTGTCAATATTAATTCACAGAAAGTATATCGGTCGGATCTTTATCCTAATATCTATGATTTATGTTCGTTTTAAAGAAATAATTTTCGTTCTATAGAAAAACCTTTATCTAGAAAATTTGCGGGGACTTATAAAAATACGTTATATAGAAATTTTTGATGTACAAATTTGTTATAAGGAGGTCCGACTGTATTTATTTTAAATTAAGCGTTTTATGAAATCGTTTATGAAGCAAGATATGCCATACCATGTTAGTCTGTGAGTCATATGCGACAGCAACTGGTTGAGAGAATTCCATTTTTCCTGAACCTCTAGATCCATGAATAGCGACTGGATCATTATGTTGAGTTGCTTCTACCACCAGGGGACTCTGCTTGACACAGCGGTCAACCACACTTACTCTCACCTCATACCTATAAATTCATGGTACTTCTTTAGATTGTTACTCTCCTAAGTTTTCTTTTAAATATAAATTATTTTGAATAAATAACTATTAAGACAAAAGGATGTTTAGTCCAATGTACTTTTGGAGGAATATCACACTTCTGTTTTTATAAGAGGAGTAACAGTTTAAAGATAAACATTCTGTACACCTTCTTTAGATTGTTACCACCTCCGTTTTTATTTATTTATTTTTTTTTTTTATAAGGGGAATCACAATCTAAAGAAGTACCCAATTCATCTCAGTTAAATGTAAGCTGAAAAAAAATCCAATTATAGCTTTACAGTTATTCCAAATAACATCTTAAGGAGTAGGTTGTTTTGACATATTTTTCCAAGTTCACACCTAGTGAATAATAATCCCTGAAGAGTTATATTGATCTAGTTAAAAAGTAAAAAGATAAATTGTTTGTTTTCAAAAAACTGTTCTCAAAAATACATAAAAAAAGACGTTTCTGAGCAAATCAGTTCAATGATAATGTAAACCATTCTATATTAAAAATTGCCCTAAAGTATATAATAATCCAATCAATTTGGCTAATTGAATTTCTTTCATTATGTAACAGTGATTTATCAAACTGCAAGAACAAAATTTAATCTTTTTTCGGCATTAATATAAAGCACACAGTGAGCAGTCCTATCGCTTAATACAACTATAAATCTGATAATATACATCATAAGGATAGAGCTATTTTTTTTGTAATCAATAAAGATATTTGTGAACTAGTGATTGAAATGCTTTTTAACAAATTAAAGATTATTCTTTGAATTTTATTTCTCTAAAAGTTTAATACAAAGCTAAAAAGTTTAATTAAAACGATAAAAAAAAAATAATAAGGATTACGATTCAATCTAGAACCAAACTTAATAGAGATTAGTGATATTATTATTATTATTATTATTATTTATTTACTTACTATACAGTCAATATAATGGATAGGTTCAAAATACCTGCCAGGATGAGATGGTCTAAACTTGATGTTATAAGTACCATCATCCATATCGTGAACGGTGGTTTGAAGAAAATCTCCTGAATCTAGATGAGTAACCAATGCATCTATAGGATCACCACCACTAGACCTAACCACTCCGTGATAATCCACCGTAGTCAAAATTGCTGTACACTCCAGACCAGCCACACAATTACCTGAAAATTCGAGTAAAGTTGTTGATAAATTTATATTAAATAAAACTTAGGAGGAAAAACTAATTTAACTCTTATTTACTCTAGCATGTGTTAAGCTTTTGATGGAATACTCCACATAGAACAAAATCATTGTTTTAATGATACTTTTAAACATAATTCCCCTGACATCTTGTGACTGGAAGAGGATCTACAAAACTCTCCAATTGTCACTTCATACCTCCAAAGCTACATGGCATTGATTATCTTGAGCTAAACAATGAATAAGAAAGCAGGCACAGATTTTATTTCTGGAGCAGAACTACATCACCTTCTCTGGACTGCTCCTGCAGTCCACATAATACAATGAATTGAATAAAAAATACAATTATTATCTAAACGAAAACTAAAACTTATTTGCACCTGCATAATTTATCTATTGTGTAAGAACTTTTCCTAAATTTTTTTTCAATATCTTCAACAGTTAAAAATAAACAGGTCAAGTGTGTGCTAGTTAGCACACAGCGAGGGTCCGTAGGCCACACTATATAGTGTTTAACTGTAAAGTGAATAAACAGTGTTTTTTTAAAATGCTAAATAGCTTACTTTGAACTATTCTAAGGGTCTGATATTCTCAAAACACACTCTGATAAAGTATTTTTTGCCACTGAACCGGACTACAACCATATAAATACATCGAAAAGACCATAATTATAAAAAAACGTATTTTGTCAATAAAAAATAAAATAATATTTTTTTCGAAATTTCCAAAATGTGGTATCTTTACTTTTGGTCGAAGAATGTTCAGGAATTATTTCAGATTTTTTGCACTTCACATGAGCGAGATAGAGGGGGGGGGGGGCTACGCTCGCCTTATCAAAGTTATATCCAAAGAATTATATATTTTTGTAATCAGCTCGACGTACCCTTCCATATGATACCCCTCACGGTGTCGAAAAAAAAAAAAAAAAATTAACCCTTAAGTTTTTTTACCCTAATTTTTTTAAAAAAAAAAAAAAAAAATTTAAGTCGCTATATATTTAAAATATGTTGGCAGGTACAAGACACATACATGCCAAATTTCAAAGTGATCGGACGAAAGGTGTAGCCGTGAGAGCACACGACAGGACAAACGGACAGACACATGCAGGAAAATATAAGGGTCCTTTTACATTTGTCCTACAAACCCTAAAAATGGTAAATAAAGCACTATCGAAATAGGCAGAGGCTTTTAAAAATTTGTATTCTTACTCAGTTTTTCTTTCTGAACAACTTTATTTAATAACATTTTGTCGTATCTCCAAGAGAAAAACCACTTAACTAGTGAGAAAAATAATTTCTATTGTAATTTAGTTTTATCCTTGTTTTATTACAAAGCAATGGTATATTATTAATATGTTTACCTAAGCTTCCATTTATTTTATTTTAAATATTTTATGTATCAAGGCAGCAAAGGAAACATTTCTGTCTGCATGTCTAATTGCCTGCCTCGGCAGTCAATTAGGCAAATTACCTGCTTTGGTTCGCCTCGGCAGTTAATTTTCATAGCCTGTCCTCGCCACTGACTCGGAGGCTAACTTAATCACTCGCCAGTAAAATTCTATTTTGCTGCCTAGTTACATAAATAACTATTTTGTAAATTTTTCAAGACACTTTATTTTTGGAAACTATAATTATGACATAAATTAATTTCCATTCAAGCAGGGCTGAACCCCAGAAGATGAAATTTCAGTTAAAAAAATGATAGTCTTTTACAACAATTCATGAAACGATCTGGGGACACACTGTAGATAATCTTTGACCTCTTCTTTTTAACTCACCAGATAGTGAAAGAGTTGAAAGACTTGGGAATGTGGTAGTGGTTCTGACCCTTCCTAATGACTGAAGCAGGGTAGCCAACTGACTCATGAATGAGCCTTGTGTGAGATCACAGCCAAGGTAAGAGTTCTCCCTAGGTTCAGCTAGACTGGCGACACTGTCTAGTTTCTCTCCAAGCAGAGATATCCTCTGTGATATGTTACGAACTTCCACTTGATACTGCAACCCTTCACATTCTTCTGCAACCTAAACATTATAAACAATAATTTTAAAAATTACAATTTAATTTTTACTTTTATTTGTTTCAGATTCAAATTCAAGGAAGAGTAAGGGTTGAGACTTCATTTATTTAGTAGTATTCTACAATCATAACAACACATTTAAATATGGTAACAAATTCTTAGTTACTTTTTATTTGTCCTATATTGTTTCACACCATTCTTTCTTAATTCCATAAAAACTTGTTCACTCAAACAATTTGTTATTCATAAATATGGTTTATGCAAAGCAATCTTGACGTACAGTATAGTTGACTTATAGTATAGTTGATGAAGTTGAAATGAAAATATTTTCATTTTTACAAATACAACTTGAAGATCAAATTAAATTACTTGTTTCTGTAGATATTATACGGAACTAACTCCTAATAAAATATGAAAATAAAACTCAAAGATTGATTGACCAGTTCGTGGTTAAAAAAAAACAATTAACTAGTTTGACTAGTTTTGACCACATTAATAGATCATTATCATAAAACTTTCAACAGCTTGGTTAGAGTATCCTTATGTAATTATACAAGATTACCAAGAGCCATGATTTTAGGGCTGGAATGGCCAACCCTATGAACAAGATTTATTATCTTTGCCCTCTAGCTAACAAGTGATTAGCCAAACAAACCTATAAATTATAACGAAACAATTAATTGACACTAAAATATAAAGGTTATAATTAATACTGACATCCCATAATTAATCTAAGGTTTTATTTAAACCTCAAAACAATCAACACATACCTTCTAAAAGATAATAATTTTAAAAATTTTGACAAATTATCCTACACTATTTATGTAAAAAAAAAAAAATAAAAAAAAATAATAATAATAAAATCAAGATAAAACCAAAATAAAATACTTTTTTCAAAAAAATGAAATAAAATAAATGAAAATTTGTAAAAATAAAAACTTAATATTTAGGGTTTCCTCTACTAGCTTGTATGCAGGGTGGGAAACTGAGATTAAAATCTAATTGGCTGTTGGTCCAAGTTGTCCAATTCTTCATGTACAGCAGTTCCATGGGTCTCAAGGGTATAAGGTGGACTTATTAGTTCTCTCAGACCCTCCCTACTGTAGGATTGAGATTTGTAATCTGAGTAGGCTAATTCAATGTCTGGATTCCATCCTCTTGAAGGTATTGTTTTACAATTTGGACTGGGTGAGGTCTGAAATTATCTTGTACAAGCACCAAATTGTCACCAACATAGGGTGCAAAGGGCATCACTTTTGTGGTCGGATATCTGTAATGTACATGTTAAAGATCAGGTCTCGTTCAGTTACAATGATCAACTCTCTACGAGTAGTCAAAGAAGTTCCACCCCAAACTATTACAAAACCTCCACCACAACAGTTGCACTGAGCATATTCACTCTAAAGGTCTCTCCCACACCTCAGTCTGGCTATCTGATAAAAATCTATGGTAAAATCTAACCCAAAGACAAAATCTTGATTTATCTGTGAAGAGAACGTAAACTAACAGATCTCTTGCCCACTTTACATGTTTATTAATTTAAAAATGGTATGCTTTTTCCTACAGGATCAGTACAAAAACAAATAGTAATCGACGCTAAACAAACCAAACATTTCCTAAAACAAAATAATAATATTATAATTACGAGAGCAGATAAAAGTAACATTACAATAATCATGACTAAAGCCCTTTACGAGGAAAAAATGAACGCCTTACTAAGTGATAATAACTTGTACAGAAGAATAAGAAACGACCCAGAAAACAAATTAGAAGAAATTAAAAAGGAATATAAAAAAATCATTCAAAAACTCCTAGATAAAAAGTACAAAACGAAGGAGGAAAAAATCAAACTGAATATAAACAACTGCAGTTTAGCCAAAATATATGGCCTCCCAAAAACTCATAAACCAGATATTCCGCTTAGACCAATAGTTAGTAACAACAATTCACCCACAGAAAAACTCACAAAACTTATTACTCCATCACTAGACTCACTATGTAAAAATAATCCATATGACTATAAAAACGCCATAGATATAAAAAATGGCTTACAGAATATAGTTCTAAATAAAGATGAATCAATTATATCATTAGATATTAAAGCCTTGTTCACCAGTATCCCTTTACAAGAGGTGTATAAAATAATACAAACTAAATGGGAAGCAATTGCCCCCCATACTAACATAAAATGTAAAAATACTTATTTAGACATAATAAAATTCATCTGCGGAAATACGTACATCTTATACAACCAGCAACTTTTCAGACAACTAAATGGAACCCCAATGGGTAGTTGTATATCCACCAACATCAGTGGCATTTTTATCAATGAACTCATAACCCAGGCCATAAGTAAATTGAAAGAAAAACCAAAGTTCATAGCTAAATATGTTGACGACATCATCATAATTACAAAAAACGCTTGCATAGATGAAACATTTAAAATATTTAACGAACAAAATAAAAATATCATATTCACCATTGAAAAAGAAATAAACAACCAAATAAACTATTTAGACATAACTATTAAGAAAGAAAAAGATGGTAAACTATCTACCATGTGGTATGAAAAAGATGTCAAAAAAGGCCTGTTTCTCAATTACCATTCCCAACACCCATTTTACCAAAAACGAAACACCGTACTCAACCTAATAAAAAAATCAATAGCTCTCACAGACCCAAAATATATACCGTCACTAAAAAATAAAATCTACAAAAAACTTGGAAAAAATTGCTACCCGAAAAAACTAATAAACACTTTTTGGCACACAGCATCATCAGCTAACCCTTCAAAAAAAGACCCAAATGAAAATAATAGTTACTATAAATCCCTCACATATGTTAAAGGCTTGTCAGAAAATATCCTTAAAACATTCAAAGATTTTGACTGTGAAAGAATAAAATTCGGCTTAAAACCTACAAATAAAGTAAAGAACTCTTATCACCACAAACTAAAGGATAAAACAGAAACTATAAAAAAATCGCATGTAGTTTACAAAATTAGTTGTAAAGACTGCAACCAAGTTTATATAGGTGAAACAATGCAAAAATTGGAGAGCAGACTGAAACAACACAGCTACGACATAAAAGCCAAAAATGATAAGACGGCCCTTAGCATCCATTGTAAAAATAACAACTATAAAATAGATCCAAATAACATAACCATACTAGATACTGAACGAAACGAATCGAAACGAAAGTACCTAGAGGCAGCATACATAGCCATGACAAAAAACACAATGAATTTTAAATCTGACACAAAAGATATAAACAAATATTATTCAGCTATTCTAAATATATAAAAAGTAAATCATTTCCAAACCAAATCATAACTCCCGCCAAAACCAAATATCATACAAAATAATTAAAAAATAAAAAGATAATAAAAAGTCCCCCTAATAAATTAAATTAGCAGCAAGATATAACAGAAATAAGAAATAAATATATATATTATATAATTTTAATTTAATGTGAAAAATTATAAAACTAGGTAGGTTTCAACCTGGTTACCACAAGTTACCATATTGACATGAAGTGATACGTTATATTTTTCTGTGTTATTATTGTTAATTTTTACTAGTCGTATATTATTTTTGTTATTATTAAATATTGTTAATGGTAAAGCAGTATGGAAGATAGCTTTGAAAAGTTTTCAGTTTTGACGAATCTAACTAACTAGAGAATCCGACCCAAACTTTTTATGTAAAAAAATTGTAAAACAACGTCGTAAACCCGGTATGTTTTTATTCCGTTTAGTTTTATATATGTTCCTTTTAGTTATGTTTTCGAGCTACAATGTATATTTTATTCTATTTATGTATATATATATGTAATAGTTTTAACGTTACCAAACAACCATAAAAATGTAGAAATGATGTTTTCAGGCACGTCTATGCCTCGGAGAGGGGCGAAATATAGCCAATTATTGACGATGATAATATAAAGACGAAACTTTTTTCACAACCCTTAAACGACCCACAAAATTCAACGAATGTAATGTACATGTTAAAGATCAGGTCTCGTTCAGTTACAATGATCAACTCTCTACGAGTAGTCAAAGAAGTTCCACCCCAAACTATTACAAAACCTCCACCACAACAGTTGCACTGAGCATATTCACTCTAAAGGTCTCTCCCACACCTCAGTCTGGCTATCTGATAAAAATCTATGGTAAAATCTAACCCAAAGACAAAATCTTGATTTATCTGTGAAGAGAACGTAAACTAACAGATCTCTTGCCCACTTTACATGTTTATTAATTTAAAAATGGTATGCATTAATTGTGCTGAGCAGGTTAAATGAGAATTACATCAAAAAAACTACAAAAAAAATAAATATGACATACCTTATCCTTTTCAGCCTGTATTAGTTGTATCTGTTGTGCAAGTACTTTGCGTTTTGTTTCTTTGACAGCGTCGATGGCATCTATCACAGCCTGTTTTCTTGCATCGACAGCTTGATGGGCTTCGTTGAAAGCAGATTCTACTCTATCCAAACATATACCAGCTGAGTTCTCTAATCTGTCAAGTTCCCCTTGCACTATGTCCCGAGCTTCTGTTAACTGGTAACACAACATAATGATTAAAAAAATAATTGATTTTTTAATACTTTAATAATAGTTGTAGATTTTTACCCTAGGTCCCTTTCTTTGCCTGCTCCCTGTCCTTAGATCCCATAAAATCCAAAGTTTGAGACCAGTTTCAACCACAGTAAGTATTAGTGAAGGGAGCTAGCGTAGCCGTGTGGGTTAAACCACGTCTGTTCGGCCATCACTGAATCTCGAGTGGAACGAGACGGGGTTCGATTTCTTGCCATGACACTCTGATTTATATGGCTCACTATTGATCACATCATACTCGCTTTGGCGGTACTATGTACAGAGGTATGATGTGTGAAGTGGCTGGAACTCTCTACCGCGGGGCGTAAAAAGGGCCTAAGTGATGGCCTAATTGCAAGGTTCGAACAAGTGGTTCGTCCTACCCGTCCTAGTAGAAAGTACTAGACTACTACAACTACTAGTATTAGTGTAGTGAAAAATTAAACTGAAGATTTTGAAAAAAAAATCTGGACCGTTTTAAAAACTTTTCAAAAGAACAGAAATCAATTAGCATTTCTATATGTCATTCTAGGAATATGGCAACTATCACAGCCGAATAGTATTGTTTATTTTGCTAATACAATTTACCGCTGTAAAATTAATGGTTTGAATGTATAATCAAAACAAATAAAATAATTTTATAGCGATGACAGTTTAATTCTCAGGTAAAGGTGAGATATTTGAAATCTGGAAGATTTGAGACTTACTTTAGAGATACATTCGTTGGCCTTGTAGAGGAGGATTTCAGACATTCGTTTAATAGCTATACTGAAGGGAATTACTGTGTGTTCACATGAAGACAGACCTAGTGAACTATGGCCTCCTGATGTACACTGGGAGCAGAACACTGTATCACATGTCTCACAGAATAGCAGCTCCTGTAACAAAGAATCACTCCATTAATAAAATTGTCATATAGTAAATGCATATTTAATAGCTGAGATCCATCATCATAATCTGGGTTTCCTGGGGAAAAGAAAAGATCTTCATAGGCATACCTAACTCGCAGTACCCAAAATTCGAGAAAGTATTTTTTATGGAAGACATTTTAAGAGTGAGTTTAGTATGTTGCTACAATTCTTGGAGCCAGGAACAAATGTATCACAACCCCTAATGAACAGGTAAACTATGAACAGGTAGAACTAAGATCAACAGGTAAACTAAAAATACTGCTGAAGGGGAATACTACTCTACAATACAATCTCAAACTTTAAAATAAACTCAAGAATTGGAAATAAAAAATTGTGTTTTTTTCTGAGGAGCTTATACAGAGCAAGTTTTTGAAATTTTTGAAATCGGACACAAAATATTTTCGTTTCTCAGAACTATTACAATGCTTCCATTACCTTCTGTAAGCTTGGAAGCAAAAAAACTCCATAGGTTGTACTATTAAATATTAGTGGTTAAATAAATTATTAATTATTTTTATTCTCAGCTAACCTGAGTTATGTGAATGGAGCACTTTGGAATGACTTCTCGACGATGTGACGCCATCAGGTCCAGAAGTTGGTTGACAAGGAATGAAGGGGGCAGTGCAGGTACACCACCCCTCGGTATTGTGATGCTTTCTCGACATATCGGACAGCGGAATGTCGTCGCTTGAGCATTCTGGGCTGCAATTCGCAGTAAACAGTGGAGGCAAACTGTGTGTGAGCATGGCAGCAATTTCGGAGTATGCTCCCCACCATCGTATGTACCTGAAACATTAATCAAAGGTAAATTTTTATTTATTCTTTTATTATTTGTTTTAATGCATATTAATTTGACAAGTTTATGGAAAACAAACAATTGCTTGGCACAACACAGTGCCTGTAACTTTAAATAACAAAAAAAGGTAGGAGAGAGCAGAAAGTATACATAGAACTGTACAGATGAACCACACAAGCCTAACTGGTTAAATAGAATCCGAACCATAAGCCTGGGTATTAGAAAATTGGTAGAAGGGTAGTTGCAAGAGCACGTTCTCAGAACGTGGCCTGCCGTAGGGGCCTGCAAACGTGTTCCACGGTCAACGTGTTCATTAAATAATAATAAAAAATTTAAGGAAGAGAAAAAAAAAAAAGGATTAAGGTGTAATAAGGACATGTAAAATAAATTGGTAGTGCGTGAAGTCTCACGTAAAAAGGGTTTCGTTGGTGTTGTAAACATGAAATTAGTAGTTGGGGGGGGGGGGGGAATTTGGATGTTTTTGACAAAATGGCGTAGAAAATTAAACGCTTTCCACAAGTGTTATATATTTTTGTTATCTACTCTTCAATACCTTTCACTTGATACCCCACTCAAAATTTAGAAAAAATATTTTTTTCCCCGTGACAGCAATTAGCCGCCATCTTGGATTCCCAGTTAATCCGACCAAGTTGCTATTCTTATTTTTACTTTGGCCCATCAGACTGCACATTTTGCATATTTTTCTATAATTTTAGTAAGAGCGGAAATATAGTTTTAGGGGGGGGGGGGGGGACAAGCTAAATTTCGATGTTTTTTGACAAAATGGCGGGAAAAATTAAACGCTTTCTACAAGTGTTATATATTTTTGTAATCTACTCTTCAATACCTTTCATTTGATACCTCACTCAAAATTTTAAAAAAATATTTTTTTTCCCGTGACATCAATCAGCCGCCATCTTGGATTCCCAGTTAATCCGACCAAGTTGCTATTCTTATTTTTTCTTTGGCCCATCAGACCACACATTTTTCATATTTTTCTATATTTTTAGTAAGAGCGGAAATACGATTTTAGGGGGGGGGGGGGACACGCAAAATTTCGATGTTTTTTGACAAAATGGCGCCGAAAATTGATCACTTTCCGTAAGTGATATATATATTTGTAATCTACTCTTCAATACCTTTCATTTGATACCCCACCCAAAATTTAAAAAAAATATTTATTTTCGTGTGACATGAATTATCCGCCATCTTGGATTCCCAGTAAATCAGATCAAATTGCTAATCTTATTTTTTCTATGGCCCACCGTACCACACATTTTGCATATTTTTCTATATTTTTAGTATGAGCGGAAATACGATTTTAGGGGGGGGGGGGACACGCAAAATTTCGATGTTTTTTGACAAAATGGCGCCGAAAATTGAACACTTTCCCTAAGTGATATATATATTTGTAATCTACTCTTCAATACCTTTCATTTGATACCCTACTTAAAATTCAAAAAAAATCTTTTTTTCGCATGACGTGAGTTATCCGCCATTTTGGATTTGAACAGCTGATAATTTTGAGTTCGCTATATTTTTCCTGTGTGCGCGTCAAAACGTTCTTTAATATTGCAAAGTTTCACGTTTCTATCTCTTTTTATTCAAAAGTTATTGGAACCGTACAGAGTGACAGACAGACACATGAACGAAACTATAAGGGTTTCTTTTTTTGGTTTTACCAACGAAACCCTAAAAAAGAATAAATACTCTTTGAGCAAAGAATTACAATATTTTCAAGTGTTAATAAAAATTTAATATGCTTATAAAAAGGCATAATAAATTGAGAGCCGATTTCCAACTAAAAAGGATAATCATTAGTGCCAAAGAACAGTGGAAAGAAAGAAACAAACAAAAAGAAGTAAAGAGTTATAGCAGGGTCTGAGACACAATCAAGAATCTGACTAAGACTAACTCTGACTCACTCATTGCTATATTTTTAACTCCATCTCAAAAAATTAAATAATAATAGTTTTGTAGATAAAGACCACAAAAAAGTGAAATATTAAATCTATCTTTATTCCATTATAAATATTCATAATATTATTTGATGTTTTTAATTTATTTATTTTTCCCATATAGTTAAATTTAAATAATAACCAATTAAGATTTAAAAGAATTACAAACATATATATATTCGGTCCGCTAAAACGAACTTGTTTATTTATCAAATAAGCTTTTATAAAGCCAACCATTAATGCCTCATATAGAAAAGTCTTATGTTCACCTTACTCTATTTCTCTCTATCGGAGATTGTTGATGGACTTATAAAGGATAACAATTGCTTTGATAAATATGGAAGTACATTTTACAAGCAAAGATGTATTATTCTAATCCTTTTACAATGATCTCTACTGATAATTGTTACAATATGGTTAGTTTAAGTGCAATCTATACATAATACCATTAATTGGGTTGTAGGTCTATATAAACACAAAACTTCCCAGTTAGTCAAATATGACTAACTTGCTATTGACTCATCTTACTCTTTTGTAAGATCATTACTCTGGCACATTATTACCATTCAAGGACAGAAATATTTACTAACTGCATATAACTCTGGCCTAATAATAACTATACGATAAAAAAGTCAAGGTAGATGAAATACAAAGAGGGGAAAAGGAAATTATTAACTTAATCAGGAAGTGTAACTATTTACAGAACTATTTGACATTTCCAAAACCACTAAATTTTTTAAACAATAAAAAAAAGGAAGATATTATATTAAGTTTGATACAAAATTAATAATAATTAAGGGGGGGAGTAATGTCAGAATAATAAAGGGAAATATTTCTGAAATAATGTATACTATCACTCAAAATTTTAATTTATAAGAATTATTTTTCTTCTAATGTATGCAGTATATATACATATACATTACAGATTGTTAAAAAATCGGTCTGAGACAACTCAGACAAACTTTCTCATATCGATATGATACTATATTTAAATTCCATAACATCTCATTTAATTGATTAATTAAAAAACAACAGGTGGTTACTTTTTGTTTTCAAAAAAATAAATTTTATTATCATCAATAACACAGAAACTAGACTTTTCCTTGGAAACCAACACATATCCTTACATTTGCATGTAAATGGAATAATCAAAACATCGTAACTGTTTTCAAGAAATCATTTTTTTCATGTTTTTCCTTAAAATAGCGTTCCCAAATTTAGAGGCAAAATTCATTTCTCCATTTTGCCACAGGGTATGATTGTTCTAAACCTCTATGCCTAATTTGACAGACCACAGACAGAAATCTTATAAAAACTACTTTTTTAGACTCAAAAGACCTGAAAAAGTGTAAATCTAACAAAATCACTTTACATTCTCTTAATATATACTATGTATAAGAGAAAGTGAACATACTATTACTTTTATTTATTATTATATATTACATACTATTATACATCCTGTATACAAAGTAAAATACAAAAAAGGTTAGTTAGATTGATCTTCAACATTTATCAATACAGCCAGGCTTTATCAGAATGTTAAAAATGGAACAACTTTCAAAATATCAATAGGACTAACAACAACAAAATTGTAAGGTTTCTCTAAATCCAAAAAAGTGTCTCTTACTTTTTGAAAGATGTAGTACAGAGTATATAAAGGAAGAGGGGACTAAATAAAAACCACTACAGGTTGAATTACTCTGTACTTACACAGACATGTTCCGCACGTAAGGAAACTTTCGTTGAAATCTTCATAGTTAATGGACACAGTTTCGACTAGAGTTGAACTTGTTGTGCTCACCATTTTACTTCAACCACATTAATAAAACATTCCCTGAAACAAATAAATACAAAATATAATTAAACATTTGGCTGTAGTCTAATAGTTGGAGAGGGATATATATATTTTTTTATATATATATATAAAAAAAAATGAGAAGGATATTTCAAGTTAAATTTCTTTCAAGTTTTCTGACCATCAAAGTCCTCTCATATTAGAGGTATTGTGTATTGTACATCACAAACTTTTTAAAATAAATTCAAATTCTATGTTTGATTAATACAAAATCGTTATCATTGTGTTTCACAGATAATACCACTTTTGAGTTGATCAATGGTGCTTTATTAAACTGAGGAAGACCAGAAGTTTGTTTCAATCGTGTTCAGGACTGTTGTACAATGAACCAAAAACAGGAAAATTGGACACTTCACACGGTATGTGTGATAACTTGTTATTTGTAACATTATGGATATGTTTTAACTCTAGGGTACAGACAACATTTCCATCACGCAAAAAACGACATGAAAAATGTGACACTTTTAATAAATATTATGCCGGGAAGTTAGGATGTTACAGGAGGTCATTAGATTTTCATTTATAGTATAATATTTTGACGATAGCAGGGCTGAAGTTTCAATAAACAACATGTGAATTGTGATGCTCTTAAATATCGTGCCAGGAAGTTAGAACATCGTTGGAGGTAGATTGGATTTCACTTGTTTTCATTGTAGTACTGTATTTTGTCGATAGAGGTTCTAAATTTTATATAAAATGATATCAGAGCTCCTAGCGGACCAAATGGGAATCAAAATGGATTTGTGTTTCATAATATCAGTAGATGGATCTTAACATCAATTAGACAAATCTATACTGGTTTTCTCCACTTCATGGAAAAACATTGAAATGTCGGTATGTGGATTCAATGCCCAAAAGCATATCTATGATTCTATATTTTTCCATGAAAATGGAGAAAATGAGTATTTATTTACTTTTTTAACCTTATTCAGGTAATGTCAAAGATGTGAATTTAAGAAATATATGAGTATAAATATAAGT
The DNA here is from genome assembly GCA_951217055.1 of Gerris lacustris. Taxonomy (NCBI): domain Eukaryota; kingdom Metazoa; phylum Arthropoda; class Insecta; order Hemiptera; family Gerridae; genus Gerris; species Gerris lacustris. The sequence continues at coordinate 17,688,473 of OX578284.1, forward strand.
AATTTTAAGATATGCTATCATGCAGGGATTAATTATTATCAGATGCAAATCGACATGTTGTGTCCTCCTAAACATGTTTTCAAAAGCAAGAAGTAAAACTTTAGATAAAAAAGTATTAGATAAAAAAGTATTTTAACCCGTAATATGTTCTGCACTACAGCATCTTTAGTTATACTACTTAAGTAATCAAAGCCAAATAAAATATAATATAAATTAGAAAAAAAGACACATTGACTTTACCCTGACATTTCAAACTCAACACCTGCAAAACTGAAGAAACATACACTTTTAAAAAAGGAAGATTTATAGAAAATGCATTGGTGAATATTTGTTGTTGGGGATTTTGAGAGAGAACTTTCAACTTAGAGTCAGTCTAGTTCGTCTGATCTCTCCTAGGGGCGCTAGCTGTCACGGCCCCAACTCACCAGTCCAGTCATAGTATCTGTGGAGGACGGACGCTTTTTCCTTCCTACCTTTTTACCGCTTCTCTACTTCCTAACCGCCGCCCCCGCTTCCACCTGTGGAATTTATTCAAGCCTTACTACCGCTCCCGCCTTCCGTCTCTACATCAGATCCTTGCGGCTTACACCACTGCTTTCTACCGCTGCTGCTATTTCAACTGCCTGCCGTCCGCTACAACCACCACTTCAGCCATTGTATGTTCTATTTTCTATTCCTGTCAATAAATATTTCACCAAGCTATTCCGCTCCATATTTCTTTACTTATTATACAGTCCATTATTACCCGCTATTTTTATTTACCTCCAGCACCGCTTCTGGTTGGCTTCCTTACCCTATTACTGTGGTAAAATCCACCATATCTTTTGGTCCTTAAAGGCCGCATATTTCAATTTATATTTCTATTTTCTTTATTCTACTTATTTTCTCTATTTTCAATTTTGTCTATTTCAAGATTTATTTTTTATACCATATGTTATTTTATGTTTGACATATTTTACGTAGTTAAATATCCATATATTTTATTAATTTATAATATCTATTATTATATATTTTTTAAACCTTTCCATACCTATTTTTCCTTCCGCAAATATTTTAACATTTAATGCTAATTAATATTGTTTTGTATATTTAAATATATTATTTTTATAAAATATTTCTAGATTTATGTGCAAGTTTGGTGAGTGCATTTTTTATAGTTGTAATAACTTGTCAGTATTTTCTGCTGAGACTCTGACCCAGCATAATTTAATTAAGTTTTCTTTCCGTCATTCCTCGCTTCCAATCTAATTATTACTATTACTCTTTTTTATTAATCTAATTATCTTCGAGTCTGAGCTCTTGGATTTTTTCTTGTATCTTTGTTTGGAACTTTGCTCTTATATTATTTCCGTTTATTTATTTTTTATTTAATTTGTTTTATTCTTCACATTATCTTTTAAGCTATAAAGATTTTTCTTTGTAGGGTGTAGAGCAAGCTCGTTTAGGAACACTCTTCCACTCTCGAGGTCGCTCGTTTCTAGGGCCTCTGTCGCCTTTAAAACCGCTTCTACCACCGCCTTCACTAGCTATAGCTATCCTTCAGCTACAGCTAGCGTGCACCTTCCAGCTACCACGCCGCGACCCCCGCGCGACCATTCTTACGTTACGCTTTATCTTGAGTTCTACTGGACCGATTTTCGCCAAAAAAGTTTCTTTTCATTTAGTTTACGTCCCCGCACATCGTCGTTACCTATTTTCGACGCATTTATTGCTTCCTTTATTTATTTATATTATTTTAGGGCTACTTTTTACTCTTTATTTTTCTTTCTCAAATTCTCAACAACCATGTCTGAGGTAACTAAACTCAGAATACTTAAGGAAAAGCTGAAGACCTATTTCTCCCGCATTCAACAAACATTCGATTTAATCCCTACCATCGAAAGTGATCCTCGTGCTCGAAACAACTTCCTAATAAAGTTTCAAACAATTACAACCTCCCGCACTCAGTTCCATGACCTTGTGGAAGCAATCGCTCAACTGGAGATGGAAATTAATCCCGAAGCCACTCCCAACTTTCAACAAATCAACGCCTTCGATGATTTATATGGAGCTGTGGTCATCGCTAATGACAAACTTAAAACTTGTTTACAGGCTTCCACGTCGGCTGCAACCCCTTTGGTTCCTCCGACTTCCGTGCCGGAACAACGAGCAAAACTTCCAACCATAAAAATCAAGCCTTTTACCGGCAAAGTGCAAGACTGGCCCGAGTTCCGTGACATGTTTCAAGCGGTAATTAATACCAACAACCAGCTATCAGATGCTGAAAAGTATTATTACCTTCGCACTTCACTTGAGGCGCCGGCCTTAAAAGTCATAAGTGGGTATCCCCCATCCGCTGAGCACTATCCTTCCGCTTTAAACGCCCTCCAGGAACGTTTTGAAAATAAACGTCTTCTGGCCACCCATTTCTTCGAGGAATTATTCTCCTTTGAGAAACCACCGCTGTATCCTTCCTCTAACATTTTCGAACAGTTCCTAGCCCGGTACAACGATGCCGTAGTGGGTCTGCACAACTTAAATATTCAGGACTTAAGTGATTTTATCATCCTTAATTTAGCCTTACGCCGCTTGGATCCTCAGACACGCAGGAGTTTCGAAAAGGAGAACGTCAACACAGACTTTCCTAAATACTCTGATCTGGTTGTCTTTGTTAAAAATCAGTTAAAAATATACGAGTTCGTTACCGCAAAAGATAGTTCCTCAGTTAACAAACAGGATTCTGCTAAACCTAAATTGCCCAACAAGAGAGTTTTCCTTAACACCCCTAGTCACCATGTTTCACCGCAACCGCTTAACACTTCCCCGCCACCGCTTCCTACTCCGCGTCTGCCGCAAACCGCTCATTCAGGCTCACTTTGTCCCCTGTGCCACACACCGCATACGCTGTACCGTTGTCCTATATTTCGTAACTTGACTATAGATCAGCGTATAAACAAAATTAAAACACTGAAAGCCTGTTTTAATTGTCTTTCAGTCTCCCACCTGCTTGAGCGCTGTCGCTCAACCTCTACGTGTTTCCGATGTGGCCAATTTCACCATACGATGCTTCACCCTGAAAACAAATCAGGATCATCTTCAAGTATCATAAATGACACCGCTTTTACACCTTCTAAAAACTCTCCTTCTTCTAGCTTTCCTGCCGCCTCCGCTTCACTTGTTTCTATTAAACCACCGGATCAAATGAGCCCCTCTGAACCACAACTGGACTCTCAATCTTCTAACATACTGCTCGGAACCGCTAGGCTTCAATTTGCCACTAGTGATGGCAGTTATGAATCCGCCAGGGCTATAATTGATCCTGGCTCAACTAGAAGTTGTATAACCGCTCAACTTGTTTCCCGTCTTGGTGTTAAGATTCGCCCCATGCATCAACCGTTTGTAGGTCTTGGGAACACACCAGTGGCTCCTGGTACTGGATTTGTTACCTGCACTATTACGCCTCACTGCCAACAACAGCCTTGTTTTACAACCGAGGCTGTAGTTCTTCCCAACATAGTTGGTCCTACACCGCCCGCAGCACTCCCCAGTCACCTTCTGAAAGCCTATCAACACCTTCCTTTGGCAGACCCGTCTTTCGGTGAACCTGGAAGCATAGATTTTCTCCTGGGAGCAGATCTTTTTCTTCAAATCCTTGCACCCCACTCTAATAAGTACTCCGATCAAGGTATGCTTTGCACAGTTTTTGGAGCTGTAATTATGGGTCTTCTACCCAATAAACTTTCTTCCCCTTCGCCAATTACATGTCTTACTACCCAACCACATGATTTAGCTGATGTTAGTCAACGATTCTGGGAAGTAGAAGAGATTGTCCCGACTTCAGTTTCTAATCCCACTGACGAAATATGTGAGACTCAGTTCGTCACTACTCACAGCTGCACTGCTGATGGTAGCTACGTCGCTCAACTTCCTGAGTTAAAGTCGAACAACGCCATTCTTCTCAGTGCCACCACTGATAAGTGTGATGTTGTCTGGATGACCAAATATTCTACTTACCATAAAATCACCACAGTTCAAGCTTATGTACTTAGATTCATATCTAATTGTAAAAGTCAAGATAAAACTCACCGCAAATTTGGCCCTTTAACTCTACCCGAATTACTTTCAGCACATTCAAAATGCATTTCTGAAGTGCAATCTATATTTTTTGGTGAAGATATTAAGCTCCTGCCTAATGAAAATCTTAAGTCTTCCCGTTTACTTTCCCTCTCACCATTCCTCGATGAAGCTAAGCTTCTACGATTAAGAGGTCGTATAAAACATTCCGCTTTACCGTTCACCGCTAAACACCCGCTACTCTTACCTAAACACCGCCATTTTACCCACGCACTCATCGACCACTCCCATCGCATTCATTTACATGCTGGTCCACGCACACTTCGTTCTATTATTCGAAGTACTAATTGGATCCTATCCGCTCATTCTGGTATCCGCGAACGCCTTCGCCAGTGTATCGTGTGTTCACGATTCTCCGCACCATATTCTTCCCCACGCATGGCTGACCTACCCTATTGTAGAGTCACCCCTTCTAGAGCATTTAACCAATTCGTTGTTGATCTAGCCGGTCCTTATTTTGTCAAAAAGAGTACCCGTCGTAATTCCCGCGCCTACATAGCTTACTTCGCGCTCTTCATACGTATTACCACTAAAGCCGTCCATTTGGAGGCCGTATCCAGCCTCACAACTGAGGCCTTTCTTTTAGCCTTCGAAGATTTTAGTACCATTCTTGCTCGCATCGAAGCAATACTCAACTCAAACCCGCTTTGCAATGTATACTCTTCTCCAAACGACCCTGAGCCTCATACGCCAGACCGCTTTCTGGTTTGTACACCCTTGGTTTCAATCCCAGAACACCCGCTTACGCACTTAACTATCAAGAGACTGTCCCGCTGGTATCTTGTGACACAGTTGGCGCAACATTTCTGGAAAAGTTGGTCCAACAAATATCTCCTCACTTTGCAGCAACGATCCAAATGTTTCTCTAACCCTTCACCTAATTTGAAACACAGACAGCTCGTTTGGATTAAAAAAGATAACAGTTCTCCGTTGTTTTATCCTCTCAGTCGCATCGAAGAGGTATTTCCTAATGCCACTGACGGAGCAATTCGCATAGTTTCTTTCAGGACTTCGCAAGGCCTCCTGAAACGTCCTGTTCGAAAGTTGGCTCCACTTTTAATTTATTTATTTATTTTTATTCTTTCTCTTTTCTCTTACTCTACCTACTTTTTTTTAAGCCTTAATTTTTTTTATTGTTTTAGTTACTATTTCTTCAGAAAAGAAGAATTTTTTCATTTGTTTAAAAGGTCTTACCTTTTTTTTCTGTTTTGTTATGCACTGCACCGCACATATATCTTACTATCTATATATTATATAAACCTGGATTTTATTAATTTTTTTATCCTTTATCCCCGCTTATTTCCCACCTATTTCCTTACTTATCCTATCCATTTTTGTAGCTACTTTTGAAGTCCTTCGGCACTTCAAGGTGGCGGCTATGGTGAATATTTGTTGTTGGGGATTTTGAGAGAGAACTTTCAACTTAGAGTCAGTCTAGTTCGTCTGATCTCTCCTAGGGGCGCTAGCTGTCACGGCCCCAACTCACCAGTCCAGTCATAGTATCTGTGGAGGACGGACGCTTTTTCCTTCCTACCTTTTTACCGCTTCTCTACTTCCTAACCGCCGCCCCCGCTTCCACCTGTGGAATTTATTCAAGCCTTACTACCGCTCCCGCCTTCCGTCTCTACATCAGATCCTTGCGGCTTACACCACTGCTTTCTACCGCTGCTGCTATTTCAACTGCCTGCCGTCCGCTACAACCACCACTTCAGCCATTGTATGTTCTATTTTCTATTCCTGTCAATAAATATTTCACCAAGCTATTCCGCTCCATATTTCTTTACTTATTATACAGTCCATTATTACCCGCTATTTTTATTTACCTCCAGCACCGCTTCTGGTTGGCTTCCTTACCCTATTACTGTGGTAAAATCCACCAGCATCATAATATAATACTCTTTATTTTGAAATAAACATTTTACCAAATCATTGATCAGTCTCTGTAGTAAGGAAGAGTAATAAGTCTTACAAAATATCCCAATAAATTGCTGTAATATCCTTGTAGCAAAACATATGTCTACAACAATACATCCTTTGTCTAATAAGTTATGACCAGGATAGTCTATTTTCAAAAATGCAGATAGTTTATCATAGATAGATAGATTGATATCTTCCTGTTACTCTAACTATCAATGGATTGGTGTGGTTAGAGTATTGACATTGTGGCAAAACTCATTTAAAAGTATTAAAATACCCTTCAACCATAGACCTCTGGTGGGCACATGAATTTTGTTATCTAGTTGCAGACACATTAGTCTCTACTCTCATGCTGTTATTACTGAACTTTATTTTAATTTTCTCACATTTACAAAATTTAAAGATTAAAAATTAACACGTTCATGACAGATGAACATTTGCTAGGCATCATGGAGTGCCTGGGGAATAAACTAAAAAATCAACTTTATATCTGAAAAAAGTTAGGACAGAGCGGAAAGTATGTACTGAACCGTACAGATACCCTCTACAGGACTAACTGGTGAAATAGAATCTGAACTGTGAGCCTGGGTTTTGAAAATATTGAAGTGTAGAGAGGAGAGTATATTCCCAGAATGTGGTCTGATCCAACCAGCAACACGTTTCCAGAACGTAGTCTGTCTTCAACGTGTTAATCAACTTATTATACCATGTAGCTCTGTCAGACCAAAACAAGAATTGTAGACTATTAGGCATATCGATCAGGTAAACTGGCCCAAAAACAATGGGTTACTAGGCATATCGGGTCAGTCAAACTGGTAGAAAAACAAAAACAATACGTTATGAGGAATACCAGTCTATCAGACTGCCAATGTTTCAGTAAAACAATGATTACTGGTAGAGAATAAGAGGTAAGGCTGCGCAGGAGACATCTGAAGAAAAAAAAAATTCATGGAACAACCCCAGTTTGGTACTTACGTTAGCAATCCTAGAGGTCAACAATGAAGCTGTAACACATAGGATGTGTCCACCAGAGGTTTAAACTAGACTAGATAGATATAGCCCACGTGATTTAACAGACTGTTTAATATTGCTCCCAATGAAATTGAGTTAGATGTTTCAGCTTCTTACTTGAAAACAAGTCAAAAGTGTAAATTTAACAATCATAAAAAATCCAGAATCAACAATGATAAATGCAACAGTGCATTGTTGTTGAATGCAATTGTTCTTCTGATACTACGTCATCAGCTCTAAGACACATTTCGTTGCAATACATTGTATTCCAAGTATCGAAATAAACTGATTTAAATAACTGATATAACCTGTTAAATTATTTTCATAAGCTAATTATAAAATTATAATAAAATCTTACGTTCCTCAATAAACAAGCATAGAAGTAAGATATAATTAAAATAGTTTTTGAGTGATTGCCAAGTTGTTAAACACAATGGCAGTATAGCATAGAAATCACTGCCCAAACAGCGATTATAACACGTTTCAAATATTAAACAGGTAGACAATTTTTCTCACAAATGATGATTATGATTATGGTTATCTCTCTGTCTTGAGAATTTTTTTAGCTTGTAAATCATTAATGAAAACATTAAAGACAAGTGGAATCTAAAAATCTTATATTAGATTTTTGGTTCATAAGTACATTACTATACTAATACTAATAAAACATTACATTAAAAAAAGAACAAAAGAAAAATACTCAAAACAAAGATATCTCAATTTAAAACATATCCAGTAGTTATTTTATATATGATTTATTTAATAGGCTTGCTTCTATTTATCGTAGAGAAAACTATAGTATAGTAATAACTCAAAACTCATTCGACAAGTGTTTTTTTAAGCATAAAAATGAAAAATTAATACTATTGATTTTTTAATGGCAGACCATGAAATAAAGTTCAAGTTCATATTAGAGAGGAAAATTTCCCTACTTATATGGTTAAAAATGTAAACGGTTACATTGGTCAAATAAATGACAACTAACAGACAAAATACTGTATTGAAAAGTGAAAGAGATATGTAAAAACTTACAGAAAGGTTTATAAAATAAAATTTTATTCCAAGAGGTCATTCACACCGTTATCAGTCATCTAATTGTAATAAACTGAAACTATTTACTTCTATTTAATGAAAAAACAAAACTAATATCAGTTTCATAATAAATAAACATTACTAAATGCAAGAAGACAAGACTGAGTTTAGATTGCAAAAGTATTTGGCGACTTACCAAACAATAAACCAGGAAGTAATATCAAAAGATGACCAACAGGAAGATTCAAATAAAAAGATGAGCAAAAAACAATTAATAAAAAGCTAAAAGAAATATTAAACTTCGAGATTCATAACATCACACTTCAGTTATATTAATTTTCTTAAAATTAATAAACCTTCAAACTGAAAAGATAATCACTGAATAAAACGAGAATGGATTTACAACGCATTTCGAACTAGCGTTTCACAACCACGAAAAAAAATCAATGGTTTAAAACGAAAGCGGAAAGAATTCTTAGTAATTCTAAAACAGTTAAGAATAAAATAAGGGCTTAAAGATTAACGAAAACATCATAACGGTGGTCGATTTGATTATTTAAAATTAATGAGCACGGAAATTTGTTTACTTGAAAACACAAAATCAGCTGAGCGGCCTAACATAAATATAAAAAACCAAGGGGAAAAACTAGTCATATGTTTTAAATCAGAAACAGTGATGCCAACATGAAATGTCCCTAAGATTAAGTGGCTCTTCTTTTAAAATCCAAATAAATATTTTATTTTTTTCAATTGACGTATTTAATTAAATAGTAATTTTAAAATTATTTTTAAAAGAGAAAGTATTAATTAAAGCTATTGGTTCTTTTTAAAAAATGGAATATAGTGAGTGTGATGTACCGGTTGAGTTGAAGTATTTCCGTGAAATACCGGAATTGATGATTGATAATGTCGATGCTCTTGCATTTAACGAAGAAATGACAATTTTTAATGAGAACTTCAAAAGCATAGGTTATCTAAAATCATCTGTAGAGAAAGTCGACGATTGTCTTCTATCTATTGAAGTTCGAAGCGAAACATTCGACGAATACCTTCCTCCACACCGGCGAGATTCAGATTTCGACGATACTTCGTCTTCCAATTCTTCCATTATGGGCTATTCTACGAATTTAGCCATGACTGGGTTGGTAGATAGATGTTTTAACGTTTATCGTGCAAGAATAATGCTGAGAGAAGAACAATATAATAAAAAGACGGAGAAAATCAAATACCTGGTTAAAGTCGGTCAAAATTTTTATCTCGATACGAAAGTTAACGGGATCCAAGATTTAAGTACTTATAAAAAAGTATCTAGCAGTGAAATGGAAAATGTTTTAACAGAATCTTCAAACGTATTATTACTTAAAGTTTTAGCACTTAAAAATTATATGGGAACTTTTAAAGCATTCACTTTCGATTTAGGAGGTAATATTATACCATGTACCTATACTGCCGGACCTGCATGTTTCAAATATTTTAGAAAACAGAAAGTAACTTTTATTAAAGTAACACGAGAAATATTCTTCTCTAACGGCTCGAAAACGTCCACAAGTACGATATTAGCAACAAAGAACGGTAGAGCGGCTAAACATTGGTGGAGCGATTCACGCTACAGTGCATCGACAGATCCTAAATTCTTCCTAAGAGAAAATCACATTTGTGACAGACCTATCCCAATTGAAATGTTAGAAAAGTGTCCGAAAATTAGCGACTTGTTTATGAATCGTGTGAAAAACAATATGTTAAATCACAAGAAATTCTTAGACGAGCATCCGGAAATATTAGACGTGCTTAATAGATTTTCTAAAGAAATCATCCTAAGGAAACCGGAAAATCTCATCAATTTCACTTTAATTTTCTTCTCGCAACTCAAACAAACTGTTGATAGATATAGAGAAAAAACAAATCTAAATCAATTATAACTTATTATGTGAATATATTAATTAACAAAAAATTGGTGTGGCACATAGCTTGTCTAATTAGTTTAATCGTTTCCCCTGTTTTTATAATCTGTCAAAATTGTTTTGATTTTATGCATGAATTCAAATATCAATTTAGCAAATGTTAAAGGGCGCCGACGCACAGTGGGGCAGGAGGGTAATTTTTTTGGCATTTATTTATTTTAACAATATTTGGTGGTTCTTTCAGGTTATTTAACATTATTAATCTATCTTGTTGTCAAAGTAAGTCTGTTGTTACGTATTGGCTGCCTCTGTGTTATGTATATTTAACAATAGAACCCAAATGACTATAATATGTCATTTGTGTTCTATATTATCAGAATTGTTAGATTGTGTTTAATGTTTTAATCAAAATAACCCTTATTGATGTTTAGTTTCACCTTCATTTAGGTCGTACAGGCGTACTGGCTGGCTTAAAAGATAATTTAGCTATTTATAATTCATCATGAAAAAGGTTTTGATACGAAAAAATAACTACAAGAATAAACACACAAATTTATTAATAATATTACATACCAACAAAAAAAAATGTTTTTTTTTTAGTAAAAAAATGTTTTATTACTCTGATAAAGACGATGAATAATCATCATCACTAGCCTGATTTATATTAGGATTTGAAATGTCATCTGGAGAAATTATTACATCTAAGACTTCACTAGGAAATTTTTTAAGTTCTTTTTTCGGTAGTATCCTGTAATTTGTAATCAAAGGATCAGAATAAATCAACATTAAATATCATCCAACGTTACATTTTTCACGGCAACATTTTCGTAAATAATTTTCCCCATATTTTTAAGGTATCTTTTTAAAAAGCTAATTTGGCCATCCATACTTTTGTACCCTCTCATAAGTCTATACAACTCTATCCGTTACATGCATAAGTCATTTGAACCTAGAAAAAGAAATGAGTCTGACTATATTTATTGACTAATACAACCATCTTTAACCGTAAATTTTAATCAAAATGTGCAAATTCGTGCAAGAATAAAGAATATGCCAGTAAAGTACAAACAACGAGCTAAAGGTAAATGCCAATATGTACGTGTGGAAGAACTTTTAACCGATGACAAATTATAGAAATATTACTCGACTAATTTGTTTTTCATGGCAAAGACTGGCCTAAGCTCATTCATTATATATTAATTAAAATCTATGAAATTATTATGTTACTACTTACTCTTGGGCTCTGAAGACATAATGAAACAAAATGAAAAAATATTTTTTAAATTTAAAAAGCTCCTCTCAAATTTTGCAGCAGCATGATATTACTCACATAGCATGTGTTTAGACTAACTGTTTAGAATTCTTAAACATTAAAAAAAAGGCAATTACTCAATTTTGGAGGCTTATAACTTCACTTGATGGGCTTCGGATCGAAAAAAGCTCAGGGTAGGATACAATTTTTGAGAAGGTTAAGACCCTTTTGGATTGCTTAAGGCCCGGGACATTTTCCCAGCGTTCTTCAAGAGTTAAATTAAAGCAGCCCCTACACGCTACACGATCAAGCCGCTTGATCAAAACATCGCGTCAAGCTGATTGACTCGAGCTTTAAGCCACCTTGGACCTTGGGGCGCATCAATAAGCATCCCATCAATCTTTTCATCAACACTCATTTGTAGCTCGGGTTTTCGACAAGTGAACTGCTCCTCCTGGACTGTAATAAATCAGTATTGTGTAGATACCATGGTTTCGAATCAGGATTTGGGGTGTCGAGCAGGTGGTTGTCGGAATGCTTGATCAAAATTTCTCTAGACTATCAAGCGCTCCGTCAAGCCGCTTGACTCATTCAAACTTTCCATCAATCTCCGTCAAGGCTGGACTCATACATCAAACGGGTTCTTAGACTATCAATCATGCTTGACACCATTGCTTGACGCGATGTTTTGATCAAGCGGCTTGATCGTGTAGGGGCTGCTTAAGTCAGAAATATCGTCTGTACAAATAATTCTGTAGTGAACTCAGATACTTTTCAGTTTCATTCAGGTTTGAAGCAGAAAGTTGGTTTAGAACGAATTTTACGCGGTAGAAATGCTCGGCATACAACCAGGCTGTGCGGCAAACCGTGTGAACCCAGCTTTGCTTTAGGTGACCCTAAAATGTGTAAATCCATTGAAATCTTAAAGTCGAATTTTTGCGGTATACCAGTACACCCACTCCTTCTAAATAGAGAAAAGAAACAGACAATGCTAATAGGAGGCTGTCTCTTTATAAATGTAAATACATCATAAATTATTATTTCCCTTGACTCTATTTAGGATTTAACTCCGTTGTTACGGTTAAATAAAATTTTAAATTAGAATTATTAGTATCCTAATATAAGGAATAATAGAAAATAGTGATTTTAAAAACTTTTTTTTTTTTATAAAGAAACGATAAATGAAAATAATTGTTCTCAATTTTATGATCAATTATTAATTTCTTCATTTCATCTCGGGGGTATAATGATTTATTTGTTCATGTAAATATGTTAGGTAGTTTAAACTTCCTACTCGTGCAAAGACGTAAAACATTAGTGGATTTTAGTTATTATCATCACAATGATCTATGTACTTATGCAATAATAAAAAATTAACATTCAGGCCCTTAATATGCCCAATTATGGACGAAATAAAGACAAGTTTAAATACATATTAAAATTTATAGACCTGAATAGGGTTTCGACATGAATATAAATAAAAATTCAATATTTACTTGTCAAATGTTCTAAAGAAGGTCAGAACTTAGTTTATTGAGTCATAAATACTTAGATTTAAGTGCTCAAATAAAAAAAAACAAATATTTTGACATTTAAATATTAAATATCTTAATTAATGAAGTACAATAAATTAATTGATAAAAATAACGCGTTGCAATTAACTTGTCGTTAAAACAAAAATACATGTTTTATTAAAAAATAATCTATGATAAAAAATTTAAGTAATTATACATCACTCACAGCAAAAATAAAAGTAACATACAAATTAATGATACACGGTATATTTAATTCACTGTCTAAAAATGTATCTTAATTTTTGTTAAAATTATTTATAATTAAAGGAGAAAATAATGGGATTTTGACCTTTTAACCTGAAATTGTAGAAAACTAGAAATAATTATAATTAATAGATATATTAAATCAGAAATATTTAATTTAATTATAATCGTTTTCGTTGTATTTTAAATAGAAAATATTAAATACATATACTATTATATATATATATATATATATATATATATATATATATATATATATATATATATATATATAAAAATACATATATAATATATATTATACTAGACATTTTAAAGAAAATTATCAAGGGTATTTTTTTAATTAATTGATTTTTTTTTTTTTTCAATCTGTAATCTATTATATTGTGAGATTTTCCTTATCATAGCTATTTTATGATTTACAGAGGGAGCAGTTTGAGTCAGTTGTGTTCAAAACATCGATGAGGTTGGATCGTTTGAGAATTGTGCAGTAATTGTCCATATTCATTATGCAGCTTATCTTTTCTTGCGTAGTTTTATGTTCAGCATGGCTGAACGTATACGCCCATATTGAAATAACTGATGACAATTCTGCTTTTGATGTGAGTATAATGTTTTATATGGTTACAAGGTTACAATATGGGGTCCCTGGTAGCTCACTGCTATCATCTTGTCATGGAATGTTTTATTGTAACAATATGGGGTTCCCGGTAGCTCACTGCTATCATCTTGTCATGGAATGTTTTATTGTAACAATATGGGGTCCCTGGTAGCTCACTGCTATCATCTTGTCATGGAATGTTTTATTGTAACAATATGGGGTTCCCGGTAGCTCACTGCTATCATCTTGTCATGGAATGTTTTATTGTAACAATATGGGGTTCCCGGTAGCTCACTGCTATCATCTTGTCATGGAATTTTTTATTGTAACAATATGGGGTTCCCGGTAGCTCACTGCTATCATCTTGTCATGGAATTTTTTATTGTAACAATATGGGGTTCCCGGTAGCTCACTGCTATCATCTTGTCATGGAATGTTTTATGTGCTTGGCCAAGACGGACCAGCCTATACATATACTATACCTAATACTTAAAAATGATTTTTTTTTTAAATTTTTCCCCCAAGGAGCTATTCGACAGTAAAAGTGACAAAAGTCTCTTTCAAAGATGCCTAAATTTGTATCAAAATGAGGCACAAATGGTTTCTACAAATAAAATAGTTTTCAAGCAGCTGTTCAAAGTTTCGAAATCTGCCAATTTAAGAGTTTCTTTTTTTTCAGTTTTCGCCTCTTTCTACACTGAAGAACCTATTTTTGGCAAAAATTACTCTATACATTTTTAAAGTAAACACTTTAAAGAAAAACTTTAAAGTGTTCTCTTGTCAATAATTTTGCAAGCTGTAAAGAAAATGATTGATTTTTATTAATACCCTATTTGGTTAATCTATTGTTCTCTTGTCAATAATTTTGCTAGCTGTAAAGAAAATGATTGATTTTTATTAATACCCTATTTGTTTAATCTATTGTTCTCTTGTCATTCATTTTGACATCTGTGAAGAAAATTATTGATTTTATTAATCCCTTATTTGTTTAACCTATTGTTCTCTTGTCAATCATTTTGACATTATTAAAAAATTATTGATTTTTATTAATTCCCTATTTGTTTAATCTGTTATTTTCATATCAATTATTTTGACAACTGTGAAGAAAATGATTGTTTTTTATTAATTCCCTATTTTAAAAAAGGATAGAGTAGTTACTTAATAAATTGAAGCAGTTAAGTTAAGGTTAAAATTTTATTATAAATAATACTACATCAAGCTTTATAAAAATTGTTCAAAATTAGGACCACATTTTCGATACACACATTGTATCGATGTTTAATCGTCTACCAAAATCTTCGAAATAGCTGTGGAAGGTTTAGGAATATCATCAAACTACGGCTAGAATAATTCGAGCCACTAACTCTTTTTCTGTATTAACAGGTGTCTCATAAACAGTGGCGTAGCTAGACCATTGGGGGCCCCCCCGCAAGAAATTTTTGGGGGCCCCTCGCCAAAGAAAATCGATGAGCAAAAAAAAAAAAAAAAACCTCTTACGTTCAGGAAGGGGCCCCCTCGACGTTGTTACATGGATAGTAATTCCGGTTATTTCTGGATTTGGGGGCCCCCTGGAACTAGGGGCCCCCCCGCAATGCGGTCCCGCGCGGGCCCATAGTTACGCCACTGCTCATAAACCAGTGATTTAATATGACCCCAAATATTAAAATGAACTGAAGTCGTATCTGGTGAACGCACAGGCCAAGAATTTGGCCCACTTTTCCGATCCATCCATTTGGAAATTATGCATTCAGAATTCAGGTACTTTGGGTAATTTAATCTAAAGTGTGCTGGTGCACCATCATGATGGAAAATAATATTTCTTCGAATATTAAGTGTGACAATTTGAATCAATCTAGTAGAGTATGTTCCTGAAAAATCGGGAAAGTCCTAGGGTGATAGCGGATTTACATTATTTATTATCTCGATACTGAAGAATTTCCAGACACTATTTTATGAATGAAAAATATTTATTTAAGTGTCCTCTATCATTTATGAAAATTAGGATTAGTTATTCTGTGACACCCTGAATATCTATTTGAATAAAAAATAAGTTTTTTTTTTGTTTTTACAAATCTAAAGTTTCAGTCCATGCTGGATAAAATTTTACATACTTCAGCCTTTAAAACACAAGGAATTTCACTAAATATATAAGAATATTATTATTATATTCGACACACTAATACAACTTTATTCAAGATTTTCTAAATATTATTTTTGTATTGTATATTACAGGCTGGACTAAAACAATGGAAGCAGATGATCTCTGGACCTACTGTAACAATCCCTGGATCTACTCTCGGTCTTGAAAACGATGTAATTATATCTTTATACCAATGTAATCTACAAATGAAAAAAAAGGAAAAAAAAAGAAAAAAAAGCTTAACTAACTTAATGAATATATTTTTTTCACACAAATTAGCTGCTAAAAACATTAATTTATGAAGCAGGTTATTTAAGCTTTTTGTGGTCAACAGTATTTAAAAAAAAACTATTATTTTTTATATTTATTTAAAAGAAATTTGTTTTTTTTACAATATTTTTGAATTATTATGACCAGAGACGGGACGTTTATGACTTTTATTTTTCCATTTCATGACCTTTATTCTATGACTTTTATGACTTTTATTATCCTGTTTTATGACCTCTATTTTAGAAAATCGGTTGTTTTATGACGTTTTAGCAAAAAGTATGACGTTTATTTTCAATGTGAAAAATTAGCCTTTTTTAGCGAAAATTTAGCGTTATTTTGGTGGGTAACAGTTCAAAAGAAAGATTTCAATATTTCATAAACACAGAATTATATTTACAATATATAATAAATAATAATAATTAGCAGAATGCTTCAACGATGTAAAAAATAATCATATGTTGTTCTATATTATCCAGCGTTAAATTGGCTCTTTTGTCCGTCAGTAGAATTTTAAACTTGGAAAAAGACCATTAGACGTCGGCAGATGAGCTGGGAGCAAATTTCATGCATGACACTTCATTTGCTTTTTGCCCTTCAGGCAATTTCCGAACTTCTTTGCCCTTTAGTCGGGCAGCTATGGCCTTGGGCGTGTTCCCATCCATGATTCAAATTTTGATGTTTTTTTAACAAAATGGCATGAAAAATTAAACACTTTCCACACGTGTTATATATTTTTGTAATCTACTCCTCAATACCTTTCCATTATATACCTCACTCAAAATTTAAAAAAAAAAAATTCCCCCGTGACAGGAATTAGCCGCCATCTTGGATTCCCAGTAATTCATATCGAATTGCTAAAAAAAAAAAAAATCGCGCGACGTGAGTTATCCGCCATTTTGAGTTTGAACAGCTGATTATCTTGAGTTCACAATATTTTTCCTGTGTGTGCGTCAAAACGATCTTTGATATTGGAATTTCATGTTTGTATCTCTTTTGATTCAAAAGTTATTGGAACTGTACCGACTGACAGATAGACAGACACATGAACGAAACTATAAGGGTTTCCTTTTTTGGTTTTACCAACGAAACCCAAGTAATAGAACAAGTAAAAAAAAAAAACAAGTAACACGAGTAAGAAATCAAATGAGCAATTAAACATTCTAATCCCTTACCATGAATATATACAAAATCTAAAGTTCTGGAACAGCTAATCAGGAAACTGCCCAACCCAATGGGTTTACTATTGGCTGATTGGAGAATATATCTTGACCTTCCTGGATTCTAATTGGAAGATTTGTTCCAAGAAGGAGCCGATCAGGAGCCCTAGTTTGGAATTAGGGATGACCGTCGGTGCTTCTCTAGTTGCAGGTATGCATAAGCGCATTAGTTAAGTCCGAAAGTGATCAGGGAATTAAGAGCCCAGGCCTTTCACTAAGCTGGTGTAAGGGTTCTTTGTTTGAACTGCACTTTTACCTGGAACCGGACCACAAGTGTTCAATATAAAAATTTGCTTTAACAAAAGAAAAAAAAAACAAAAAACTTTTTGCTAAGAATTTGACAAAAAAGGCCATTCTATGACGTTTATCCCCAGAAAACTCCATTTTATGACGTTTATTCGAAAAATGGCTATTTTATGACAAAATCATATGACTATGACGTTTATGACTTTTTCCCGTCTCTGATTATGACTATTACGATTACAAATAATATTTTTGTTGCTTTTAGGGCTTTAGGAATGTAAACAAACTCTCCTATATCATTTTCGCTATGTTTCGAACAATTGATTACGACCATATCAAACTCTTATTCCTCCTATGGATAGTTTCTACAATAAAAAAAAAAATAATACGTGTGGTGTCGTAGGACACCCGGTAGGAACGAAGTTCCTTACGCTTTATATTAAATATAAGTTATATAAATACAGTGCTAAGTATATGTATAATACTAACTACTTATACATGGCGGAGTTAGAATAAGAGACGAAATTAAAAGTATTTATTTGTACTACCGGAGCAAAATTAAAAGAAAAACTTTTTATTATCTTTGAAAAGAGCGTCTTACAATAAATGATGTATTGTAAATTGAGAAAAAAGTTAATTTTGATTAGTTTATAGTTAAAGCAGATGGTTGTAGAGAAGAAAATAATTGTCCCATCAGACTCCGTCGGCGAATTAAAATATTATAATACAAAATATAAATCAACAACACTAAAAAACTTCTGCTTGTATTAGGTTGAAATTTTACATGCTTGTTTCAATTGCACTTAAGGCGAAGTTTTATTAAAATCGTAACTTTAGAGCGTAAGATATCGGTAAAAACTTTGTTTTCTTTATTTTAAACGTTTAGGTCCGCTTTAATAAATTTAGCGATCTTTATCACTTCATAGCAGTGTTTGTGTTGTTTTACTAAAAAAAATTATTTAAAAAAGTTGTTTTTCTCATTAAATAGATATGATGTTAGAATTTTTTCCCGTCCTAAAATTCCAATTTTAAATTTGAAGCTTACGTTTACGCGAGCGTTGCGCGTGAACGCTTGGGCGGATAACGTTGTCCAACAAACTCAGCCTAGGTATTGGTAAAATGAACATGTGTACCAAATTTCAACTAACTCGGTCATCATTTATTCAAGTTATCGTCATCGGTAGGTTTCGTGACGGTTGTTTTGTGACGGTGATTTTGTGACGGTTATTTTGTGACGTTGATTATTAAACATTTTTTCAAATAAATTTATTTGTTACAGATGGTTGTATCCGACATTGGCACTCTGAAGAGGACTGGTGAAACGTCAACAAGACACCACTTAAACGACTTGACGTTCTTCGGTAGTTTTGGCTTTGCTGATCTTAAGTTATCAGACTTGACGATGAAATCCGGAGGTGACTTCATCACACTTGAAGGAATGCCCTTAGACCATGCTACAATCACCAGCCCTGACAACGCCATCGACGTATCATACTCGTAATTATTTTTTTTAAAATGCATTCCCAACTTTTGTTCATTTGTAAATACTTTATTTTTCAGATCATAGAAAAAAAACTTGGTTAAAAACTTAATAGAAACTTTGATGTAATCAGTCATAAAATATCTCACTTTTGTTTTATTTTATATTCTTTGACACAAATTGACCAAGTATGTGCTTTCAGTAAACACTAATGGTCAGTAGGCAGTTTAACAAGTAGGACGAATTTGCATAATCGGCCCAGCCGTACCAAAAAGGTGGCCATTAAAAAATTTGTTTTAGCTACTTTTGAACCATTTATTATAATAACGTAAACGACAAACGACTTTACATGCATTTATATTGTCTAAACGCAAAGAGACTGCTCCTTCTAATTCTAGCCTAATACGTTCCTGAGACAAGAGTACGAAACATTTCCTTAAAAAACGTAGGTATTTTGCCTTATGACAAAGAATAACTATGATTTTTTTTTCGATTTGTTAAAAAAATAGTGGGGGACACATAAAACCCAATTTTCAAGGACACAGAGCGCAAAGATGAATTTAAAATGAAACACATATTCGGGTACTTCTTTAGATTGTAACTCCCCTGTGTTTTTTTTAGTATATAAATTACTGACTAAAAACTATTTAGACAAAGAGATGTTTAGTCCAATATACTTAGGGACAAAGAAAATCACACTTCTGTTTTGATAAAAGTAGTAACTGTCTAAAGTCTTTTGGGGCTTCCCCATAATTTTTCTGTGATTAGGTTATTATGAATAACATAACTGCAAAGTTTTGTGCTGCAAAGATTAAATGCTTTACAGACAGACTAGCGCATATATGTATAAGGATCCTCGTTTATGCCTACGGACCCAAGAAATATGCCTATGATCTGAAACACTAGACTTTTGGTTTAAAACTACGAATATAATATATAGCCTTTATCGTTATCGCTATACCTTACTACCTTATTACTAGTTGAAGACTAGATATATAAACTCCTCTGATAATACTTATACTGTGATGGCTCAATTCGAATCTTCCCGCATAAAGAATTAAATTTGATTCCTGCGTCTAAATGCAGAGATGTATAACTTAGTCTGTTAGATCTCTCTAATAATTCTGACTTAACAGGTATTGGGTATAACTTCCAACCTGTTTAATCTTGTTAAGACTTCATTTTGACATTAATCCTCTGAAACGCCTATTCATTCTGTCAAGCCCATATTAGTCGGCCAACTATAAACAGACTACAAAGCGTCTAAATCGAGATATTGGAATTGAAGATGTGGTCTATTAACTATATATTCGGGAATGTTGGGTAAGGGTTGATGAATTTACAGCGCTGGATGGTTTACTGGTAAATCGAGCGAGTGCTATGTCTAGTTTCAGACACTCTGTAACGTGATTTATTGGAGCTGTCACACATGTCCTAGGTTTGATATTTCTACGACTTTGCACAGCCTCCTAAACTATTCTGACATTTCATTCAGATTCAGAATGCAATGCCTTATTATCTTAGGGGCGATCTATCTTGATTTACCTGAAATAATTGGCGTTATTCTCAATCTACTACAGCTGGAAAATTGACCATTTTTAAACGAAGCAATAACTACTTAATAAAACCACCAAAAAATCACTTTATAATAATATTATGATTTGTGGCACACCTGATTTAACAAGGAATTCTAATAATAAAATCAGCTCATCCACAAATCTAATAACAAGAAATTCTTGTAATAAAATCAGCTCATCCACTTATCTAATAACAAGAAATTCTTGTAATAAAATCAGCTCATCCACAAATCTAATATCAAGCAATTCTTATAATAAAATCAGCTCATCCACAAATCTAATAACAAGCAATTCTAATAATAAAATCAGCTCATCCACAAATCTAATAACAAGCAATTCTAATAATAAAATCAGCTCACCCACAAATCTAATAACAAGCAATTCTAATAATATAATCAGCTCATCCACAAATCTAATATCAAGCAATTCTTATAATAAAATCAGCTCATCCCCAAATCTAATAACAAACAAGTCTAATAATAAAATCAGTTCATCCACAAATCTAATAACAAGCAATTCTAATAATGAAATCAGCTCATCCACAAATCTAATAACAAGCAATTCTAATTATAAAATCAGCTCATCCACAAATCTAGAAACAAGCAATTCTAATAATAAAATCAGCTCATCCACAAATCTAATGAAGCAAAATACTTGCCAGTCACAATCTAATAATAAATACAATACAAGTCTTGCCAATAAGTACAATACTTACCAACTACATACTAATAAAAGTACAATACATACTTGCCAGTCACAATCTATAATAAGTGATTCTAAATTAAAGAATTACTTAATTACTAATTAAGTACCTAATTAGTACCTGTACCTAGTACAATCGTTAAAGATCGTGAGTATCCCTAATATATCATAAGCTTAAGATATAATATAATAAATTATAAAATTCTCATTACAGAGGTAAGGCTGAGGATGCAGGCTGTTACGTTTCATGGTCCAAATTCAAGATAGCCAGGATGCAAGGAGTACAACTTAACGGCAAAGATGTGACCAAAGAGTTCAACGAGAAAGCATTACCCTGGCTAAACCAGAAGTTGAACGAAAAACCATTCCTCGAGCTGCTCAACCAGTATATGACATTCTGCAAGGAAACACCTCTTAGAAAACTAATCTATGGAGATTAAGAACAAACATAGATTCTAAATAAAATCAACAATACTCTGACCATTTTCTTAACTATTTCTGTTTTTATTTTTATTATATACGCAATTATAAATATATATTTTTTATAATTATAATTTTGTGAGATTGTGTAACAATTGTATACTTATTACAATTTGAATATTATTTTTTCATTTTGAAAATACTAATTTTCTTCATTTCATGGAAAAACATGAATCATGGATATATTTTTAGGTATTGAATTCACATATCTACATTTCAATGCTTTTCTATCTAGTGGAAAAAACCATAGATATGTCTAATTTATATAGTAGATTGATCTTTTAAGGTGTGTAATTATGAAATATGAATCCATTTTGATTACCATTTAGTCCACCAGGAGCTCTGATATCATTTTATATAAATTTTAGTACCCCTATCGGCGAAATAGTACTACAATGAAACTTACATACAATGTACGGAAGTACCTACCCTACAATGTAAATAGTACTACAATGAAATAGTACTACTATGATGAACATGTGAAATCCAATCTACCTCCTACGACACTAACTTCCTGGCACGATAATCAAGAGCGTCATTTTTTGTAACTTGTCCCGCATATATTATTATAATCTTTAAAATATTGTACTGTAAATGAAAGCCTAATGACCTCCTGTATTAAGCTAACTTCCTGGCACGATATTTATTAAAAGTGCCACATATTTCATGCCGGTTTTTCGTGACGGAAATTTCGTCTAGAAAGCTAAAAATATCCATATTAAATTTTAATATGAATTTAATAAGTGTCTGACTTTAGAACGCCATTTGAAGTCATATTTCAAAATTAGAAAAGAACTCAATTCTTCATAAAATATGTCCATTTTTTTTACGCATGAAAATGTTAAAAAGAAAAATCATTATATGTATATATGTTTCTTTTGTGGAATTTTAAAATACAGCTTTAGAAATAATGGAGCACAAAAGTAGAGAAATTTAAACTAACACACTAAAAATATATAAGTGGGAAGGGTAATTCAGAGTAGGGACTACCTCAATAAAAATATCAGTATGCAATAAAAAGGTTTTCTGATTTTTCTCATACCAACCGATTTTTGTGTTATATTTAATTTATCTCTGTTTATATTACGTATTTTTCTCTCTTTAAAGCCCTCCCCCCCCCCGGATTTCTGACCCTTCTGAGGTCAGATATCCGTGACCGTTTGTGCTTCTGCTATTTCCACCCGTCCTCCCACAACCTTTTATATAAGAATCTTGAATACCTTCAATTTTGATTCAAACCCTTCTAATGCTCACTAATACCCCTCTAACTATTATTTAGATATTCTCAGAAAAGTATATTATTTAAATTATTTAATGTTAAATAATTTATCGGTTAGTAGTTTTGATTTCCAACTGTAGATGGCAGATATGTCGCACCCACCCAGGGGTATGTAGGGAGGGGGGTGATAGCCCTTCAGTACCCAACGGGCTCGCGAACTGCTTCGTCCAAATCTCTACCCCTGTGAAAACCAATCTCTTACCTTTAATTTACGAAAATTAAAGGACATAAAAAATTTCTTTTTTTTTTGTTTGGAAGTGATAAATAAAATTTATTTTATTTTGTTTAGAAAAAAGTTTTTGATTTTTAAAAAACTAATATACTTTTTTTATGAAATTTTATTTCCCAATTATTATTTTAACAAGCGTAATTATTGTTGTAAAAATGTTTTAATATGTTTTTGATGTGTAACCTTATAATGGACAATGTGGACTTTATCAAGTAAATTTAAAAAGAGGAAATTATTTTGAAGTAATCTTGAAAAAAGGTAGGTGTACATTTTTGGTTGCACGTTTTCAAGAATTGCTTGTATATTTTTTTTTTTAATATATATATATATATATATATATATATATATATATATATATATATATATATATATATATATATATATATATGTATATACACATATATGTATATGTGCTATATAATATTGTTATAGTGTAATTAACATTTTTATGGTATTGTTCCTGAATGTTTAACATACTATTTTGAGTTCGTTCAGAAAATGATAGTTACTAAAAATCATATTACTGAGTCACGAACAGTCACTGCTCCTCAAATATATTTATTTATTTTTAATTTATTTAGTTTATTAAAATTAATATAACATAAGTACATTTGCATGATAAATACATTAACTTTATGTTTTAAAAACGTATGTCTAGAACCTGCTGTATACATTTATTTGTTTTTAATATTACTAAAAAATAGGTTATACTAAACCCACACTGTCTAGAAAAAATTTGCACTGGTGATTAATAAGACAAAACCTAGGCGTTAGTTATTAAAAATGATCAATGTTGCTTATCTACTTGTCATAGGATCACTAAACCTAAATTTAGAATTAGCATTTTATTAAATTATTGAGCTGAGCGAAGCGAAGGTCTTATACTACACTTTGCATTTGGTTGGACACAAACTCCTCCTGAACGGCTGAACCGATCGGCACAATTTCGGCACCATCATAGGGACCAACCACAGAAAGGTATAAATCTGAAATGGTCCATATTGGTACACAGGGGTACGGGGTACAAAAGTTAAAATAGTATATGCCCTTCATGATGCATGACGTTGGAAAGCTCTTTAGGAGTACAGCTATTGTTGTTATGTTCACTTTTGTCATATTTTCATTTATGAGGGGGGTCAAATATAAAAAACAGGAAAGAAAATGTTTTTTAATTAAAAATTAGAAATATTACTATTTTTGATCCGATTTCAGCTGTTTATAAATAAAAATGTTTATTCTTTTAGATTAAAATGCACGCTCAGCTCAAAATTGCAAGCAGACTACTGCATTGCACACCTAGTATAATATTCTTCAAATGATTGCTTCTTTTGACTGAGATTTTGTGGAACCACTTCATAATTTGGTTTTTTTGTGTTACTTTCTAATAACCTCTTTAGTCATAATTATATATTATTCATTATGAATTCAGTCAATCCTTAATTACGTGAGTTTTCGCAAATGTTATTTCATTAAATGTATAGGATGGGGGGAGGGGATTAAGGGGGTAAAGTTAAATACATACAATAACACTATTAGTTGTTTAAAATTATATTTTAGTATATTTAAAGCGAATGAATTAAAGTAAAATTACATATTCCTGCGCCATTGATATAGCTGATGTGCCGTTTAGGCTTTGATTCAGGTTCCTTATTAATTTGTTTAGTAAGGCGCATGGTTGATTCACACAGGAACTAGAACAGACATACCAAAAAATATTAAAAGTTACTTTTTTTTAAATTTACCTTTTTATATATATATATATATATATATATATATATATATATATATATATATATATATATATATATATATATATATAATTATCCATTAAATATAATAAAACAGAAAACTTCCTCTCTTTTTCTAAATGTTATATTTCGCCATCACATCATGGCTTCTTCAGACTTGTGAATACCCGTCACATAAGTATTCTTCTAAAAATGTTTAATAAAATATGTAAAATTTTACTTTGTCTCATTACACAAATTAACATTAGGGAAAAACAGAATAAATATACATTATATTCAGCACATTACATCTCCATCTACATATCTTTAAAAACACAATCTCTCTGAATCCTCCTAAAAATTAAAATTTACTGGACGGAGAATAGCTGTTTAGTTTAAAACAGTAAGAACAAAACTTAAATATATTATAGTGTTTCTTTTCTTACTAGAAAACGTGTTTAGGATATTTCACAATATTCATGAAAAGAAGGCGTCATTGCTTTTATCAAATATTCTTCAAATAAAGTTGTCCACATAATCTATATAATATATGAATATAAAATTAAAGTTTTAAGTTTTGTCAGTACATTCATATTCATTTCGAAAACCGAATCCTGCCTTAATATTTTTCGTGTATGTATGTGAGTATGAATGTGTGTCTGTCGCCACCAGTCCGACTTTATAGCCGATATATATATATATATATATATATATATATATATATATATATATATATATATATATATATATATATATATATATATATAACCTAATCAAATTAGGTTGAGTATGTATTAAGTGACAAAACCACAAAATGTTTGGTACTTCTAGTTCTAGACCATCTAGAGATTCGCGGTTTTTTACGTTTGGTAGGAAATTGCGCGGGGTGAAGGCTAGTAATATATATGTATAACCGATTGATGGATGGTATATAGGTGTAATAATAAAGTATACCATCTCTATCGTTGTGTTGGTATTTTTATCGCTTTCTTATGCTTTTTATTAACTTATAACAACCGATGAAAATTAATTTAATCACTGAAGATGACTCTATGAAGAGTTACGTTTTATATGAAATAGATGGTCTACTTTACTTTTACTAGTACAATTTTACAATTCATCAAGTAATAGAATATGGAGCGTTTGTGAATATCATCATTAAAGGCAGGAGGGAAAGTTTCTTCAAATAAAATTATGATTTGATTTCAAAGTAGCTTTCAGCCTCAATAAGGCCATCATCAATCATCAGTGCCGAAAATGATGAATTAAACAAAATAGCTCAATGGGGCAGGGTGAATCATGCAAAGTCATAGACTGGCACAGGACTAGTATGCCTTGTCCCTGAGCTATTCAATGAAATTCTTAATAATTAATTAATTATGAGGTAGTACTATATCATGGTAATATGTCCAATTGTACAATGGTAGTATATTTTAATAGTATACTAATAATTAGTTACAAATAATTATTTGTTATTGTTTTTATTTTTTTCTATCTTGATTTTATTACTTTAATCACGTAAACTCTCACCTGATTAGCAGGTTTTTAATTTTTTGTTACTTTTTTTTAGCCATAATTACGATATGGTTTTTATGTATTAGAGTGCCTCACTTGTGGCTTCAGCTGTTTGAGGACTCTTAAAAAATGTTTAATAAATAAATAAATACGTATACAGGTAATAATTAATTCAATATATCGACTAATAATAAAGTAATATACTAGTTACGGGAGCTCTTAAAAATACAAAACCCTATTTTGGTTTGTAGCTATCAATGTTACGTATCAATCCATAAATCCTATCCGGTCGATGTGACAGCTCAGAGAAGCTTTAACTTCCTTGACATAGACATATATTTTAATCATTCAATTTCTTTTACATCGTCTATTTTTATGCCATGATATTGGAAACTAGATGGTTTTATTCCAGGAAAGAGAAATAAAATAAATCTTTATTAATATTTAGCATAATGCAAAACGAGCCCTTAGACCCGTGGCAACTGGCTTAATTTTATATATTTAGAAAACAAATTCAGGTTAAGTCGTATATTGTATGTGCCAAAGTAAGGTTGGCTATAGTGCTGGTTAGAGGTGGTTAGTGGTGGTTATTGGTGGTTAAAGGTAGCTCTCAACCTTAGCACGTACAATACGAATTTACCAAAATTAAAATTAATTAAATTTATTTAGATAAGTTGTTATATCTTGAAGACCAACAAATCGAAAGTTATATTTTTTATTGCCTTTTTATTTTTGTTGCCTTAGCTTAGAGCAATAACAAATAATTTCGAGGTGCGTCGACGTCACCGTCGTCGGGACACTACTCTATTATATAAATAATAAATAATTATTGATTGATACATAATACATAAATTGATACATTTAATTTAATTTAATTGCCATTTATTGAAAATATACAATTTTATACTAACATATATGCATAACAATTTATTCTACACATTTTCAAATCGGCCTTTCGCCGTGGCACCCTAAATTGGGTTTTGGAGTTACCTTATTTATTTATTCATTTTTTTTTTTTTTTTTTTTTTTTTTTTTTTTTTTTTTGTTTTTAAGACATATTCTTATTTACAAAACAATGATTAGCAAATGATATTCTATAACTCTACTTAGCTAATATTAGAGACTGATCATATAAACATAAATAGTTTAGTAATAAATAAATATCATAGTTATAATTTAATTTAAAATAACAAAAAAAATAAAACATAAAAATCTTCTAATGATAGGTATACATTTCACTTAAATAATTTGCTGCGTTATATTCGCATATTTTTTCTTTCTTTTCTTTTTTCTTTTTTTTTTTCCTTTTGGTTAACCATGTAAACGAATTGATTTTATAGATAAATACAAAAATAATTACAATAAACCTATATATACTATCTTACAATTACATAAAAAAAAAAAAAAAAAATGATACATAGCATAGTTTAAAGTTATTACGTAAACGATATTAAATTTACACTATTATAAAAAAAAAGCCAGTTCCGTGCTTCTTTATAAGCCTTTTCTTAGGGAATTTGGTATTATTAATTATTGAAGTCATATATTTTATGTTTCAAACAATACCCTTATGGACGACTTAAAAAAGAGAATTTCATGGATCCATTGGTATTAATTTACTTTACTTATATGTACATAGTTTCAGATATTTATTTTTCAAGATTTCTTCCATGGTAGCATCCTCAAATTTTAGAGCTACAGAATTTTGAACATAACGGAGTACTCTTAATATTGAAAAAATAAATGTGTCACTTCTGGGAATCGAAACAAGTTCAAAGAACAAATTTTTAAATTCCCAGTCTAATCACATTTTTTTATATTCATGTAGCAATTCATCCTATGTAGGACGCTTAAAAATTCGCTTCTTAAAAAAAAAAAAAAAAATCGCTTCTTATAGTGCATACCCTTATTACTACTGTTAATTTTTGCCAATAAAAAAATAGTTCAAGCGACGTTTCAGACAGCAATAGATGGGTCATAAAGCCAAAATATACCAAGCTTCTTTATGCTGTGTAATATGTGCTGCTTCAGCCGCTGCTATACTGTCAGCGAGCAGAGTAGGGGTGAAAAGAAGATAATAAAGCTCATGAATAATTTGCTATTTAAAATTCAAAACGAGGCCATTATTATCGATTTAGACCGAATAAGTGGACTTAAATAAAAAAAAAAAAAAAAAATGGTTGTATTATTATTTTATTGCTTCCGCGCTTACCGAAGGTAACAGAAGCATTGTGTTCAATTTTGAGATGAAAAACTTTTGTCTCCGATTTTAAAAATTCCAAGACAGAAATCCGTTTCAGACATCAGGGAACATTTGTGGTCTCGTGTCTGTCTGTCTGTCTGTCGGTCTGTGTGTCCGCGAATTATGAAACGTGTGACGATAACTTGAGTAAATGTCGACCGATTTTGATGAAATTTGGCAGACATGTTCAGTTTACCAATGCCCAGGACGAGTTCGTTGGACAACGTTATCCGTTAAAGCGTTCACGAGCAACGCTCGCTTAAACGTGAACTTAAAATTTAAAATTGGAATTTTAGGTCGGGAAAAAAATCTAACTTCATCTATACAATGAGACAAATATTTTTTTTCAAATACAATTTTTTAGTAAAACACAGCGACACCGCTATGAAGTGTTAAAGATCGCTAAAACTATTAATAGTTTTACACAATTAACAATATAACAATAATGTAATATAACAATAATTTTAATGTTAATATAACAATAAAATACATGATAGGATGCGAAGAAGCTATGTGCCACACTAATTGGCAGTCTATTTTTTTTTTTTATAATTACCTTTCCTATTTGATTAATATTATTTGTATATCAATTATCACTATAATTTATATTCTAGCCAAAGCTGTCTTAATTTAAAATTATCTAAACTATTCAACTATGGGATCTTTGACTTAAAATATGACGCTGGGTAGTATGATTATACGCGCTGGACACTACCTCCCCATCCGCTCCTAGTCACATTAATTGGGTTATGTTTTGTTTGAATTTATTTTTTCTTGTTTTTAGAAAATAAAATTTACTTTATTATTTATTTATTTATTTTTCATCTAATAGAATATACCTAGTTAGTTTTTTGTCTGTCTATTATTTTTGCGAACCAATTTAACTTAAGAACTACCCGTCCAAATTTATTAAAAATTTGGATGGTAGGTCACAATTTGCCCCTTGTTGAAATGTTGTTGTTAAATTTTGTTAAATTGATACTTTTATTCATGTATAAAATCAAAAGAATCTTGACAGATTTAAAAAAAAGGGGGAGGGAAATTAAACAATAATGGGTTAAAAGAGCAAATAGACTTGAGGAACCTATATGCCACACTAATTGACAGGCTAGAAAAAACTACTGTAATTATAATGTATTAGTATAGGTGGATCCTCTTAAGGGTAAAATTTAAATAAACAGTTACTTAAGGTGGTACTGTAATTATAATCGTCGTCACATCACCGATCGTGTAAATCCATAAAATTCTCAAAATCAAAATTCCATTTTGAAGAAACTTGCATTGTATTTCCTTTGTTTGGTACTTATATTTACTACGTATATTATAAGAAATTAAAAAGTATATTCAAAAAACCTGTAGCTCAAAGTAGAATTTTATAAGTTCATACCTTTCATTTTTACTCAGGTTTTAATTTTTTTAAATATTGCTTTTTATGAGTTTTCAAACGATATTATAATAAGGCGTGAATCAGAAAAGAAATATCAAGCCTGACTTATTTTGAATTAGAGACTTTAACACAATGTCACTCTCTATAAGACAAAAACGTATGCCAAGTTTGATGTTTCAACGTTTAATCGTTCAAAAGTTATAGAGGTTTTAAAGATAGGCGGAAGTAAAGAATGGTGAGATTATAAAGGGAGGTGCAATACACCCATAAAGATATTTTATATCGGGCTTAAATGGGCCTTAAATAAATAAATTAATAAAATTTATTTAAATATTGAATTTCACTAAAATTAATAGTCACTGTTGAGATAGTATAGTGATTCGAAAAAACTTATTAGTCGAAAAACTTCGACAGGAGTTATAATGATTTTTCAAAAGTTTGGTAAATCACCCTGAAAACTTCATATTTCCTGACTTAAGCCCTTTTTACCCAACACCAGTTATTTGATAACGAAACTGGAGGAT
Organism: Gerris lacustris; assembly: GCA_951217055.1. NCBI lineage: Eukaryota > Metazoa > Arthropoda > Insecta > Hemiptera > Gerridae > Gerris > Gerris lacustris. The sequence goes on from OX578284.1 coordinate 17,719,087, forward strand.
TCTATAGGTCAAATGCAAAAAAAAATGTCGAGTAAGTATATGCCCATTTCTTAATAATTTTCTAGATTTCAATTAATATCTTTTTCCAATTTATTTCTGAGTGTTTCACAAAAATTTCCAAAACAAAATGCATTTTATCTCAAAAACTAAATGAGATAGAGACATTGGGCTAAGGAATAATTTTAAAGAGCAATAAAAAAATTCAGAATCACTCATTTATTTCCAAATTATCAGCTGCTAAGCCTCTTTGGCTAAATCGGATTGTACGTGCCCTGGAAATTTCTTCGAGTTGGACCTCTACCTGGTTTATACACAGGAGGGTTGTTTTTCTTCAGAAAATGAGCGGAGCACCGCGGAGCGGCTATAGAAAATTCAAGGGTACACAAAATTAAGGTTTTTAATTTAATATGCGGGATTTTATCACCTAATCTCAACGTGGGGGCCCGTACAATCCGATTTTACCAGCATCTTTTGAGTCCTGGTTACATTTGAAATTTTAGATTTTTTAAAAGTGGCCCTGTATTAATGTATAAATTGATTGGCTTATTAATGATGTGACTGATATATGATTAGGTTAAAAACAGTTAAAAAAGCTTTTAATGTAATAAAAAGAAAAAGAGAAAAAAACTATAAAATGCTTACAGAACACGAGTAAACAATTGTTTGTTATGAGCTAGCAAAAGATAACCTGACAAATATTCGTGGTGGAGGCCTGACGTCACTTCTCTGACGCGAAGTATTAAGATTTGTTTTTAGGGAATTATAATAGGCAACACTGCACTTGACCTTGAAAAGGTGCGTTTTCCCTAAACTAGTCCTCACACCTCCACCTCACCTCAGTTCGTATTTTCCTACCTTACCGGTCGGTCCGCGTTCCACGTCTCTTTTACTTTTCATTTTAAAATTCCTTTTATCAATTATTTCTGATTTATCAATTATCCGCCTTAAACATTCCGAATTGTCATTAAATAACAAATAACTCATCTAATAACTAAATTTTGTATAAGCAGAGCGATTTCAATTAATTTAAAGTTTAAATTCAATGTGAAAAATGGATTTCAATTCGCCATTTTGTTATTTGAAGCATCCGTCAAAAACTGGTACGTAAATAAGAAATTTACTCTATATTCTTTAGTAGTTTATAATAATGTATATTAGGCATTTGATTCAACTAATTTATCTGTAACTAATGATCCGGAACTAATGAATAACGGAAAATTTCATTTACTTTTTAAATTGTAACCTGTTATTTTTAGGTTTTATTTTAATACTATATCTGGATCTAACAATCGATATACCAATCCACCTAACCTCATCATCTCATATCGATTATTATTAGTGAATCTCCCCATGATCAGACAATTTTGATTTATAATCGATTGAAACTAACCAAATTTAATGAAATAATGTTCGTTCTAGTGTACAGTGTACAAGCACACTTTTATGTCTATTTAAATGAGTTATATCCATAAATAATAATGAAATAAATTAACATAGTTTTTATCGAATTATAGATTACATATTACGACATTTATATCGAATTATAGATGTACAATTTATAGTGCAACGTAATTAGTAAATTCATATTTCAATTTGGCTAAACTCGGCAATAGTGTACCCCTTCTGTGTAATCGAAGTCGTAAGTCTGTGTGTCGTTTGTCTTCAATTTCAATAAAGATCTGTTTCGACCACTTTAATTTGTAAATTAGGTATTTTCTTTTACATTTTAACAATTATATAATATACTGAAGATTTTTAAATCTTCACAAATAGATAAAATATACAGTATAGTAAAGATCGACTATTATGGACTTTAGATATCGCTGGTCTGGAAGAAGACTGTCATAAGTGCTGAATGGTCAACTTTACAGGACAAGCATTTGAAGTTTTTAAAAAAATTGATTTGCTCATAACGACTCCGCTTTTAATACTAGACAGCTAATATTTTGCTACCATCACAATGGTGTTGTGCACTGTTTAGACATATATATTTTATTTGTATTATGTTGGAAAAACCCTAGAAAATCATGGTTAGTATTTTTCTTTCTCAGAGAAAACTGTCCTGAAAACGAGAATTTTTTTGTTCAAAAAAGACACATTTCATTTATATTTGTTGTCTTTTGGATCAACAACCTTTTCAGACCATAAAAAAATGTACAAAACGTATCAAATTAACTAAGATTCTACCAAATATAGTCCAGAGGAGTCTTATTCTAGATTATACAAATGGAAATCTTACTTAAAAAAAAAAAAAAAAAAAAAATTGCAAAATTAAAAGTTTGAAGCAAAACAGAATTTAAAATTGACTAGAACGCCAAACAATTGTCTGATTTGTAAACAAAAAATTTTAAAAAACGAATAGTAAATAAAATCCACTTTACCCCTTTATGATAAAATTTATTCATACATTACTATAATCACATTAATTTCACTAACATATTTATTTATTTATTATCATTATTTTTAAAACAATTTTTAGGAGGAAAAATATATTTTTTTAAATACAAAAATTTTCAATGGGAACAAATCTTTCTTAAAAAGTAAAAACAAGTTTTATAGTAGTGTTTCTATACAATGCTATAATCACATTAATATCACGAACAAATTTATTAATTTACTATCATAATTTTAAAATAATTTTTTAGAAAGAAAAATCAGATAAAAAGCTTTTTTTAAAAAAATAAAAATTATTTTATTAGGAACAATCTTTTTTAAAAACTAGCAAAAATAAAAATTTTAAGAAAAAACACTCCTCTAATAATTAGGAAACAAAAAATAAAATGTCTCCCTACATTGTCATAATAACATTAATATCACCCTTAGTTTATTTTTATTTTTAAAAATAGATCATTTTTCTTTGGAGTAAATAATTTAAAAGAAAGAACAAATTTCTCGATTAGAACGCTAAAGATCAGTCAAATTTTTTATAAACGAATAGTAAAAAAAAAATAACTAATTAACGAATACTAAAAAAATGCTTATAAACAAATAGTACGTCAAATTAGCACTATGCCTTTACAATTTTTTAATGATCACTAAATAATAATATCACTAATATTTTATAATTATTTTATAAAATATACCTGCATTTAAAAAACTAAACACAATAACAAAAAATAAAATAAAATAACTGTAACCAATTAGTTTTCTATTATAAATAATGTTCAAAGATTTTCATAAAATTGCTGGTAACAACGAGGAATCAAATTTTTTTGTACTAAGGTAAGTAACCCCTTTTATTGGCTGCCGAGACTTGCTGCTTTCCGCTGTAGGCTATTTTTGAAGTTATCACATTTTTCTCAGAGGAGCACGGCTGCTTTCGGGATCGCGTTGTTACTGGCTCAGGTTTTGAAACTTGAATGTGGAGTATCTTTTTTAAACTGTAGGATATGAATTTTAGAAATGTTTACTTCCTTTCCATCTGTGTTTATCAGTTTTCCATCTAAGGACATCTGACTACAAAGATTTTTAAATTCATAAAAATCTGCATGATCTAGCTCTTTTACACAGTATGGTTTTCCAGTTTCCTTAGCCATTCGCAATAAGTATTGCTCCGGAATATAAATCGGTCCTTTTGATTTGGTGTTCTATCACAGAGTGGACATTATTGCCTTTATTTTGGGTGTGTTATTTATTACAGCACAATCACACATTATACGAAATAACCACAAGTCTTTTTAAGGAAAAAAGTCACAACTTCCTATTATGTCTTTTTGGCCCGGCTTTGTGTGACGATAAAATCTGAGGAAAATAGTCCTAACGAACTTTATTACAACATAATCATATATTATACGAAATAACAACAAGAGTCTTTTTAAGGAAAAAAGTCACAATGAACTTTATGTGATTTCAGTCCTAGGAAAATAATAGTAATATTTTGATATAAAGAGGAACAAATACCTTTAGTACAATAACCATCATAAAAATCAACTTTCCTTATAGACAAGAAAGATTCAATGGACGATGTGACACTTTTTAAAAAAAAACCAATAACCGCCTGCTTGGGAAGTCAAATCACAACTGACAATCAGACGGTCTTTCACAGAAGAAGGAGAAAGATCCCCAATAAAGGAAAAAAGACACTAATTCTATCTAGCGGGTTCTGAGTGAGATATCGTTTTAGTCGTTCTTGCTGATAAAAGGTAGTAATATTTAGAGTCATTTAGAACAATAATCCGAAAATCGAATTTTTTGCACTTATGACGGTCTTCTTCCAAACCAGCGATATGATTCTATTGATCTGTATTTCAGTTATGATTTAATAGATCTGTATGTCAGTGATAATGATGTGTAAAAAAAACAAATTCTTTTTATTTCAATATTTGGTAAAACTGTAAATACGGTGCTGTTTGGGGAAGGGGTTTGAAAAGTGCGTGGGCCTTTACTTGAATGTAACTATTTTGACAAAGGGATATTAACTCTCCTAGGTACAAATCATACATATATTATCTCTCAAGTGAATAAATCATACAAATTGCAAATGTACTGTTTCACAAAGAGATATAAACTCTCAAGTGTACAAATAAAGCAAAATTGTGCCGCCAAGCGATTCTCGTCTTATTCAGTATAGTATTGCCCAATATTTTTCTGAAAGATAATAGATAAAACTTTCAATTAACTATATTCGAACAGAATGATAATTTTAAGTGTGAAAAAAGTGTTTTACTACATCTAAGACTTGGTGTTATTATTTTCTCTATTTGCATATGCATTTTTTTGCTTCTTTGGAAGAAATAAAATCTGCCAATTGTGGCACACATAGCTTCTTCTCGTCCTATTTTGGATAAATATGAAATTATATCTTTTTATATTTAACATTTTTGTTTATGTATAATTAAGTATATCTTATACGTTGATGTGTTAAAATTGATTTATAAGTTTTTAATAAAGAAATAGTGAGGCGTCTAAATATAGATTTTAAAATTATTTTACAATTTGAAAAAAAAAAAAAAAAAAAAAAAAAAATGTACAATTTTTAATATAATAAAAAAGTACTGTATTTTTACCTCTTTTTTTCTTCAAGGGGTGAAAAACAACTGTTAGAAATGAAAAATATTAATAATTCACATTACGAGAAGGAGGAAAAATAGCTAAATTGCCTTAGGCATCTCTAAGAGTTATCGTAGCTTTTGTTTGGTATATAAGGAATTTGATTATTTCTCCATTAGTTATAGAAAAGGGAAATTTATTTGTATATTCTTTTGGATTTGATTCAATTTTCAGAGTTTAGAAATTAGATTGCATATTATAAGTATTATATGCATATTATTATTTATAAGTATGTATTATGTATATAATAATAGTGAAGGCTTCTTCTCTCCTAGTTATTTAAAACTAATTCTTCTCATCCCGACTTGGTTAAGAGTTGATGAATTTTGGTAGGTATATATATGGTTATTTTGTGTGAGATATTAAAGGCGACTAAGAAGTGATGGCACTCGGGAAATACTATAAACATAGCTTAGTTTAAAATCAGAACCCCGAGTGTTGCCGAATATATGCACAGTCTGGTGCTAATATTTGTAATTGTGTTCATATGAAATATGTGCACTACCTGATTTCACTACAGGATTTTGTTCAGGCGATATTTCTGACTTAATGTAACTCTTGAAGATAACTAACTAGCTTATCTTGAAGTGACGCAGATAGGTTTTTTTTTATCCGATCTCTCCACCATCATCTAGTGCCATAGCCATAGCCAAAAAACGGTGTTTTTTAGTGTACCTTGTTGTCACGAAGTCACGAGTACCTTTTTACGTGAAGACCATAACCGAATAAAAAGTATCCAATCTTATATTGCAGATATGACACTTTGGAGTAGGAGAGACCAACCCTAATTGAACTTTTTTTGATCCGAACCCCTCCAAGTGGAGTTATAAGCCTCTAAAGTTGAGACAAATTCCATTTTTTTTAAAGTTAGGGGTACAAGACGGTACAAGACTCAGTAAGAGAGGGGACTCTTACTGAGTCTTGTACCGTTGTGGTTGAAAGCTGCTCTGAATGTTATTAAATATGTATTTTTCGTGTAGAGACTTTTTCTTCTTTACTTCACTTTTTTACTTTAGCACCTCCCTTTGTTCTAAACAATAGTCTGCCCTACAAAACTCTCAAAGTTGTGTGTTTATCTCTCCTAAATCTTATACAGAAAACTGTAGGACTGAGTTCTTCAGTTTTACAGACTTAAGGATATTATCACATTTATATAAACACAAGTGTGATATCCTTTATCCCAAGGTACATTGGACTAAATATCCCTTTGTCTTAAAAACAGTAATTCAGTCTAAGGAATATATACACTACTCACTACTCTGTATATTATGTTCTTTTGTCAAAACAACTATTAAGATAAAGATATATATGGGGGGGGGGGGGGGGGGGCTAAAGTAAAGAAGTACCAAAATCTGAAGCTTTAAAGTAGGGCCTTAACTCCTTTATATTATATATTTAGAGCGAATATTTAGATGAGCTTTTATTTTAAATGAGCCCCTTGGTAAAAATTAGATGCTGCTAAAGATAGCTTGACGTTGACCGTTTATTTGTACAATTTAAACCTAACATATTAGTACAAATCAGGAATGTTTTTTTCTTGTCTTAACATTGGAATAATATTTGTCCAATTTTTAAGTTTTTGGTAGGATTCATACTACGAAAAGTTTAAATTTTAATTTAAATCAAATTATAATTATTATTAACACTGGGAGACAGACAGAGAAAAATAGACTCCAGCGCCGGGACTTGAACCACGGGCCTCTACATTTCCAGTGTAGCGCTCTTTCCAACTAAGCTACGCAGGAGAATGATTTTTCTCTGCCGTAACCGATAACTAGTCCCGAATCCAAGCTTTCAATATTTCTACAAGTTTAACAAGTCAATATTTATGACATTAGAACTAGACCGATGTAGAGGCCCGTGGTTCAAGTTCCGGCGCTGGAGTCTATTTTTCTCTGTCTGTCTTAATAATAATTATAATTTGTAACCGATAACTAGTCCCGAATCCAAGCTTTCAATATTTCTACAAGTTTAACAAGTCAATATTTATGACATTAGAACTAGACCGATGTAGAGGCCCGTGGTTCAAGTTCCGGCGCTGGCGTCTATTTTTCTCTGTCTGTCTTAATAATAATTATAATTTATAATATAATATTATTATTGATTTAATTTGTTTTAAATAATTAAATTTAATAAAAATGTGTGTAATATGTTAGATAAAACGAAACAATTAATATAGGAAAAAACGTGTTTTTTAAAAGAAAGAATAAGTTTCTAAGAATCCTAACGAATCTGGTTATATCCTGTAAAAACAACAAACTAGATTCTGAGAAAAAGCAATTAAAAATAACACATGTCTAACAACCTTTTTTCTATGAAAATCTATTTCAAGAGTATTACTGCTGAGATCTTTTTTGTGCTTTTTATTTCCAATTCTCGGAATTTTGCTGGGATATCATTGTCGTGCCCAGCTTTTTCATTAATTTTATTGAATTCTAACTTGTTCAATTTATGATGAGATTTCAAGTGAAGGGGCTTCCGTTTTACCTACAAATTTATTTCTTGTTTTAGCTTCAACATTTTATTTTCAAAATCTAACCTTGGTTTTTTCTGCCAGTTTTATATTTAATATTCCTTTATCTTAATAGTTGATTAGACTAAGGGATATAATTACAATTATATACACAAGTGCAGTGGCGTATCCAGGGGGGGGGGCACAGGGGGCACGTGCCCCCCCCCCCAGACGGGCCTAGACCCAATAGAGTAAAAAAAGGTCATATTTTCAAAATGTTCCGGGGGTGGGCCCACCCCCGGACCCCCCCCCCCCATAGATTCCCCCCAATAATTAATTACACACATGACTTACAGTAAGATATTGTACTACAATAAGCATTAGCGTAACATTTTCTAACGAATACGTTCTAAAACAGTTATTGTTACTTGGGCGCAGAGTTTTTTTTTTTTTTTTTGGGGGGGGGGGGGGGGGGCAGCTGCTTTGTTGTATAAGTAGTTCCCTTTTCTTGTTACCACTACGAATCCCCCCCCCCCCCCAATCTAAACTGACTTAGAATGTGCCCCCTCCAGACCTAGCCGCTGGACACGCCACTGCTCAAGTGTGATATTCCTTTGTGCCCAGGTAAATTGGAATAAATATCCCTTCGTCTTAATAGTAATTTAGACTAAGGAATATATGCTACTCTGTATATGTTCCTTTGTCTAAATAACTATTAACACAGAGGGATATAGGGGGATGCTAAAGTAAAAAAGTACCCGCAGTAATTCCGCTACGAGAAACGTCAGATCAAATTAAGGTAAAGAGTAGTGTGTCTATATAGACTATTTACTTTTCCACCTTCTTCACTTTCTTGTATAATGTAGTGTATATATAGAGAGAAAGAATTGTTCAGAACAATCATACCCCCTGAGGTAAAATTGAGAAATTAATTTTAGCTGTTAAGTTGGCAGAGTTATCTCCTAAAAACTATGAAAAGACTGCTATAATAATAATGAGGCACATAGCTTCCTCGCATCCTATGACGTACTTTGTTGGTTTTATGATTTTACAAGCCATTATTGTCTAATTTATTTAATTGTTTTCCTCGTTTTTTTTTTTTTTAAATGTCCAAATTGTTTTGATTTTTTCTTGAATTAAAGTATCAATTAAGCAAAAGTTAAAGAGCGTAGACGGTTGAAATTAATCTGGTGCTATCTGCGGTCTACTTTCGACAAACCATCCAAATTTAAAAAAAATCAGAACATTACTTTTGAAGATAGGTGTGTATAAATGTATTTTAGTTCGCATGTTGAAGAGAAACAAATGGGCGCAGAAGGATAAAACTTATATGGGACCAACAATGGGCTAATAATGACCTACTATACAAATTTCATTAAAATCAGACAAGTGTAGTTTTTTTTAACATATAATGTTGGTTCGAAAAAATTGAGTGACAGACAGACCGACAGACAGTCGTGGAACCAAAAATGTTCTCTGTTATCTGAAACGGATTTGGGTTTTGGAATTTTTAAAATTGGAATCATAGAAGATGTTCGCGTACTTCAGAACGATCTCATAGCTTCCGTTACCTTCGGTAAGCTTGGAAGCAAATATTTTTATTTACGACTTGCATTGTAAGTGGACTTTACATTGCTAATAACAGGGCGGGAAGTGTTACTTCCCTCCCATGGGAGTAAAAAAACAATCATACCCATACCGGTATGATATAGGTATATCATACCGGATATAGGTATTTTTTAAGTATTATGTTGGTAGTAAAGTTTTTCCGCTGTTTATAGCTAATTTTTCGGGAAGGATACTTTAGGTTATCATACAAAGTCTTAAAATTAAAAACAAACTATTGAAAGTGTTTGTTGTAAAACGTGTATATTTAGTATAATTGTTATTGTAATAAATCAAGTAACTAAATATCAGTTTAAGGTGTTTAAATTACGTGAATTTGTAGGTAAAACTTTTATACCTACAAACTTAATAGCTACTAGCCATGGTGCACTAGCCGTAGATAATAGTACATTACGCGTCGAGTGCGGAAAGTAGCATTTTGCATGCGAGTGTGGAGTTTGCACCCGAGCGACAGCGAGGGTAGTAAAACCACACGAGCAATGCAAAATGCCGTTTTCACACTAGTAGCGTACCGTACTTTATCTACGATTGTTAGATTTAAATAATAAATACAGAAAAAAATAAACTTGCTGTATGTAAGTTCGTATCTCTTCTCTTGATAAAGATGGCATTAATCTTGAGTTGTATTTTTTGCCGAATTAATTATTTCTGGAGGAGTATTATTCTCTACATTTTCGTCAAAGCCACTTGATTCATTCATTGTTTTTCACTAAAAACTCGATATATACAGTTACTTTAATAAAAGAATAGCAAATTAGTTTTGTTAAATGTAAACAAACTCGCTAATTGTGCGTAAAGCTGAAGAATTCCTCGGCAAGCCTCGGGAGCTAACACAATAATCTCCCTCGGCCAGAAGGCCTCGAGAGCTAATGAAGTTTTCTCCTTCGGCGGTGCCTCAGGAGAAAACTTAACCTCGAGCAGGAAAACATACTTCTCTCCTTTGTTGCGAAAATAACTATTCCCCGATCAGTTCTGTCGATTTTGGCTAAAAAGACGAATTTTGCCATGAAAGTCTTATTCCCGGGAAAAATCTAACTTCCGATATATTCATAAATATAAAGAACATTTTTTTGAAAATCGAAAGCGAAGTGTGTGAACAATCTCCTGTTAAACATTTTATAAATGTGTTAAAAAATAAATAGTTTGAAATTGATATTAGTTTAGATTTAAATTCAAACTTATTATTTAATATCAAAACGTTTTGTTCAGGTTTGTCGTACCTATTTATTTCAATAATAAACTTATTAATTAGGTAATTTTAAATATTTAACTTTTAATTAGTGTGAGTGAATTGCACATTTGATTATATGTATTTATATAATACCACCGATTTGAACTATTATGCCATCAGAAAGTTTTACTTCATAAAAAGGTGATTCACTTCTAGTTAATTTTCATCCAATTATTTCCTAGTTAATAAAAGATAAATCTTTTCACACTACAGCTGTTAACATTTTAAACGAACAGGTGTTTTATAGATTGGATTTATAAAACATAAACTTTACCTCTTTTTAAATAGTTTGTAAATGTTTATCGCTTTTTATCCCTTATTTTCCTTGCTTTATTAGCCAGGAATTTATCTCCACATGGTTATAGTAAAAGTGATATAGTCTGTGAGTTTTGTCCTTTGAAAATTCATTGAATTATATCACATGGGAATAGTTTTATAATTATCCCCTATGTCGTATATCTTTCATGTTTTTTCTAAACCCTTTCCAGGTTTATAATTTGCTTGGGTGTGGTTAACTCTAATTTATTATCTAATTGACTAAATAATCCGTGTTAATATAATAATTAATTACCTAATTTTATCTTAAATATTTTTATCTAATGTAAAATTGTTTTTACATGTCTTATTTATTTACTTTTAAATATACGCAGTATAAATAAAATGAAATTATTGTGGTGAGGAGAAGATTTGATTTTGAGATTTGTTTTTGTAGATTTACACGTTTTAAGACCTACTGAGTCAGAAAACTGTTTTTTTTTTTTTTTTTTTTTTTTTTTTTTTAAATATGACGGTATGTAGTATGTCGTTTGCGCAGACGCGTGGAGCCTACACTACTAAGGTTTATTTTTATTTAATTTGGCATATATTTTCAGAAAAAGAATACCCCCAAGGTGAAATCTAGAAATGAGTTTTATCTCTAAATTTACCCTTTAAAATCTCAAAAACATTACTGATAGACTATCAGACTAACAGATAGGTTTCATATATTGTTGAATGGTTAGAAGCTCGCTTCCATGATATACAGGGTGGTCCAAAAGTCTCCTCCCCCCCCCCTCTTACTTTTGAACTGTTTGAGGTACACTAATGAAACTTTGGGGATCAGTACCATTTAAAAAGAAGTTTGATTTCATGCTATCACGCACTAGGGGCAACCACCCACTTAGCCCCCAGGCCCCAACTTCAAAATTTCAAATTGGAGTGTATAATTTTTTTATAGCAGTTTTGGCTTCTAAGGTAAAAAATAAGGATATTTTACTTCAAACTTCTTTTTCTATCTCCAATATTTTGCCCTCTGTATGAGGTCAAAGTATAAAAATGGTAGATTTCACTAAAATTTTATTATTTTTCACCGTAGAATCTAAATCTACCCTCAAAAATGTACACTCAATTTGAAATTGTGAAGTTGGGTGGCCTGGGGGCAAAGTGGGTGGTTGCCCCTAGTGCGCGATAGCATGAAAACAAACTTCCATTTACATGGTACAGATCTCACAAGTTTCATTAATTTATCTCAAACCGTTCAAAAGTTAAGAAGGGGGGGGGGGGGGGGAGAGAATTAAAGTAGGTTACATTTCAAGTAAAAATAATTGTGAGACTAGGAAGTAAATTTTATGATAATTCACAATAAAATACGGTTCATTTTAAAACATATATTTACTATTGCTCCTAATATTTGAAGATAAAGGAAGCCGGACTAAGCTAAAAATGTTTTATATTTATGTTTCTTAGTTGCTTTCTTTTGTTGAGCTAACTTAAGGATTTTGAAGTTAATAAAATATGGAACAGACTTTTTGAAAAAACAAAAAGAGTTATCGTGCATGTCTGGATATTGCCTTGCCCTTTATTACTTATCTATATTAGTGAGTGGCACTCAGAGAATAAGTTAAGCTCATATTTTAACAGATAGAGTAGGTTGCGATATAATTGATGAGGTCTTGGGTCAAGGTTTAGAGCTAGATCCTTTCATCTCTATATTCCCAACATAGCGATAGAGATACCTACGACCTACGTCCCTACTTAATATCTTACTACACTTCAAACATTCTAAGCCACTTCCTTCTATTTAACTTTATGTATTTTTTTTAACTTAACCAATTTTACGTTTTTTTTTTACTTAGTGTATATATAAAGATCGAATTTTAAATAAGTTATTTTAGGGTTGTTGGAACTAAGTAGGATCGAGTAGAACTTAGATGAGACTTAACTACAACTTTTAAGCAAAATATGACCACCTCTCGTTGCATTTTAGGCACTCTTTAGATTGTTACTCCCCTTAAAACAGAGCGGAGTAACAATCTAAAGAAGGTGCACGGAATGTTCTTCTTTAGACAGTTACTCCCCTTATATTTACAGAAGTGTGATATTCCTTTGTCCCAAAGTACATTGGGTTAAACATCACTTTGTCTTATAGTTTGTATTATAGTTATTTAGTTAATGTCATTTATATTCTAAAAACACATAGGGGAGTAACTATCTAATATCTAAAGAAGTACCACATTTTATTCGGTCTATAGAGCTCACAAAGAAAAAATTGTGTTGTCAATTAATAATGACATTTAAAATTGTTTTTGGGGGGTCTGTCTATCTGTCACTCTGTACGGTTGCAACAACTTTTGAATAAAAAGAGATAAAAACATGAAATTTTCCAATATTAAAGATCGTTTTTACGCGCACACAGGAAAAATTAAGCGAACTCAAAATTATCAGCTGTTCAAATCCAAAATGGCGGATAACTCACGTCATGCGAAAAAATATATATTTCTTTTAATTTTGAGTGGGGTATCAAATGAAAGGTATTAAAGAGTAGATTACAAACACTTGGGGAAAGCGTTTTATTTTTCCACGCTATTTTGTCAAAAACATTAAAAAATCCCCTCCCCCTTATACTAATTGTTTACAATACCTACGAGAATTCACAGACAACCAATTTTTTTTTGTAAATTTGTTACCGATATTTTTACAACTATGGTTATCGATTATCGGAACCAGTTCTATAATACTTTTTATTTGAGATATTCTTGGTCTAATGCTTAAAATGCTGTTAGAGGTTAAAAATTCTATTTTAAATAATAATGCAAAAGGGCATACGTCTATAAAAAGTACAGTAGTTAGCTATAAATAGGGTTTAATACATCAAATAAAAGATAGCTTTGAACATAGGTTTAATAAGCGATCTTAGACAATTTCTACCAAAACAGAACCAGATGCAGGGTCCTGGGTCGGGCGGGTTTCACAGAAAATATTTGTTCGGTATAGAAGGGTCCGTCATTGTGAGGTTCTAGTGTACTTAGTTGTTGCCCCAACCATCTTTAAAACTTCCTTCTTTTCCAATACAAAGTTGTGAAAGTTACAACAGTCCATTTTGAAATTGTGTAGAACCTGAAGCATTGCGGAAAGGGTCTTCACTCCCTTCCTGTTTCGTTCGTCTGTCCACTGAATGCTTATGTGTGAAAATATTCTTTTAATACTGCCATTCTGGGCAGGGATGGCAAACACATATTGGCATATCTTTAAAAATCTTAAAAATAATGCTCAAACAGTAAGGGTTTTTAGTGCGCAACGTAATTACGCTACATTTAGGCGTCCCGGGTGACTTTCGGGACACCGGGAATGTTCGTGCGAAAAAACGGGACAATCCCGTTTTTACGGGACGGTTTGTCACATTGTCACCCTAGTGTATAAGAAAGTTCAGGCCGAGTTGTCTCGTAGACCTGATTACTCGCAGGTATAGATTACGATTATTAGATAAATGGCTCATTAAACAATCCGGGGATACGCCTCGATCAAAATAACATTAGGGTAAAAACAGAATGGGAATTATCCACGTTACACATCTACTCGGAGGTAATGTGCACATCTAATTCCCAAATTAAATACATATCCCTATAAAGTGTATGTCACAATACTCTCTCTCTCTCTCTCTCTCTCTCTCTCTGTATATATATATATATATATATATATATATATATATATATATATATATATATATATATATATATATATATATATATATATAATCGTAGATGCTACGGGTGTTAGACTCAATGAAAATCAAATTATACGTCCAAATCAATAACTAAACAGGAAAAAGTCAATTTTCCCTGTGTTCGTGATTGTTTAGATTATTTACTAAGTTTCCTTTATTCTCATGTGAAGGATAAGGAAGCTAAACTAAACTAGTCAATTTCTTTCAACTGAATTATATCGATTAATAAAAATTCCAAGCCATAAGTTCTCGTACTATATTATTCCATTTTCTCTTATTTCCCCTTCTTATATTTACTCTTTCTGTTTAAACATTTATAATATTTTACTGCCTTTTCTTAACGAGAACGATTTCTCTCTCTATGATTTGTTTTCTATCCCTATTTATTTGTATTAAAAATCAATTTAATTTTGCTTCTAAACTTCTAAGCTTGTCGAAGGTAATGGACGGAAGCTATGTGATCGCCCTGAAGAACGAAACATTTTTTAGGTCTCCGATTACGAAGACAGAAATTCGTTTCAGAAATCAGGGAACATTTTTGTATCCGTGTCTGTCTATCACTCAGATATGTTGGTTCGCAAAAAGTGAACGACAGACAGACACGGAAAAATGACGTTTAATTCAGGAATTACAATTTCTCTATTGAAATGTATTGTCTTTTCATCGATTGTTTGATGAAAAATTAGAATTCTTTTGGAATTTCTGTTATTAATGTGTTTAGCAAGAATAGTTTTATTTTTTTATGATATACATAATATATTTAATAAATAATGAGAAAATTGTGATGGTGGGACAGTTCGATTTTAAGATTTAAAATACAGATTTGTTTAAATATTCCAATTTATCATAGAGGACGCTCGTGAAGCCTACTCAATCGATTTCGACTAAATTTGGTTCAGATATATTCAGAAAAATAATACCCTGTGGTGAAATCAATCTTATCACTGAAATTAATTTTCCCATTTTGAGGTTGGAGGGTAATTTCCCAATTTGGGAGGACTGCCCTCCAAAAATGTATCAAATCATCCTTAATCAATATTTTATTAAGAAATGTTATCCATTTAAATACACACCATATACCATCATACTGATTGTGTTTCCGGGGAAATCTATTAGCTATATTATCAATACTATTGTCTGTACTGTTGTAAAACGATAAGCCAATAGAAAAGGATTTTTCAGAATACGGACTGCTGCAAAAGTAAAGAGAATTTTTTGAATTAGGTGAATGAAAAAACGGGGAAAAAAGATAGATGCACACAAGAATAGGAAAAATGCCTCTCTTTTAGTGATGCGTGTAACTTCTAAATCAGTTTAATCTATTTTTGTTAATACGATCCCTATACAAAAGTAACCATTCCACCCAAAAAGGTTTATAAATATTTTATTAAAGGGATAAGGGATTAATAATTGCTTCAGCATACGTCAACATATATTCGAGGATATATTATTCTTCGCACTTTTTAAATATTTCATAGCTTTAATTCTAAGCTCATTGTTAACTCTAGGGAAGTTATATCGTGTTGCATGTGGCATGTAGAATGGGGATGTGAAAGAATAAATAAAAAGGTTAGGCTGGTTTTGAACACTTATAATCCTCAGCATGTCATAAAATATCTAAAAATCACAGACAAGTACATGCAACCAAGTACTTTTTAGGGTTTCGTTTCGTAGGTTACTAAGCATATAAGTTACGTTATTATATGGTTAAATATAATTTTATTACTTCATGTATCCCCCCTTATGAAAGTAAAAAAAAATATAAACAAATTTAAATGGATGGCCCAAAGGAAGTACAAATAAAACAAAAAATCGCTAAAAACGCAATATTGGCGGTAAAAATCACAATACTCATAAACTATGTTGTATCCTACTCTTTAGTAGCTTTCATTTGATACCCACTCAAAATTTAAAAGAAAAATATTTTTTTGTCTCACTGTTCATGTGAACACACAAAATGAAATTTACTAAAATTGGGAATTTCTCCCCGTTAATTTCATCGCCCTACCATTATATTATGTATTTGCATGAATTATCTACAAAATTTTAGGACAAGCCGCGTTATAGGGCGGTTTGGGGGGGGGGGTATATTTTGGGGTGAAATTTTGGCTCTAAAATCTCAATATTAGTGGTATAAATCTGCTGTGCTTTTAATAAAGTTTTTGAGGGTTTAGTTCTTAAACATATTGATCTTTATTTCTCCCCAACCACTATTCCACGTCAACATGGCTTCACTAAAGGTAGGTCAACGCTGACTAACTTACTATCTACGGTGAATAGCATCGCCACCTCTATCTCTAAGCGAGGTCAAGTCGATGTTGTCTATTTTGATCTCAAGAAAGCGTTTGACTTGGTCGATCATAATGTCCTTGTATCAAAACTTTATTCTTTAGGTTTCGACTCTACCCTCGTTCAGTTTCTAGCTAGTTATTTGTCTTGCCGATCTTGCTCTGTCAAGGTTTCTAATACGTTCTCGGATTGGTTTTCTGCTACCTCTGGGATTCACCAAGGTTCCAGACTGGGACCTCGCCTCTTTTCCCTGATTATGGATATTGGTGATAAACTTGATTGTGAATATGAGCTGTTTGCTGATGATTTGAAGATTTACCGCAATATCGAATCCATCGACTCATGTCACCTTCTTCAATCTGACATAAATACTGTTTACAACTGGGCTTGTGATAATAAGTTGGTAATTAATTTCACGAAAACATCTGTTATCTCATTTACTAGATCCTTCCGTTTTATTGAACACCCTTACCGTCTTCTAGGTGCCGCTTTGTCTCGTGTATCATCCATACGTGATTTGGGAGTAATATTGGACTCTAAACTCTCCTTCGACTTGCACCTTAATAATATCGTCAACCGTGCCCTCCGCTCTCTTGGTCTTATTACCCATATATCTCGTGGATTGTCAGTGGAATGTTTTGTCACTCTCTACAAATCCATCGTCCGTCCTATTCTTGAATATGTAGTGCCTATATGGAATGACCTTGGTGTAACTAAGTCCGAGCGCATTGAATCTGTTCAACGCAAGTTTATTAGGACTTGTTACCTACGCTTTTACCGCTACAAAGTGTTCTATTCGTACGAACGGATGTGCAGTAAATTAGACCTCGAGCTCCTCAGTATACGTAGATCGGCCTATGAAATTCTGTTTGTTAGCAGATGCCTTAACCACGAGCTTGTATGTCGTGAATTCAAGGAACTAGTTACTGTCCTACCGCCTGGGCGTAGGGCTGGCAGACATCTCTATATTCGTGAATTATCTCACCTCTGTCCTCTTGTCCGCTGTGTATGTTCCTATAATAACCTTCCTATTAATTTACCCGTCCTCCCCTCTCCTAGATCCCTTAAAAGTACTCTCTGCATGATTATGAAATCATAGAAATATTGCATGTCATTTTAACTTAATTTAATTAATTTTAGGAATCTTTATTTAATTTATTTATTTAGGAATTTAAGTAATTTGTAAACATTGTACTCTGTTATTTTATTCATTGTTACCCTGCTATTTTGTCATTGTCACTTATTTTTTCTTCTTGTTATTAGCTTGCTTTATTACGTTTTATTCACTACTTGTTACTCATACTACTTTCACTTTTTATCATTCACTATATTTTATCTATGTATTTAAATTTTATTTGATGTAATTTACTTTCCGAGTTACCACTTGTGGCTTTGCTGTTTGGCAACTCGATGTTATATAATAAACAATAAACAATAAACAATAAAGCACAATAATCATAAAATTTTATATATATATATATATATATATATATATATATATATATATATATATATATATATATATATATGTGTGTGTGTGTGTGTGTAATCTACTCTTCAGATAGCTTTCATGTGATACCCCTTTTTGAGCTTAGCATATTTTTAATTATTTAACTTCTCAATATTTTTCCTATGTGGGGGTCAAATAGTTATGCCAGTATTTCAAATTTCTTGAGCCAAAGTACGACGTACGGACAGACACATCACCCTCGGCATAAGGGTTTCGAGGATAATTCTCGAAACCCTAAAAAGTTACGTCAGGGTTAATTTCTTACTTTAGCTCAAACGGTACAGGTCATATGAACTAATGAGCGACAGACACATCACCCTAGAACTCATAAGGATTTCGAGAAGGATCTACGAAACCATAATAAACAATGATTTTTGACAATTATATACGTGACTGTTAAAGAACATATTAATGCAAATTATTTATTAGATTTTAAGTCTTTCCCTCATATTTATGTTCTTAATTTTAATTCGATCCATATTTATCGTGTGCATCCTAAGATTGATGAGATATGACTGGGTACTGGGTACCAATCGACAACCAATCCCACCTCGCTTGTGGTATCGGTATGGTTCTAATAGGTTTTATTTTCTTCAAAATTGTTTTCGAAGTTAACGGTTTTATTTAACGATTTTTCAGTTTTGTTTGTTTTCTCTTTTCAAAAAGCTATTAATAACTGGAATTGATTAATTGGTTTTTGAGGGTTAGAATTTTATCATGGCATAGGAAGTTAAAAAAACCCTTAACTGCACTTTTAAAGCAATTTTTCTTTTTAAAGTAATATTAGAAAAAAACAGCTCGTTCGGTGCCCTTGACTTTGTTTAGGTAATGAGAATTTGATATAAACTTTACTGCAGTGTAAAAAAGAGCAAACTCACATGTGTCAGCTACTCTCGTTACGGTTATTATGTTTTTCCGGGGATGGAGACGCAATAAATAATATAAAACCCTTTATTGGTTTATCGAGCACATATTCTAACTTTTATAGATTAAAATTAATTCGTATTTATTGAATGTCAGTCTGATAATAAGATATCATCTGTAATAAATGTTTTATTGTTTTAAATATTAATGTTTAGTAGTGACAGTGCAATGCAAATCGATAAAAATCCTAATGGATGTCATTCCCACATGCATTAGCGTAGCTAGGGCATTGGGGGCCCTCCGCAAGAACTTTTCTGGGGCCTCTCACCAAAGAAAATTGATGAGAAAAAAAAGGTTTTGAGTTTAGAACTGAATGGGGCCCCCTGACAATGGTATAAAGTATGATTCCAAGGTAGTTAGATTTTATTATGCTCTAAAGGGGGCCCCCATCGACATTGGTACATTGTATTTGGGGGCCCCCCTGGCCCCTGGCACCGGGGGCCCGTGTGAGCCTATAGTTACGTCCAGTGCTTGATTTCTAGAAATTGAGGTGCCGGAACTACAACCTACCCTCTCTCTACCCCCTCCCCCCCTCCCCTATAGAAGGGGGGTCCAGGGGTCCTCCCCCGGGAAATTTTGAAAAATAAACGTTCAAAAACAGCATTTTAAGCAGTTTAGGACATAAACCCACACTGCAATCAGGTGGGTTTATGTCCCCTTAAAATGAAACCTTATATAATTTTAAAGTAGTATTTTTTATAAACAATTTCTTGATTAGTATGTCACGTGTTGTTACAATACTCTCAATAAATACTTAGTACTTAGGTTTATACGAATAATTAAATCTACAAAACATTCCCTGTATCACTCGCCCCAGGCGAGTTACGGCACAGCGACTCTGCACAGTACTTATTTAATACGATCCCTGCCATTAAAAAAACCTTTGTTGTTTCAGGTTATCATAATTTAGTAGTATAATCTCAACAAAAGAGAAATTTTTGTATTTGGAAAAGAAATATTTGCAAGTTTAATACATGGTGTCCCTAATCAAATGTGTAAGGTCACTCACTGACAAACAAAATTTTAAAAAAGGATTTAAAAAAAATCTTAGTGCCGATAATTTTATTTTTTATTTATCTGAGAGAGGTCCCTGAACGCCGTTCCGCCGCGTTCCACCTCTAATCGAGCACTGGTTACGCCACTGTCCACATGTGAGCATTCTGTTCACATTAACAATTTTGAGTTATTATCACCAAATAAGGTATTAATTAGTGACTTTTAGATGAACATGAAAGAAAAAAAGCCCATAATTTTCACTATTATTATATGTGTGTACTGTATATACTCACAGTATTTTTTTTTTTTTTTTTTTTTTTAAATAATCTAACTCTAATTTTATTTTTAAATCTTTAATGTTGCAAATTATTGGCCCTTGATTATTATTATTTTGTAAAGAGAGTAAGGATTAAGAACATTTTTTTTTTTTCACTTTCTCATATAAAGAGGAAGTATTGTGATATTGTGCGAATATTCGATTTCGAGATTTTCATAGATTTACACGTTTTAAAGTCGCAAAAAAATGGTTTGTAAAATATGTCTGTCTGTCGTCTGTGAAGACGTATGGAGCCTAAACTACAGGGCCGATTTTGACGAAATTTGGCATACATGTTCAGAATAATCATACCCCGAGGCTAAATAGAGAAAGGAATTTTAGCTCCAAATTCGGGGGCGCTATCCCCCGAAAACTCTGAAAAAATGAAAACATTATTTTTCGAAGACGGTTTCGACGATTTTGATCAACAAATTCTAAAATGTAGTCCATTTAAATAAACTAACGCTGTGAGCCGTTTTCCCGGGAAAAATCTAGTTCCTGAGAAAAAACTCGGAGGGAGAGAGGCCGGGTTCGATTCCCGTACCCGGAATTCCGTTAGAAGAAGTTATTTTTATGATAAATTTTGATTAAATGTGCAATAATAGTTAAACTTACCTAGGGAAACTCGAAAGCTAATAAATGGAAAACACTGGGTTATGTAATTATGAACTCGTATATGAGAAAGTTTGTCTGAGTTGTCTCGGACCGATTTTTTTTTCTTTATGAAGGACAAGGAATAAGGATTTTTGAGGAGAGTGGTTGTTGTGCTTTTCTATTTATCAATTTAAACGGTGTTGTATCAATTCTAAAATAAAAGAATATTGTCTTTTATTGGATTCATAAGCTCCAATGAAATTCCCTACACTTTGACCTCCACACTCCACGTAGCGTAGGGCTGCCCTGTGACACTGTGGGGAGGGGCGGACAGCCCTCCAAGCAGTGAACTCGCTAAAAAGTGAACGAGCGAGTAGATCCCCCTAGTATAAGTAAATTATTATTTTCTAGGACATACTAACAGTCAGTAAGAACTTTAAGATCGAAATTGATCAATTTATTTATAAAAACCCACATAAGTTGTTGACATCGATAAAAAGATTGTTGTTACCCCTTTAGTATCAGTAAATATGAATATCTTTACAAATTTTTATGAAAATTACTTCTTTAGTTTAGGCCCCAGCTGCTGTATAGACTTTTTAAATACACTTTTTTGTACTCTAAAAAAAGTGCTATAAAAACCGTAATTATACTTTATATTAATAATCCGTGGCGTAACAGCCCTAGGAGGGTTTATGCCTGTCAAAGGGCCACTAATATTAATAATAATAACTACTAATAAATGTAATAAATGCTAAGGGGTTAGTGTGTCGATCCAAAAGCTATATTAACCCTATAATTGACATACGCAACAGATCGACGCCACTTTACTTAAGGAACGATACTTTATGCAAAGGATTAATTTACGTTTTTCTCTTTATTATTGTTGAATCAGTCGATAATATGTAGGTAATGTTAGTTTTTATTTATTTCACCTTATAGGGTACGACACCGATACTCTAATTAGGCTCTTCGTGTCTCGTTGTTTGCGTCTAGTACCACAAAAAAAAAAAAAAAAAAAAAAAAAAAATTAAAAGCCATTATTATGCATTTAAGAGACGTTAAGATGTATAAATATAATTATAATATTCATTTCCCGCAATTTTCCGCAATTACTTTACTTCTCCTAACTTTTTGTATGAATAGAATATAAAAAAAAAATATATTTACCCTCTTCTTACAATCTTAATATTCTAAATAAATTATATTTATTTTTAAATTTTTAAAAAACAAAATTTAAAAATGAAAAAACCAAGCATTAAAGAAATAACGAATAAAAAAAAAAAAAAAAAAAAATTCGGGATGATTTTTATTTTTGTATGCATATTTTCTATTTAAATTGTTTTTATTCTTCGCATTAGATACTTTTAAATTATGTGGTTCGTTGTTTTTTTATTTTATTTCCTTAAAACATATAACATTAAGACTTTGTTAGCTAAATATTTGAAGATAACTACATCCGGTTTTGAGATAGTATGGAGATTATTTTACTTCATTTTCTTAGATTAAGTTAAGAGAGGGGGGGGGGGGGGGGGGGGTATATTTTATGGGGATTAGAAGAGTGCAAAGAAATGTAATATTTAGACTAGCATAGAATAAAATCTAAAATTCCAAGACAAAAAGACATTGAAATAAAATTTAATAAAAAATATATTTCAAAACAAAAGAAGAAAGACTATTCTTGTTGAAGACTAAGTTGTTTTTATAACTCCCAACTATGTCACATTGAACAAATTAAATATTCAAACTCAGACTTAAAAACTGTTCTTTTCTTTAACTTCAAATCCGAAGGCTCATAAATCACTTACCATCTTCCTTCTATTTCTCTTCTCTTTCTTAATTTCTTGCAATCGACATTTTTTTTTTTTAAACAAAATAAAATTTTTGTCGTTTTTGTTTTTAACCTAACTAATTTCTAATGATAAAGACAATGGTAAGAGAATTTTAAGGTAATCATCGTTAATTTTCAATTATCATATTTGCCTTTTATATTAGGGTCCACTGTCTGCCCCACAACATTAAACCCCCATCAAAATATGGGCCCAACATTAAAATTTGAATATTTGCATGTTATATGTTATAATAACCCAAACACATAGAAAAATACAGGGAAGCCCCAAAAATGCACCCCTCATTAACCATAGGTTGAAGTTTAGAAGGTTAAAATTTTTCTGTATGGGTTAATTACATTAAAAATAACTTCGAAGTTTCAAATTTGTTTGTTTTGTTATTTTTAGCCTAATATAACTAAACAAAATTTAAAAAAAAAAAAAATAGACTGCTAATTGGTGTGGCTCATCCACGTACTTTATTGATTTGATGCTTTTTCAAGCCAATCAATGTGTAATTTATTTAATTTAGTTTCCCTCGTTTATTTAATATGTCAAATGTGTTTTTATTTTGCTTCCGAGCTTACCGAAGGCAACGGAAGCTATGTGGTCGTTCTGAAGAACGAAACACATGTAGGTCTCTGATTAAAAAAATGCCAAGATCGGGGATCACTTTTGGTTCCGTGTCTATCTGTCGGTCTGTCGTTCAATTTTTGCGAACCAACATATCTTAAAAACTACACGTCCAATTTTAATACAATTTGGGTGGTAAGTCATAAGTCATAATGAGCCCATTGTTGGTCTCATATAAGTTTCAACCTTCTGCGCCTATTTTTTTCTCTTCCAAAGCTCACAAACTTTACACATAGCACCCATACCTGCTTCAAAAGTACTTAACTTCTGCGCTCTTCAACTTTTGCTCATTTTATACTTTAAATCACGTAAAAAATCAAAACAATTTCAGATCAGATTAAAAAACCTGCGGAAACAATTAAACAAATTAGATAATAATGCTTGTAAAAGCATCAATAAAGTACGTGATAGGATGCAAGGAAGCTATGTGCCACACCAATTGGCAGTCTATTTTACATTAATTAACTTATCAATTTAGCAAAATTTAAGGTGCTTAGACGGTTGAAATTAATCTAGAGGCGCAGAAGGTTGAAACATACATGGGACCAACAATAGGCTAATTATGACTACCATTCAAATTTCAGTAAAGTGAAATAAGTAGTTTTTTGAGATATGTTGGTTTGCAAAAATTGAGCGCCAGACCGACTGAGACACGGAACAAAAAAGGTTCCCTGATGTGTGAAACGGATATATGTCTTGGAATTCCTGAAAACAGAAACCTAAAAAAAATACATTACCTTTGGTAAGCTCGGAAGCAAAAGAAAGGAAGAAAAAAGAAATGGAAAGAGAGGGGTGAATCCAACTTCAATAAAAAAAAGGAAATAATAATAAAATAATATCTATTATTAAAAAAAAAGATGACAAAATCTTATTGCCTTCTTGATTTTTATACTAACTACCGCTGAAGTTTAAGTTGTGAATTTGTTGTTTATTTTTTTATAAAAAAACAGCAATATTATATAATGTCCCATCATAGAAAATAGTGAAAATAATAATAACAGTTATACAAGACTTAAGATGGAACCTTATTATCTTTGGGAAACTGTTTCCTTAAAGTTTTTCTAAAACGAGTCATTGAGAATAAAACTTACAAAGGATCTTAAAACTTATCTATTTACTTTCTTATCATATCCTCGTTGTAAAAGAGAAAAATATATTATGATAGAAATAAACATTTTTTGTTCTTTTACTTTTAACTAGTACCAGAATATCTGTAATTTTACTTTCTCGAATACCTATATAGTACAGAGAAACTAAAAGAGAAATGGTGTGCGCCACTGCCTTCTTATCCATAAACTATAATCTAATTGAATGGCATCGTGCGTGATCTTACCTTTTATTTATGGTCTAAAACTTTTATCTGTAAAAGTAAGGCGAGTAGAAAGTTAGATCAGTACTAGTAATTTAGTTAATTATATTATTATGGAGCGAAAAACGTCTTGGAAAATTTGATACTTTAAAATATTGTACCAGGAAGTTATGATTTAACAGGAGGTCGTTATGTTTTCATTTCTAGTACGATATTTTGACGATAGGTGGGCTGAAATTTCAATAAACGATAGCAAAATGTGATGCTCTTGAATAATAGTACCAGTAAGTTAGAATATTATAGGAGGTTGATTGGTTTTCACTTGTGTATTCATTGTAATACCATATTTAGCCGATAGAAGTTCTAATTTTTGTTATAAAATGATATCAGAGCTCCTAGTAGACCAAATGGTAATCAAAGTGGATTAATATTTCATAATTTCACACCTTAAGATCCATCTACTATATCAATTAAACATATGAATACTGATTTTCTCCAAAAACAATATCCTGTTATATATGTAGTATAGTTGGATCCACTTAAGGGTTAAAGAAAAATGATTGAATATTTTTCTTAAACCCTTAAGTGGATCCAACTATACTACATATATATATTGTAAAATATATATATATTGAAAAAAGGGTACTACCACTGAAGATATAATATCCTGTTAGTTCTTAGGTTTTCCGTTAGTAGTGCATTAGTGTAGGCTCTTCACCTGAATTACTGGTCCGATTTTCATGAAATTTGGCTTACATGTTCAGAACAAAACAGAAAACTCTCACGTGACCTTCGCTTTTGCGAGGGCACGGTATGTGTGAACCAGTAACCCTTAACTAAGTCCTTATTCCTCATTCCAGTTCCGTCCACTATCTAGGCTCTAGGCTATACTTAGATCGTCATTTAACATGGGATCATCACACTAAACATAAATGCCAAACATGCAATACACGCTACAAACTTTTACTCAAACTCTCACACAACACATCTGAACTCAACATGCAAAACTAAATACTAATCTACAACACGATAATAAAATCAACATGGAGTTTTGGCAGATTGTTAAGACATGGCCGCTCTCCACCGGTTTGTTTTTTTCAAATGCCTATTGCCAAGCTATGTCCCGCAGACGAACTTAGCCGACCACATATTCTTAAAAGGCTGTAAAAGATTTACTTATGTACAAAATTCTAGCTTGATGTTAGTCAGACACTTTTTTGCACGCTATCTCCTGGACTATCAATTTAAAGACTAGTTTAACCTCATAAAAGTTGTTTTCCCGGGAAAAATCAATCCCCCTTCCCAAAAAAACTTTTTAAAAAATTCTTGAAAACAGACGATTTTGATCTATTACCTAGAACGAAACAAAACTATATAAGTAGTTTTATCGGATAAATATAGCTATGAACGCGAAGGTTATGAGTCCGAAAGGTCCGGGAAGGAGTTATTTTTACGTATTTTTACGCAATAAAATTTTGAATAATAAATAAATGTAACCTCGAAACAACTAATAAATAGATAGCACTGGACCTATTAATTATGGTCTCGTATATAAGGAAGTTAAAAGTTGTAATAGGTAAATTTTGTATCTGTGTTTTCTTCCTTCTTGAATGAGTTTTTGTATGAACTTTTATGAAACCCCAACTTTTCCCTGAAATATTGCCATTTTTTTAATCTCATGAATTTATATGTTACATATTTATGCGGCCGGAGCATCGCAGTAACATTTAATAAATATACCAAAAACGACATTTAACTCCTGTCTCTAACCCAATTTTCAGATTAAATTATGAATCTTTTTAATCCAGTAATGAGTTCTGAATAACCCTGTATTATGAATATTTCTCATTTAATCTTGAATAATAAAAATACATGGCATTCATATGGTTTGTTATATGTGACAAAAATTTAAATTGTTAGGAATTTAAGAGAGCATGCTACAATATCAATTTAATATCAATTTTAAAAAATTATGAAAATATATTGCATATTTATTTTTAAAGATTCTAATCTCAAAAGCATTATATAATAATATTTTAGTTACATTAGCCTTTTATTGTTCACATAAAATCGATCCAAAGCATCCGATGGTAAGTTATATCTAAAATATAGGCTACTTGTTCATTTAATTTGTCTTGGACATCATTAATACTGATGGATAATTTTAATTTTATCATATGTATATAAACATAGTCTGCCAATTAGTGTGGCACATAGCTTTCTCTGGTCCTATTTCGTATACTTTAATAATTTTGCTTTTAAAACCTACTATTATCAAATTTATTTAATTTTACTCCCGTTTTTTAAAGTTGTCAAAATTGTTTTAATTTTTTACACGAATTAAAGAATCAATTTTGTAAAATTTAAAGAGTGCAGACGGTTGAAATTAAACTAGGGCTATCTGCGAGCTACTTTCGACGAACTATCAAAATTTCATAAAAAAAAGATGAGTACTTTTATAGATATAGGTGTAAATGAATGTATGTTTTTGTGCATGGGCGAGAAACAAATGGGCGCAGATGTGTGAAACTTATACAGGACCAGTAATAGGCTAATAATGACACACCATCCAAATTTTATTAAAATCGGACGAATATTTTTTAAGATAAAATCTTGCGTTTATAAGATAATATCTTAAAAACGCTCAATTTTCACAAACCAACATATTATGTTGGTTCGTAAAATTTAGCGACAGACCGACATACAGACACGGAACCAACAATGCTGCCTGATGTCTGAAACGGATTTCTGTCGAGTAAATTTTGAAATCGGAGACATAAAATATTTTCTTTCTTCAGAACAATCACATAGCTTTCGTTACTTTCGGTAAGTTCGGAAAGAAAATATGCTTTTATACGAAACTTAATTTCTTGCAAACCATGAAACTAGATTTCCATAAAACCCTGTGTGAAGGCACCTGCGTTTTTGATAAAATATTTGCATAAAACTTTAGTGAAACTGATTTTACACTTCTAGTTTCCTGGGTATTTACTTCGCCTAATGAATATTGCAAAGCCATTAGACAACACATTAAAATGTGAAAAAAATAAAATAAAATAAAAATGAATATAAGAACATAATATTATGTTCTGTTAAGTGAAAACCTGTAAAAATTTAAGGTAGGTAAACCCGCAATGCTTGGATGTGTTGTAGACATGGTAGCATATTTTATTTAATTCAAAAAATCGTTTTCATTGTACCTTACAAATGTAATGCTAAATAAATCTACAGTATGCAAACATGTTGTGTTGTGATTTTTAAACTTGTTATAAATTGGTTTATTTTTAGTTAAAAACTATTGTATTTGTAGAAAACCAGTGTTAATAAGTTGGTTTGCAAAAATTTTGGACAGACACAGAACCAAATACGTTCCGTGACGTCTGAAACGGATTTCTGTCTCGGAATTTTTAAATTTAAGACAAACATTTTTCGTTCTTCAGAACAATCACATAGTTTTCGTTACTTTCGGTAAGCTCGGAAGCAAAATATATTTTTTCTACACATGTAAGTCAAATTCAATCGAAATTAGATTTTCGAGATTGAGACCCAATACTTTTTCTCTTTGTATGAGAAAGTAAAAACGAAATAAAAACTTCAACCTTCAAAGTTTATGAAAAAATCGATTTATTTAGGCTTACGTAAAGTTTGAATCCAATCTAGTTTGATTTCGAATCATACTTAGTAAGTTTTTCTTCGACAACATTTGTCCCTCTGCTTTAATCTAGAAGAGTCTAAGAGTTTAAAAAGTTAGTCAGTTTTGAGATTTATATATTGGTCCGTTTTTAATTTGGTATTATATAAGGATGTTAAGTAGAATTAAAAAAAAAATGTTTGAGCAAGTACTTACTGGCTAGCTACTTAGTCTGTCTGAAGTTTATTTAAATAACGTCTACATTAGACCTCCTTGTCCAGAAAAAAATCACAATATAGAAATTTTGTGTAATAGTTTTTATTTTTTTTTAGAAAACAAATGAGTGGTTTTGAAAGAGGAAGATTTTTATCCAGTACCATGCTCACCTATTACAGAACTGTTGCTTTTACGTCTTCATACTTCGAATCTCTAGAGATTTTTTTAATATCTTTACTTGTTGTTATTTCAAAATTGAAGAAACTGAACTCGTAGCGAAATATTTCTTTGTTCGTCATTCATTTCATCTACGCCTTTAAATCAATTAATTTTTCTGAGTGATATTTGACATTTGTACGGCGAGTAAATTACGCTGTAAAAAGCCAAGAGTCTAAACTTCCGAAAAGAATTCTAAACTGAGAGAAGGACGTTTCTCCGTATCCTATACAAAGATGATTCCAATTCCACTTAAACTAATGGAGTTAGAATAGGCAAAATTATTAGAGTACTAGTGCAAGAAACTCTTAAACTAAAAATGGTTCAAAGAGATAATGGTTGTATAGAAGTTCTTTATAAGGAAGTCGGACTGTATATTATTATCATGTTACTCTAAAGTTTCGAATGCAGGATGCGATGTCAACTTGTTTGTTTACATTCACTTCCGGAAGTTCTTATCTTGAATTGGTGGTTTTGACTTATTGCACAACCGATTATAATATACTTCTTTAGAAGGCCCTACACACGATCCGACACGACCTCGACCACCCAACTGTCGGGACCAACGCCATTGGTCCCCACGGGTTGGTCCCGGAGCGTATGTGTGCTTGTCACCAGACTAAAACCGTCGGTCCCGGCGGTTGGGCGATTGGTCGTCTCGTGCGACAACCCCAAACCGTCGGGAGCCCCCCACCCCCGATTTCTGTCAAGTTGCTTCATGTGTAGCGCTTACGGCCGACTTCTAAACCTGACACAACTCATCCCCTCACAAGCAGTCATCCAAATTGGTTGTTTCTTTTTCGAATTTCATAATGTCGCAAATTGTTAAGGATGAA
The DNA here is from genome assembly GCA_951217055.1 of Gerris lacustris. Lineage (NCBI taxonomy): Eukaryota > Metazoa > Arthropoda > Insecta > Hemiptera > Gerridae > Gerris > Gerris lacustris. The sequence goes on from OX578284.1 coordinate 17,748,726, forward strand.
AAAAGTATGACGGTGGCATTGTTAGAGTGCACGGAGCAGTACCGTTGTTTGTGGGATGTTCAAAATGAACATTACCCTAACCGGGAGAGATGAAATGAGGCACTTAATTGTCTCCTCGACATTTATCAAACTGTTTTTTCCTTGAAGTTTAGGTGGCAACACTAAAAAGGAAGTTGGAGGATACATTTTTTGTTGCTTCGAAAAATATGGAACTATCTTGCCACACACAAGACACTAGATTCATCACAACTTCACTGTACGAGATCACGTTGTCGACTGAGGATTGTTTGGTAGTTTGATTGGGGCTGGGTTTCTTTGATTTGGTCGGGACGTCTATAGAGATGGCCCTGACGAGGTTTGTCGGGTGGTCGCGCGTAGGGCCTTTAAATCAAACAGAATTAAAATTATCAACATTACTGAGTTTCTTTTTGGATCGTATTTTTTTTTTTTAACTTCTGTTAAGAATTTCAGGTTCTTTTTTCAATTTTAATTTATATATTAAAAGAATGTTCTCTGCAGACTCTATTAGTCTTCGAGATTTCATCCTCACTGTTATTTCTGTTCCCGACAGTTTTATCTCAATTTTCCCTCTCATCATTTCTTTGACGTTAAGATATTTCTTCTTTTAATGCCGCTTTTTCAATCGACTTGGCTTTCTCTTACCCTTTAATTTTTCCTGCCTTACTCTTTGATTCCCTGTTTAGTAAACAGCCCCCCCTCATCTTTACTCACAATTTTATTTAAGGGAAAGTTTAGTCCGCTTTACGTCCTTACTTATTCAGGCGGGAGCTTAACGAAAGACCTACCTTTTTATACTTCTCCAATCAAAATTGTATTTAATGTTTAACTTCATATTATTTTTTTAAGTTTACTACTCTTCCAGCCAAACATTAATAATCGTCTCTATGACGTATATACAGTATAATATATACAATGTGTCCAGATTAAAGAAAATGTGTCCAGAAAATTGTCAAGAGTAAAGTACCTTTTTTAAAAGTACCAAACGTATTTACAGTCAAATATATTAGCAAATACACTCTGTGCTATGTGTAATAGTTGGTGACTGCACATTTGAATAACCTTTATATTATTTGTTTTTACTTTGAGTTTTGAAAAATTAAAAAAAAAAAAAAAAAAAAAAAAAAAAAAAAAAAAAAAGTTCAGCGATTAAATTGAAAATTTACTATCTGTCTTAACTTTTAATAAATTTTGAACAATTTTTTTAATTAAATATATTTTTAATATTTTTTTTAAAAAAAGATACTTTACTGTTGACAATTTTTGAAAATGCATCGTAACAACACCCTGTCTATTAACTAATTAGACTAATTTTTTCAACTTCATAGTTTAAAACCAAAGAGGGTTGAGGGTTCCCATTGAAGCTCAAATTACAAATCGATTTTTAGGGTCCGTAGGCAAAACCAAGGACCCATATATTTTCCTGCATGTATCTGTCCGTCCGTCCTCTCGCGTGCTCTCACTGCTACACCTTTCGTCCGATCACTTTGAAATTTGGCATGTATGTGTCTTGTACCTGCCCACATATTTTAAAAATATAGCGACTTAAAAAAAATATTTTTCAAAAAAATTAGAGTAAAAAAACTTAAGGGTTAAAATTTTTTTATTTTTTTTCGACATCGTGAGGGGTATCATATGAAAGGGTACGTCGAGCTGATTACAAAAATATATAATTCTTTGGTTATAACTTTGATAGGGAGAGCGTAGGCGAGTTTGAAACGTGCCTCCCCCCCCCTCTATCTCGCTTATGTGAAGTGCAAAAAATCTGAAAAAATTCCTGAACATTCTTCGACCAAAAGTAAAGATACCACTTTTTGGAAATTTCGAAAAAAATATTATTTTATTTTTTATTGACAAAATAGTTTTTTTTATAATTATGGTCTTTTCGATGTATTTTTCTGGTTGTAGTCCGGTTCAGTGGCAAAAAAATACTTTATCAGAGTGTGTTTTGAGAATATCAGACCCTTAAAATGGTTCAAAGTAAGCTTTTTAGCATTTTAAAAAAACACTGTTCATATTAATTAATTAACTTTTACTTAAAACATCTGTCGTTAAAACAAGTAAAATAACAAAAATCGGGTACGGGGTACCTCGGAACTTTCCCTCACTTCAGAGGCCAATAAAGTGGCCTCTCCTGCTGCGAAGCAACGGGAGGAAGCAGCATTGGACGTGGTCAGTATTTGGATGGGTGACCTAACTAATTACCCTCACTGTGTGCTGACTAGCACACACTTGACCTGTTTCTTTTTTGTTATTTACATGTCACGTGGACTAATCCGTGGACACTGCATATAAATAACCTAACATATTCAAAGAACAAGATAACCAAAAGGAGAAGGTAGCAATCTAAAATTAATGCAGGAAGCCCCAACTAGCGGTAATTTACTGAACTGCATTCAAATTAATATCTATTGAAAGAAAAAAAAATAATAAAAATAAATCAATCCAGTATATAATCATTGACCATATCACTCCTGAAGTTTAGTGTAGAAGGATCCTTTTTTTATTAACAGCATCTCCAAGGTATATCACTTATGCTTATCTGTCTTTTGAGCTAACACACCACATATATATATATATATGGTGTGTTAGCTCAAGAGTCAGATAAGCAAAAGTGATGTACCTTGGAGATGCTGTTTATAAAAAAAAGGCTTCTACATTAAACTTGAGGAGTGATATTGTCAATCTAAATGGTGTTTATTCTGGGCTGATTTATTTTTGTTAAATTATCATCACGTATTCTCACGAATATATATACATATATATATATATATATATATATATATATATATATATATATATATATATATATATATGTATATTCGTGAGAATACGTGATAATTTATGCCAAGGGTTGAATTAAATACATATGAAGTAGTTTTTTGAAGCGGACAGTGAAAATACCTCTCTCTGCACTCCAACGATATTTCAAACATAGGCAACATGCTTGCTCCACCATTTCAAAAGCGAGAGGTGAATATTTCCAAGTCGAGTACATTTAGCCAGAAGTATAGCGCGAGCGGTTTGAAATTTTTGGGTTTTGAATATGGAAATTGCCAGTAAAATACGAGCTAGGTTGAAATTAATAAGTAGTCGAGGAAAAGCTTTAATTAACACACTAAAGAGAAGAAAACTGAGAGGACCGCAGAACAGAGGAGTGAAAATTATGTGAAATAATAAACTTTATTTTAATTATATGAAAACAGCTGAAGGAAAACTTAATTAACTTTACTAATTATTAATTTTTGAGTATTTTATTTGTGAATTAATGAGATTGGTGTTATAACTTAAGTATTTGTCTTCAACAACTCTTACACGTATATTTTTCAGATAGGAAAATATAATGCTATTTTTAATTTTGATTAAAAGGTTTCTTGTGAAAATAATATATTATCCACTTCCCGGAAATAATGTAATCAAAAATAGACTGCCAATTAGTGTCACACATTGCTTCCTCACATCCATTATTATTTCCTCACCAGCATTATTTTAAATAATGTTGATGAGGGTATGCAAATAAATATAACAAAAGGAAAGAGAACACTTTGAATATTGCTTCGATATTCAAAGTGTTCAAATTCGTAAGCAAAAGTCGGTAGGAGTGAGAGTAGGTTTATATTTTGAGAGCAGTTCGATAATGAGTGCACAGAAGTGAACAGTGTACAGATAGTGAATGAAGGTTGACTGTTGCCGCTGTTGGTTTTACTGAACGAATTGTATTCGAAAAAAATGTTTGACTCATTGAATAGATAAATTTAGGTATTTTTCCCGACCTAAAATTCCAATTTTAAATTTGAAGTTTGCGTTTACGCTAGCGTTGCGAACGGTCTGAAACGGATTTTTGTCTTAGAATTTTTAAAAGTGAGTTATAAAATGGTTTCGCCTTTGGTAAGTTCGGAAGCAATAAACTTATCAGGAACAATAAAAATACCACTACAACAAGCAAAATACTACTCACTCCCTTACTCATCCATCTCAGTATCTCCAAAACGGCAATAGCCAGATAACTGAAATTTTTCATGGAGGTTCCTCCTACCCCCTAGGTGCTCTCTAAGAAATCGTTTTACGATCCACCATTTTGATTAAATATGACGGCCTTTTATAAGCATAATTTCACATGACGTTATCTCTAGAATCAATCAATTGCACTATAACTTTTTACTAGCTTCCTTTTATGGTATAAACAAATTTTTATCAAGATGGCGGTCACATACTTATATATGTGAGTAAAGAGAAACCAATTTCCTTTACTTTAATTATCACCACTTTTTTAAAGCGATAAAATAAGATCATTGTATTTAGTATGGTTATTTCTAAAATAATATTAATCTCTGCTAAGATGGGTTTTTCTGAAATTTAATCCCTAAGGGGGAAACAGGGACAAATTAAAAAAAAAAGGTGGGATTTAATAAAGAGGGTTTTGAAATATGGAAGGAGGGATTAAGGAAACTGTGGCATCTAGATATTCTCGTACAGTAATATATCTTTAATGTTCCTTGACGGAACACCCTCGGCAATTAATAAACCATCAAATTAATAAAAACCCTAGCAAGAACGGACAGGCTTGAGTGCACTTACCTCCTACCTACTCCTACACTCCTAGTACAGTGTAACGCTTTTTGGTGTCGTTTTTTGGTAACGCTTTTCGAGTTTATGTGCCGAAGTAAAGACATGAAAATGTAAAAAAAAAACATACGTGAGGTGTCGTGGGACACCCGTTAGGAACGAAGTTCCTTACGCTTTTCATTAAAAATAAAAATTATAAAATCATACTGCTAAGTATACGATACTAACTACTTTATGTGGTGGAGTTAGAAAAGAGACAAAATTAAAAGTAACTAACTATTTGTACTTAGCGGAATTAAGGCAAAATTAAAAGAAAAGTTTTTTTTTTATCATTGAAGCGAGCGTCTTGAAATAAATATGTATTGAATATGGAGAATAAAGTTAATCATGATGAGTTGATGGTTAAAGAGGATGGCTGTAGTAGAATGAGTCCTAAACCCATTTACGTCCTGGTCTAAATTCATTTAAAATATTATAAAATATATCCCTTCACTACACAAAAACTTCTGCTTGTATCAGTGCCTTTTTCAATTGTTATTTAGACGATGTGTATGAAGTTTTATTAAAATCGTTACGTTGGAACGTAAGATATCGGTAAAATCGTTGTTTTCTCTATTTTAAGGTAGGTTTGCTTTAATAAATTTAGCCATTTTTAGGGTCCGTAGGCAAAACCAAGGACCCTTATATTTTCCTGCGTGTGTCTGTCCGTCCGTCACTCTGCTACACCTTTCGTCCGATCACTTTGCAATTTTGCATGTATGTCGATGTCGATACATACATGCATGTATGCATGTATGTATCGACACCGTGAGGGGTATCATATGAAAGTGTACGTCGAGCTGATTAGGGAGAGCGTAGGCGAGTTTGAAGCGGGTTTGAAACGTGTCCCCCCCCCCCCTCTATCTCGCTTATGTTAACTGCAAAAAATCTAAAACAATTCCTGAACATTCTTCGACCAAAAGTAAAGATACCACTTTTTGGAAATTTCGAAAAAATATTATTTTATTTTTTATTGACAAAATACGTTTTTTTATAATTATGGTCTTTTCGATGTATTTATGTGGTTGTAGTCCGGTTCAGTGGCAAAAAAATACTTTATCAGAGTGTGTTTTGAGAATATCAGACCCTGAATGGTTCAAAGTAAGCTTTTTAGCATTTTAAAAAAACACTGTTTATACACTTTACAGTTAAACACTATATAGTGCGGCCTACGGACCCTCGCTGTGTGCTGACTAGCACACACTTGACCAGTTTATTTTTTCTTTAACACTTCAAAGCGGTATTGGTGTGTGTTATATTAAAAAAAAGTATTTAAAAAGGTTGTTTTTCTCATTAAATACATGAAATTAGAAGTTTTTCCCGACCTAAAATTCCAATTTTATATTTGAAGCTTACGTTTGTTCGCGTACGCTTGGGCGGATAACGGGTACTTTTTAGTAAATTAGGTCAGATGTGGCATGATTTTACTTGGTTACCCACCGTTTGTGTTTGACATTTTTTTTTTCAAATTAATTGACAATCTTAACTGGGGAATGTTCCAATATTCTTTTGGGACAAAGGAATATCACACTTCTGTAAATAAAAATGACAATATCCGTTAGTCTAACTATCTAGTAAGGCAGAGTAATCTTTAATCCAATAAATTTTGAACAAAAGAATAGTTTACTTGGATTTAATAATAAATAAATACATTTAGGTGGGTATCAAAGTAAAAGAGTGCCGGATAACGTTGAACCAACTCGTCCTGGATATTGTCAGACAGTTTATATGGATATAAACCGACAGTCGATTTCATGACGGTCGGTTTTGTGAACAGACGCCGAAACGTGCCATTAGGAACTTCGGGTACTTCTTTAGATTGTTACTTCCCTATGTTTTTTTTTTTTTTAGAGAAAAATGACTAACTAAATAACTATTAAGACAAAGGGATGTTCAGTCCAATGTACTTTAGGACAAAGGAATATCACACTGGTTTTTATAAGGGGAGTATCAGTCTAAAGAAGAACATTCTGTAAACCTTCTTTAGATTGTTCCTCCCCTCTGTTTTCTTTTTAAGGAGAGTAATAGTCTAAAGAAGTGCCGAACTTCGTTCCAAAAAGAAAAAAGCGAAGACTGGAATTCAGCTTGTTGTCCTATATATAATGAAGTTTATTATGTCTTTTTTATTGTAAAGTTTTCAATTTTGGTCACTAATAACTAATAACTAATAACCTTGTCTATGAGTCTTGTAATTTTTTTTATAAATTGTATTTAGCTGAAAGGTGAGCTCCATCAAACTCTAATTTAAAACAAACTTTCAACTATCCGGTCGGGCCAAAAATGTAAATATTCATTATCCATGCAGCAAATGTCAAAAGTAAACAGAAAAGTTTGGCTTTTTGATCGATGTTTTCCTTTCCTACGGGAGTTTCTACGGATTATTAAACGAATTGATCAAAAACGTATAGAAGATCGTCTTTTTGGATACCTCTGTTTTTGAAACCTAGAAGCTATAGAGAGAGGCTTTGAGGTTTGAGTGGGGGAGAATTTGGGAATTTAAATTAAACTGTTTAGGATTGGTTTGGATGCTCGTAGGTTAGTTTGCTAAGGTTTAAAGCCTATCGAGCGAGAGAAAGAGAATACTCAAATAAATACTGTTCCTATTCATTCTGAAATATCCGCTCTGTTACTTTGCTACAGAGAAAGTACCTTCTCTCATCGGAATTGTTTTGCAATCCTCTAGAAAGCTCTCGTATAGTTTATGGTTGTCAACTAAAACTATAAACTTAGTTAGAAATTGAAATTGTTAGTTTAGAACTTTGAAACTGGTCTCAAAATCCCCTTGACATGTATCAGTTTGTATTTGAAACGTGGGGAAAATGAACGGTTCAAGAGGTTTTGACAAAAACCTTACAGTTAAACTAAACAAATATAAACATAGTGTTCAAATAATTTTCTAAAATGATTAATTTATTTTCAGAATAACATTTCGTTTTAGTTTTAAAACTATATTGTTCAGAAGTTGTCTAGAATTTAGTTTTTGCGTCAAAATACTAAACAAACATGTACAATTGTACATTGAAGAATAAATTGTAACTAATAAATAATCATTTTATAAAATATATGTTTGTTTATACATAGCAAAATGCTGATACATGTATGAAACCGGGCATATTGAATAACGCTCATTCCATAAACGCTTCAATAAAATAACAATGAAGGACATATGCATAAAAAATAGACTGCCAATTAGTGTGGCACATAGCTGCCTCGCATCCTATCACGTACTTTATTGATTTTATGCCTTTTCAAGTCATTATTGTCTAATTTATTTAATTGTTTCCCTCCTTATTTTAATAAGTCAAAATTGTTTGGATTTTTACATGAATTAAATTAAAGTATCAATTTATAAGTAAAAGTTAAAGAGCATAGACGGTTGAAATCAATATGGTACTGTCTGCGTTCATAAACATAAACTTCACCCATACACCAACAAACTGGCTTGAGAAGCCATGTTTGATCGTTTATTGGAGCCTTAGTATTGTTTTTATATTTATTTTTGCACCTATATAAATTAAATATTGTATTTATCTTTAGTAAATGGCAATTCCATTTATTTATTTAATAAATAATATTAATTTTTTTTGTTTGTCAGGTCCCAGTGTTTTTCTTGTGGGCTTCATCTTATCAACTCTATTCGATTTTGTAAGCACAATTTCTTTTTTTATTTTTATTTTTTAGTGATTGACTTAAGCTAAATATATAACAGCATCTAAAAAATTAAGCTTAATTTATCATTGAAACCATATTGTAATTTTCTTGTTCTTTATTGTTTTAATTTTAAATTTGGGGTATCCTAAGGCCTTAATAAAGAGGTATGGCAGATTTAATAATCAAATACTTACTATCAATATATTATTAACCTATTAATTAAGGTTGGAGTTATCAAAAGTTAATATTTAATATTTCATTACTGTTTCATGCAGTATGCGGATTAGTTCATAGAGTATGCGGGATCCACTAAATGTGGATCTTGTCAGAAAAAGTGATACTAATTAATTATAACATTTAGAATTTGTTCTTAGTACTAGTGAGTAGCAGTGGAAGTAAAATGATAAAGATACTGTTTCGAAAATGGACCACGGCCGATAGGAAATTAACTATAGCAAAGTGTCACTTAACTCAGTTCCGCTTCTAGTGACCACCCTTTAATTTAAAACTATGGATTAGATTTCCTACCGAAGTACTAACAACTCCACTTGCTTCTGGTGTCTTTTGCATTTAAAACTATAGGTCCGATCTTAATTACCTTGAGGTCTATTTCATTCTGTATTTACTGACCAACATACCCTTTATTGGGCACCTTTTATTCTACGGTAGGGCGAAAGGTGAACGCGCGAGATGTTGGAAGATAAGGAAATCCCAACAAAAACACCTGTGAAACAAATAGGTAAAGTCTCGCGTAAAATTAATTTAGCCAAGTCTCCCCCTGTCCAAGTAAGTTCTACTAGGTCTAATTTATCTAGTACAGAAAGTGATGTTTGTCTATCTATTCTATGTCCCTCACACACTCAAACTTTTCCTTCCCATATCACTCTACACGTTTAAATTTAAAAGCTCAAATAGGTTTTATTCTTTTTATTTATTCTACTATAAAATTCTATTAATGAGAGTAAAAAAAATGCTTTAGTATCAAAAATCTCTACTAGAAAGCGCTAGTAGCGCAAGTTATATACATAACTATATATATAAATATTTTGAATAGGCGGTTTTTTTAATAGCCTTGAGAGGGGAAAAGAACTAGCAGATTTGTGCGGATTTTTTAATTTTTCCTCTATTTGTACATTAAACTCTACCTATACAGGGTGTCCTAGCTATAATATGGAACAGCGAAATATCTCCGGAACCGTGATAGATAGAAAGATGCCGTTTTCAAGCTTCGATAATGGCTGTAAATGCGCTTCCAGAACATATGCTGAACATTTTATATGTTCAGCATAAGTGTGTGCAATTTACATAATTAAAAAAAGCTAATAGGAAGCCAAATTTGTAAGACTGGATTTGGATTCTATGGCTAAAAATAAGAATTTTTTACTCTTGGAAATTTTTCGCTCCGAGCATTAGTTTGCTGTCTGAACTTTCTAAAATTGAAACTTCAAGTCCATTTTATAGCTAAACTAATGGATTTAGGAAAATAATTCAGAGACAAAAAATTCTTATTTTTAGTCATAGAATCTAAGTCTAATCTAAAATTCATACCTAATATCTAACTGTTTTTTGCCCAAAAAAGGTGTTTAGTAGGGCTCAAAAAGTGAAAAAAATACCAATAATGCATGTTTTTAAGAATAGATTTAGATTTTACGCCAAAAAATAAAAACTTTTTTCCTATATCCATTGGTTTAGCTGTAAAATGGACTTCAAGTTTCAACTTTATCAAGTTCAGGGCTCTCCAGACGGCAAACTAATGCTCGGAGAGAAAAATTTCCAAGAGTAAAAAATTCTTATTCTTAGCCGTAGAATCCAAATCCAGTCTTACAAATTTGGCTTCCTATTAGCTTTTTTTTTTTAATTATGCAAATTTCACACGCTTTTGCTAAACACAGAAAACGTTCAGCATTTGTTCTGGAAGCGCATTTATAGCCATTATCGAACCCTCAAAACCGCATCTTTCTATCAACCATGGTTCCGGAGATATTAAGCTGTTCCATATTAGCTGGGACACCCTGTACACTAAATTTCAAGTTTCTAGCATTACTAGTAGTGCCTTATAATTATGATGTCTTTAGATCAGTGAAAAAAAAAAAAAAATAACAAAACTTTAGGCTCATATATCTTATGAACTAATATGAATAGAGTTGTGAAATTTTTATTTCTGGTTCAGTTTGTACTAAATTTGTACTAAAGTATCTAATAAGACAATAGAGGGGGGTCCAAAATGCCTTGTGTTGGTTCCAGTAAAGCATGGCAGCACGGCTGTGATCGACTTGGCCGGGTGCCCTCAGATAATATTATACGATTTTCTAATATAATTTATTCATCTAACAACAATTATTATTATAGTTATAACTTTAAGTAATCTGTTGTATTCAATTAATTAATTAATGCAATCGTGTACGTTTAGCCTAATCGGCCAAGCCGTTAGGAGATGGCTGCCATTTTAAAGTTTGTTTTATCGATATTTATGTGCTACTGACAAGCAGGGAAATATCCTCGGTTTTTCTTTTCTGCGGACCCTAAGAAACACCACTAAATTACAATGATGTCTTTCCGTTGTTCTAAAGATAATATATATTTAGATACAAAATATGTATGTATATTAACTAAAAACCGTGTGATGTCAAACATTATCATTATTTCTAATAATGATAATAACTTCTTTTTATTACCATTATTTATTATTTCCTTCTTTTTACATTGATAAGAAATCGCTTTTCTGACTGCAAGCAAATCTAGAATCGTAATGTGTTTGTTCCTTTTGATATCGTTTGTAACGTCCCTATATTTTTCTAAGCATTTTATTTATTTTTATATACTTTTTAATGGTTCTGAAATGTTAGAAGGGGGAATGATTTTTTTGTTTGTTAAAAAAATGAGGAAATATCGAATAATATATATGTATAAATATATTTTTCGAGTCTGACGAGAATAATAGAGACGTGAGCGATAAAATAGAGCTAGAAATATAAATGTTTTTGTTCGGACTAAATAAATACATATCTTTGTATAAATATCGAAGAGATTTGTTTTTTATAAATATTTCTACGATGTTTATTTGTTTTAAGGTAATAAATAAAATATTTTATGCTTTGCTTGAACTAGGTTAGATGAGATTGAGATTGTACAAATATATAATAAAATAAATGAAAATAATGTTATCTTGTTAACTCAATTTGACAAAAGAATTAAGGGATACAAACATCAAAGAACTAATCAGTCGAACTAATTTAGCTGTTTATTTATTTATATCGAGTTAAGCAGGGCCAAGTCACAGGCCGGAAGAACCCAGCTTTCCTGGTACTTCTTTAGATTGTTACTCCCCTGCGTTTATTTAGAATATAAATATCTGACTAAATAACTAAGACAAAGGGACATTTAGTTCAATCTACTTTGGGACAAAGAAATATCACACTTCTGTTTTTATAAGGGTAGTAACAGTCTAAAGAAGAACATTTCGTACACTTTCTTTAGATTGTTACTTCTCTCTGTTTTTTTTATAAGGGGAGTAACAATCTAAAGAAGTACCCTTTCCTTATGCCTAATCAAGATTATTATAAAATAAAAAATAAATTTTCCATTACTCAAGATTTATAAATTCTTAGTATCCTTGACATTTACATACCATGCTGCTTCAGTAATTTCCTATATTAGGCTCCAATAATTAATAAAAAATCAGTCTGAGACAACTCAGACCAACTTTCTCATATTTCTTGGTCCCTGAACAGAAAACATAAAATATATTGTTATCTATAAAGATGGATACGCGTGTCGATCCGCAAGCTGTGGCAGTGAAGTTAGGTACCTTTAGGAACCCTCCTATAGAACTTCCAAGTAAAATGAGAGTCCCACCCGGTACTACCGTCTACTCCAATCATCCTTTTAAACTATAAACTTATCACAATTAACTATCAATGTGCTTAATATTAAATGTTTATTGCATTAAGCTCGCTTCAATGATAAAGCCACGCCATGCCTAGTTATATATAATTTAAAATGTGTTCAACATTTGGTCATTGGGAAAAACGGCTTATATCGTTAGATTCGTATGTAACTTAATTTTACTTTACTTATTCCTGGCCTCTTCTACCTTTCGGTGTAGAGGCTGAACGAAGTTTTCGTCACCGTACTCTGTCTGCGGCCATTGTTTTGGCGTTTCTTGGTTCTACTCCCCTTTTCTGGAATGCGGGGATCAAGGTGTCGGTCCATTTTGTTCGTGGTCTGCCTCTTGGTCGTCTTCCCTCAGTCCTTGCTTCTAACATCTGTTTTGGGACCCTATGCTCCTGCATTCTGACCACATGGCCAAACCACCTCAGTTTGTTTCTGTCAATTCTTTCGGCTAGTGGTTCGACCTGTAGATTTGTCCGGATAGTCTGATTCCTGACACGATCTCTTCGGGTCTCGCCAGTTGCCCTTCTCAGGTATCGCATCTCTGTTGCCTGCACTCTGCTGTTCCTGCTATCTGTCAGTGCCCAGGACTCAGACCCATAGATAAGTGTTGGCACGTAGGTGGAGTTATAGACCGCCATCTTATTTCTGGTTGAGATTATTTAAATTCTGACTTAAAGCGGAGTACAGCCTACCAGTTGCTGCGATCCTTGTATTGAGATCCTTGTCTAGTTTACCATCCTCACTCAGCACTGCTCCAAGGTATTTGAACTCCTCTACATGCTTTAGTGCGACATCCCCAATCTTTATAGAGTGCTGTAGATTCGTATTTAAATGGACTACTATTTAGAATGTTTTAATCAAAATCGTCGGAACCGTTTCGAGAAATAATTGTTTCATGTTTTTAAGAGTTTTTTTGGGGGGGGGGGGGGGGGTAGATCCTTAAATTTGGAGTTAAGATTTATTTCTTGATTTCGCCTCAGGGTGTAATTTTTCTGAACTTGTATGCCAAATTTCGTCAAAATCGGCCCTGTAGTTTAGGCTCCACGCGTCTTTAACACTACTGTCAATCATTGTAGCTCGTAGCTTTTCCTATCATGGAACGAATTGACGCGTATGCATGAAATGAAGAGTAACGATTATGTTTAAAGCATCATCATGTTTATATATATATATATAGTAAAACCTGTTTAGGCTGGATAGCCACGGTTCCAGTGAACAAAAATTCAATTTCATTAGGTTTCCAGCTTATTCAAGTTTTACTTTATATTATTAGTGTACCTCTAAGCTGTCTCATGTCTTACCATTGAACGAATGAAAATATAAGTATGAAATAAAAAAAATAATGAGATTGGCCTTTATGTTCCGTTTTTAGCTAAATATTGGATTAACTTTATACCAAAGGTGTGTTATTATTTCACTAAAAGACTTTGAAGTAATATTTAATATGTGGTGTAAGAACATTTGTGGTTTTAATTATGTGGCTGCGGTCAGTCCATGGAGAAGCTCAAACATTATCCTAGGGATAGAAGTTGTGTCAACATCGTTTTAAAGGTCGAAAGAACCTCAAATATGTCAACATACTAAAACTCTCACCGCACTGGAATGTCATATGAGTTAAAATTCTTGGTTAAGAGCGACTGTTAAATCATATTAAATTAAATTATGAAGTAAAATAAATTAACCGCAATCGACCAACATGTAGCATTTTCTACGGGTTAAATTTGTAAAAGCTTCTTTTAGAATAACTCTTGGGCAATCAATAATAATTACTCAAATTTATGTATTAAAGTTGATTTTAAAATTAGGTTAGAAAAAAACCTGTTGACTAAAAGAAAAAAGGTTATATATGTCACTATTGCGGCGTTTACTGATAGTCTTAGCACTCTTTATGCGTTAATTTTGAATTATGCGCAAATTTTCGTATTGGGACTAGACTACACCCTAGACTAGACGGCAAGTCAGGTAGCTATGGAGTGTAGCTAGGGCCCGGGGTAGGACACCGCTCCGTTGGGTTGTTTTATTATAATTCCGTGAGTTTATTGAACTAAATTGGAAGTGATTGGAAAATACGACTTACCATGTTGCACTGCAGTACGTTGGCTTAGCTGCGGAAAAGTTCAACCGCGTTTTTTTGACTTTCGAGCAATTATCGAAATTTTATGTTGAATAATTGTCAGTGGAAAGTTGCAGCTATATAAATCTTATTAATCATAATTATGATGTTTTATTTCACTATGTGCATTTTAGGACAAATCTCATATTATCTATTAGTTAAAATTTTCAATTTCATTAGTCAGTTATTGGGTACCTTAATTGGTTGTTAAATAAAAACATCTAAATATTATTTTGTATTATTTACTAAGATTGTAAATTTTACAATGTAATCAAAATAAAATATGGCGGGCCAGATTGATGGTACTCGCGGGCCGGTGTTGGCCCGCAGGTCGTAGTTTGGAGACACCTGGTACAACATGTTGATTTATTCTAATCTTGTTGGCATAAAAATAAATATTAATTTTTATATTATTGATTAATTTAATAGAGCACAAATAATTATTCTCAGATGCGATTCCGATGGCTGTATGGTACTCAATCCAATGCCAAAAGTAAAGTTACTATTTTATTAAAGTTACTATTTTATGACGTTATTCAAGTTTTATGCGTGTAAAATGAATTATCTTTAATAAAAGTTCCTTTTTGTCGTGTCTTCAGCTTCAGGGATGTTTGAATAATAAAATAACCCCACTAATTTAGATGAATTTTTTCATCCCTAATTTGGGATATTTTCAAGCCTAAACAATTTTTTAAATTAGACTAAGATCTATTTCATTCATATGTATATCTATCATATCACAATTATTATCTGATTTAAAAATACTCGTATATGTATAGATAGATAGAAAAATATTTGTATTTAAAGCAAATAAGCTTTATACAAAGGGGTGTGGCCTAAATTACATCGAATTATAAATATTTTAAGAAATAATATATAAAATCAATGACAATAATCAAATGAACAATAATCAAATGAACAATAATTAAATGAACAATAATTAGATGGACAATAATTAAATGAACAATTACTCCTCCAGAATAAACGATCTAACTAAGAATATTTAAATTCAATTTTAAGTTTTTGGTAGTTTTCATACTACGGAAAGTTTAAATTTTAATTTAAATAAAATTATAATTATTATTTACTACGGGAAACAGACAGTGAAAAATACACTCCCGCGCCGGGATTTGAACCACGGGTCTCCTGTATTTCTAGTACAGATGCTCTTGCCAACTAAGCTACGCAGGAAAATGATTTTTAACTGCCGTAATCGATAACTAGTTCCGAATCCAAGCTTTCAATATTCATATACATTTAGACAGTCAATATTTATGACATTAGAACTAAATTTAAAAATCATTCTCCTGCGTAGCTTAGTTGGCAAGAGCATCTGTACTAGAAATACAGGAGACCCGTGGTTCAAATCCCGGCGCGGGAGTGTATTTTTCACTGTCTGTTTCCCGTAGTAAATAATAATTATAATTTGATTTAAGAATATTTAATACATAATAAAAAATGTTTTTACTATTATTTTTGTTTTGATTAGTTAATATGGAAGCAACATTAGTCGTGTCTGCCCATTCTTCACGAACTATATGCATTGGCAGAAAGCATTTTCTTTAGTATATTGTCCATACTATCAATTTACTGTCGGCTCATTCCTTAAATAGGTTTTTCCTTAAGTAAAGTTTAATATATATATTGATAAATATATATATTGTTAAAGTATACTCGTATATTATTTACTAATTAAAATATTTCAGTAAGATAATTAATTGTATTTTGCTTCCGAGCTTACCGAAGATAACGGAAGCTATGTGATCTGTAATTAACCGTTTCTTCATAATTTCAACCGACTGCTCTCTCAACTTTTGTTATATTGAAACGGTGGAAAATTAAATAAATTTACAATAATGGGTTTTAAAAACATAAAATCATTAAATTATACGATATAGGCCGCGAGAATCTATGTGCCACACTAATTAGCAGACTATTTGAAGTTTTATCATTATTTGAAGTCTTAAAAAAAATAAATGTGATAAGTATTCTATAATTTAAGTAGTTTTTAGAATCTATACATTTTATTTTGCCTTCTAATTTTATCATGTATTTTAAATATAATAAAATATTTATTTATATTTAAATATAATAAAAGAGTTTTGTAAAAGGCTTCAGTTTAGTTATATTTAACGTTGTAATGAGATTTGATAAACATAATTATTCTAATTTATTGCATCACTCGAGAGAAATGAGAAAAGTTTTGTTAGTAATTCCTAGTTAAGGTATACAATACCCGCAATGCTCTGGTGTATTGCATCAAACCACTATCTTAAGTAAAAAATCTACCAATTCCTTTTTTAATGGGGGGGGGGGGGGGGGGGGGGGGGGTAAATAGAGCAGATGATGCAACACGCGAGATAATAGATACTGTCACGTCTCATCGCTTGTCTTAGAAATAAAGCTATGCACTTTAGTTTTGTGAAGTCAATAAATTTTATAGAACTTTATTTAAAAAGAATTTATGTAAAGCAAATTTAATTAGATAATATACAAAGTGGAATATAAAATCTAAGATAAAGTTATAGAGTCTTAAAGATTATTTTATTAAGATATTCAGAGATAAGTTAACAACTAATATATTGTTTCTCCAATATTAATGATGGTTCAGAGATAAGTTTACAGCTAATATATTTGGAATGTTTCTCCAGTATTTATGATGGTTGCAATAATTATATGGTACAGAAGAATCCATTGTTGGTTTTGTCGTAAATTAATCGTGTTATTTATTTTCCTGTAATTATTAAACCTAAAATAGTTATTAGAGAGCTTTTAATGTGCCGTGTAGAAGGATGTGCATCTTAGACAAACAATTGCATTTAATTTGGCTCCTAAATAACGAATTAAGTGGTTTGTGGTTTAGTTTATTGATTTAATATTTAAATAACGTTGTGCAACTGCAGACGGCTTTGACGTACCAAAAGGGCTTATTAAACTTCATATAGATGTGTAGTAGATGACATTTCATTGTAAAAATAACTAGTTAGTCTGCCTCTGCGTATTAGTGTAGAACATAGCTTCCTTACGACCTTTAATAAGACTTGGAATTAAAAATGTGGTTTGGTTGGACCTGTTTCGATTCCCAGTGGATCCACGATTATTTTTATCAATATAAGATGTAGATAAATGTTTGAACTTAATATGGGATCTTCAGAGGGCTAATTTCGTTAAAACATTCAATTTTTTTAAAAATCATAATGAGTAATTAAAATAAAAGTGTAAAGTGTAAGATAGAGCGGTTTGCAAAAACAGTGTTGAAATTTTCTCCACTTCATGACGAAATATTGAATCATGGATATGTTTTTGGTCATATAATAAATACAGTGTGGCCAACAATTTAGCCAACTTTTACACCTCCCCCTCTAAAGATGAAAGACGGTTGCCAAAGGAGAGCTTCTATCGGCGAAATGAAGTACTTAAAATTTAAAATCAAGCTACCTCCTGCTACCTTCTAACTTCCTGGTACTATAGTTATATACTTCAACGCTTCTATTAGTAAAAGTAAGTAAAATGTAGTAATAAAAGGTAAAAACCGAGCAACCTCCTGTTACATTCTTACTTCCTGGTTCCTACTGTATTAAAGAGGGCCACATTTTCATGTCGTTTATTTGCTTCATGCAAATTTCTTCTAATCCTCAGCCCAAAACCCAATCCACGTTCAAATGTTGATCGACCTACTAACAGACAAGAAACCAAAAATGTTTCCTGATATCTGAAACTGATTCTTGTTGAGGAATTTTTAAATAAAGAATTCGGACACATAAAACAAATGTGGTACTTCTTTAGATTGTTACTCCCCTACATTTTTACTGGTCATATATTACTTTGCTTTGTAAGTTTCATCGCACATTTCCGTTTCCCCAATTTTGAACCACTTCCCGTCATTCAATCTTTCCCAAATTTTGCACATAGATACAACTAAGGTGAAGAATACAGAAACCAAAAAAAAAAAAAAAAAAATGGCGTCAAATTTATTTGCTTTTTAAGTTTCATCGCACACCTATTACCCCAATTTTGAACCACTTCCCGTCATTCAATCTTCCCCAAATTTTGCACATAGATACAACTACGTGAAGAATACAAAAAATAAAAAAATAAAAAAATAAAAAATAAAAATAAAAAAAGGTTGAAAATAAGACCAGTTTTAAAAAATGGCATTTTTATATTAATTATTATTTAGAATATAAATTTCTTTGAATAAATAACTATTAAAACAAAGGGATTAGTCCAATGTACTTTGGGAAAAAGGAATATCACACTTCTGTTTTTTACAAGGAGAGCAACAGTCTAAAGAAGAACATACCGTACACCTTCTTTAGATCGTTACTCCCTTCTGTTTTTTTTGTATAAGGGGAGTAACAATCAAAAGAAGTGCCACAAATCTCATTTTTCAGAATTATCACAATGTATCCGTTTACCCTCGGTAAGCTCGGAAGAAAAAATAAGGAAAGTTGTATGAAGTGTAATAGACTATACTATAAAGGATATATGTACTTTGTGACAAATTATTAAGGAGCAAGAGATACCATACATTCTAACAATTTGTCGATGCCATCTTCTCCCAGTTTAGTCTATCCTCTTTCCCCTTTTACATTGAGCAGTTGCTAAAGCTTTCCCTTTCTCAGCTAAGGGTCAAATGGATCCGAAAGGACATCAATCCCACCATCCCTTTCAATAAAAGAAAGCTGAAAGGTATTCATCTTTTCTCCTTACAGATTTGTCATTTTTTTTGTCTAGGTTGTAAAGTTTGAGTCATAGAGTTTATTAGATTGAGAGACCTAACCTTTGTACAGTTCTCTAGGGAGGTGAAATAGTACACCATATTTTAGTTGTCACTCCGTCTCTAGTCTTTCTTGTCACCCCAAAAAACCATAGAGATTCCATCATACTGTTCTTTTTAGATATCTATATATCTCTATAGAGCCTCCACACCCATATAGATCTTTATACATTTTTTCTTTTGGTTGATATAAGAGCAAAAAGTCAAAACTAAAAACTTTTATCCGAGAAGAATAACTTCTCTATACTCCAGTCTGATATGTTCATGCTGGATATAAACTAGACTTTTATATTAACATTTTTTATATTTCTTTTCACGTAGTTTTAAAATAGATTTGAACAAAACTTCTTCGAATATGGAGTTTCGATTTAAAAAGGGAAATACACAAAACTATACAAAACTTTATTTTTGGATGTATTTTAGACTATGTTTATATTTGAAACAAACTTATTATTTTTCGTTAATTTAAGGTCAAAAAGATCATAGAGAAATCATTTTAAATTAAAAATTATACAATAATAAAAGAAAAATAGTAAAATAATTAATTAATTTTAATAAGTAAGGATTATTTATACTTATATTTAAATTATAAAATGTTTTTTTCCCGCTACTTCATAGAAATCATATTATGCCTAACATCACCCTCCTTTTAGAGCAAAGTTAAAAAAATCGGGTACGGGGTACTTCGGAACTTTTCCTCACTTCAGAAACCACTAAAGTGGCCTCTCCTGCTGCTTCACAGCAGGAGGAAGCAGCATTGGACGTGGTCAGTACTTGGATGGGTGACCGTTCTGAACTAACTGATTTATTATCATTTTTACAAAAAACAACCTTATTTTTAATACCTATATTTTATTTAATTATTTGAAGTTTGGCAGTATTTTGACAGATGTAAACAAACTTTGTCGTCATCAAAATTATCGCACTAATAAATAATTATATTCACTTATAACTTTTAAACTAATTATTAGAATTTCATCGGTTTTTTTTTATATTTGTTCCTTAATTTTTTCCGGTTCCAACGATATGCTATAAGTCAAAAACCTATATGTAATTTCAGTATTATTAACCGTCAAAGTTTAAAAAATCAAAAATTTATAACTTCAAAATAGCGGCCAAAATCAAAATGAAATTTAGTGGGCTTGTTTGTCATACAGAGAGGTACTTTCGAGCCAAATTTCAACTCGATCAGGACCATTTTCGATTTATTCTAATTTTTTTAAATGTTTGCTGACTCAGCAAACTGTGTTCAAGATGGCGGAAGAAGTTTATTTTCTGGGCGGCACAACTACAGGTTATGACTGATTTTTCTGCTAAGTTTCAACTCTCTAGGTTAAATACCTTGGGCGCTACGATGATAACACACATACACACACATACACACATACATACGTCATGCTGAAAACCACTCAGGAGGTCTTAAAAACACCTAAAACGGATAATTCCGTTGAAATCTCGAAAAAAAATTTTTTGGTGAAAACAATACTTTTCCTACTATTAGTAGTGAGGAAAAGTAAAAACATTTATTCGTTTATTATTTGATATTATTAATTATTTTTACTCGAAAATCTTCTTTATAGTTTTCTCCTATAAATTTTATAATCTAAATCTTTTAAAAGATATTATTTTATTCATTTACTGTAAGGTTTTCTGATAAATTTGTGTTCTCATATTTTTGCTTCCGAGCTTACCGAAGATAACAGAAGATATTTGGTCTTTCTGAAGAACAAAAATACAGAATAAAATACTAAGAGAAAATTCCCTTTCAGACATCAAGGAACATTTTTGGTTCCGTGGTCTGTCTATCACTTATTTTTTGCGACCCAACATATCTTAAAAACTGCTTTTCCGACTTTAATGATATTTAGATGGTAAATCATAACTAACCCATTGTTGGTCCCATATAAGTTTCAACCGTTTGAGCCCATTTTTTTCTCTTCCACATGCGTACAAACATACAGTTATGTACACCCACATCTTCAAAAGTACTTATCTGATTTATGAAATTTGGATGGTTTGTCAATAGTAGCCCGTAGATAGCACCAGATTAATTTTAACCGTCTGAGCTCTTTAAATTTTGATAAATTTATACTTTAATTCATAGAAAAAAAACTGACAGACTTAAATAACGGGGCGGGGGAATTAAATAAATTTGACAAAAATAGGTTGAAAAAGCATAAAATTATTAAAGTGTATAGAATAGGACGCGAGGAAGCTATGTGCCACACTAGTTTGCAGACTATTTTAACTAATAAATTAAAAACTGTCACAAAACAAATCTCTGTTTCCTAATACCTTTAAGATCGGTTACGTAGCAAATTATAAAAGTCTCTAATATTTTCGACCGAGTTACCAATTTCATCTATTAGTCTGCGGGCCATTATTTATCTCCTTGGTCCTCTGTGATAGCACATTTTTTCGTCGGCGGAACTTGGCAAGGATTGTTATCGAAAAGCTTATTGTTTTTATTTGAGTTTTCTTCAGCTTATATTGTCCATTAATTTTCTACCTTGATATATGGGCTTTTCCCTTAGAACCTAGCTATATTTCTCTTGTGCTTAGTCCTTATTTCTTTCGACTAAAGTCGTTGCTAGCGACAATCGATCGTGATTTTATCGGGCGGATAAAAACTTGAATACCTTTTTTTAGAATTTTTATTTCTTTAACTTTCTTTTTTATTTCTTATCCTTTTTATATATTGTACTTAAAAAGGACTATTCAAATCCTTAAAAAAGGTCAATTTATTCCAATACATACAGCAAATACTCAATCTCGAATATTTTTTAAAAGGTTTCTAACAATTATTGTGACAATGATAGATCATTCTTAATTGTTATTCAAACTAGTGCGTCACCAAAGGGGAACAAAAACTGGGTGACCAATTATCAAATGAGCTTTGGGGTGAAATGGTTTCTTAACACCAACGAAATGAGTGTCATTAAGTGACCCCAAATCGGTGCCACTAGAAGCGTCAACAAAAACTGCCCTTAATTTTATCTTGTTATAATGATCCACTTTAGAAACAGTGTTGTTGATGTGAAAAAAATAGCCTTATGAGTTAAATGAAACTTTCATATGTCTAGTATAGTAAGTAACTTTTCATAAAGGTGGAGTATTACTTTTGTAGAGTAGGGTTTGAAAGACATTTCTTTTCCATATTTAAGATTCGTTTGTTGGATACTGCTTTGGAGCCATGAAAAAAATAACATTTTTAGACCGAAACGTCAGGCGTACGAGGTATTATCTGTCAGGAAGATGATAGTGGGTTCGTCGGAAATGTTCTTTCACTAAAATCGCCATCTGCTGAACTTCTTGAAGCGTTGAGTTCTTTCCACTCTAAGAATCATGTTAGAAGTTTGTTTATAGTTCATCACTGGGTTTCGAAAGAGTTGAAAATGTGTTTAAACTATTGAGAGGTCGATCATCCAGGTCTAGTTGACCCATCAATTATACAGTTGTTGATCATGATACCTGTTGAATTCATTCCGAAGATGATCAGCGATTGCATTAGAAGCTATACTGATACAATTTGTTTCATCTGATTTGCCCCAAGTACTTCTACCATTACCCCTTCATCCCTATAGTATCTTGAAAACAACGTGACCTGGTAAAGGCTTACCCATCACTAAAAGCCGTGGGAAATACTGTGGGTAAGCCTTTACCATTTCACGTTGTTTTCAAGATATTATAGGAATGAAGTGGTAATGGTGGAAGTACTTGTGGCAAATCAGATGAAACAAATTGTAGCAGTATAGCTTCTAATGCAATTGCTGATCATCTTCGTGGCGAATTCAACATGTTTAATTTGATAGATAGTTTACCGAGATTATCAGTGACAGGTTGTTGAATGACGCCTGAACTGAATTGCCATGGTAGGAAGATATCTTATAACCTAATCTACGAACATAAGTTGTAATGAAGGAAAATTGTGGGCCACAGTCTAAACCCAATTGTTTTATGTGATTTTTGCCCGAAGCATCTTTAACTTAAGCATTTTCTATACCTTGAGTATGATGTGGGAGCTGGAGAATCTAAATGCTGCACAAGAAAACAGAGGTGGATGGAGTAGGCTCATTGGCAGGTTGGGAATGTAAAGATGGATGGTGATATTGACGGTAGGGTGGACAAGATTTCTTTAGGGAATTGGCCGAAATGTTTTGCAGGTTAAAACCAGTTAGCTAACATATACCAATGTTTGGCTGCAGTAGCTAGTATATACGTGTAGTGCGGGCAGCTAACGATTAAATGGTATCCTTTATAGATACATACTTGGTGTTTCCGGCATGGTTTGTAGGTTTAGTATTCAATTTATTTATAGTTATTGGATTAGAATAAATGGCACTTCTTTAGATTGTTACTCCCTTTTATTTTTTTAAAATATAAATGACTTTGACTAAATAACTATTCAGACAAAGAAATGTTTAGCCCAATGTACTTTGGGAAAAAGAAATATCATTCTTACGTTTTTATAAGGGGAGTAACAATCTAAAGAAGAACATTCCGTACACCTTGTTTAGATTTTTACTCCCCTCTGTTTGAATATAAAGATGTGCCGAATTAATTACAGATAAGTAGTGTTACATGTAGGTGAACATTGCTGAATAAATGTAGTTATATCTGAGAATTTATCTGATGATTTAAAATTTTTGTTAGTATCGAATGCTGTATTTGGTACATTGTCCTTGGCTCTCTCTTGTGCTGAAAGACGGTTTTCTACCAACTCCTTGAATACATCAAATGAGGGATTATCTTCGATGACTTCTCGATTCTTTTTATCTAACCATCTCATAGCCAAGGTTAATAAAATCCTGATCTTTGAGAATATGTAGGTTTTAAAAGCAAGTTATATCTCCGCTAGAATCTTGTTTTAATGATCACCCGAATAAGGTTTACCTAATAATATCTTTACCTTAACTTTTTTTGATATCTTTTTAAAAGAGTATCCAAGCATGAGCGTAATTTGAATAAATTTAACTACCGAGAGAGCAGAGTCTCGAATTTGCGTGACTAACATTTATGGAAATTTTCTATTTCTGACAATGAATTGCCTGAATGAACTGAGGATTTAAATGTGGGAATAATGGCTCTTCCTTAAGAATATCTCCGAAAGGTTTTATTGTTATTTTAGGTAAACGTAAACGTCCTACGTTGGATTCTTTCATTTGAATTACTCATCCTTGTAAAAGCCAAATTAACCTGTTCGGGTTGATCAGATCTTGTAAAACTCTCGTTTTTTATGCGGGCTGTATTAGCTCCCGTGTTGTATCGCTCCGCTTGATTCACAAGGTCATTATCAGAATCAAGAGGTAAATCATTAAGGGTAAATATAAAATGCATTTGTAATAACTCGTTCCTATATGAATAGAAGTTAACATAGTGGGAGCATAATTGCGAATACATGTCTCGAAATACATACTTTTTTCATCAGATCCTTCCTTCCAAATCTGATGTGCGATTGCTTGTAGCATTAATTTATTAGACGATTGAGTTTTTAAATGCCATTAAAAGGCTGTACTTCTTCAATGGGATTCTGCAGAACCAACGAGATCTGCTTGTGAAGTTGTAGGTACACCTAAAGATTGCGTGAGTTGTGCGGGATCACCCTGGCCCAGGACATTGGGATTTCTTGTAAGAATAATCATGTTACCTTCCATATCCAGATATAAATAGAATATCGATCATGAAAATCAGTGATTTAGTGATTTTTTTTTTTTTCTTTAAATAATAAGAGATTAGGGTTTTTAACTTGACCAAATGATCATTAAATCTGACTCAAGTCTTAATCCGACTTAATCTAAATGTAATCTAACTTACCTCTTATTAGAATTTGCCATAATTTTAACGGTAAAAGAGCTATTACTGTAAACGCGCTGTAAAATATAGGTTATTTATACAAATAGACCCAAATGAAACGGTCAAAGATTTTAAAGCCTCTTATAATGTATTTAATCTACGATTGATACGAAATATAAAAATTTTATCTCTGTTTAGATGCGTAGAAAGTGATTCTTTTCGTAGTTGTATTCATTGCGCATGAGAGTTTCATAATTCTTCACTTTATCGCACTTCTAGCATGTTTGTTTATATTTAACAAAACTAATTTGCTGTTTGTTTAATTAAAGTAACTGTTTTTTCTGTATTTATTATTAAAATCCACAATCGTAGATAAAGTACGGTACGCAACTCGTGCGAAAACTTCATTTTGCTTTGCTCGTGTGGTTTTACTACCCTCACTGTCACTCGGGTGCTAACTCCACACTCGCATGCAAAATGCTACTTTCCGCACTAGACGCGTAATTTACTATTTATTCTGCTAGAGAATTTCCACTTCTTACAAAAAATATAAAAGAAATCGTGGTAAATAAAATGCCTGATTGAGATAGTGATGTGCTTCTGTGAGATCCCATTTTAGCTTAAACTTGATGTTTCGTAATACGGCTCAGGCTCAGTATACAAGTTTTATGATCTATTACGGTTTAACTCTTTGAATCGTTATTGTAGGATTAACTGTGTTAGTACTTGTGAAAACAAGAGTCGTAGCCTAGTGGTTAGCTTACTCGTACCTCTCATAAATCAAAAGTTCTTACACTGGTATAAACAGTGAAAACAAATCCAGGTTACAGAGAATAAATCGGATTTTTGAACGAAAATGACTTAAAGTGCATCGTTTAGATCTGTTTTATTTCGTCCATTTTTTTTTTTTTTTTTGGAAATTATTCTATTAACTGTTTACTCTATAAATTCATATACTTTATGGCTATTTATAGTTATCTTGTCATTTTTAAATGAATTTTCCGACTTTGTATTCATTGATAAGCTTCACATTGATTTTTCTCAAAATCGATTACCATCGGGGTTATTCCTTTGGGTTGAGATAACATAATGTTTTACGCTAATGATCACATCAAACTGATGCGTAAAGTGATCGATCCCTTATTCTGTAATTACCTAGCATAAATAATTTACATTATTTATTATAATCCTTCTTTTGAGCTTAATAGGACAAGGGGAGTAACCAATAAATTACTTTTGGCACCCTTCCTTTGATTTATCAATTCGTTATATTTTAATTAACATTAGTGATTTTTTAAATCACATTACACGATTATTTGTATTTGCTCTCACATCAAATGAAAATTGGGGATTTTACCGCTGGCTAAATGTTGTGTTTCGTATAATAATACTTTTCTTACATTATTAATACTCTGAAAATAACTTTTAGTACCTAAATATTTTTATTACATTATTATACACTCTTGCTCTATTTCTTTTTAAAGCTCTATTCTCTTTTAAAATAATTCTGGAGCCAAATCTAAATACCCATCTACCTAAATCTAAATCTAATACCAATCTAAAGAATCCTTGGTTACTTCCCATATTTCTAAAAACAATCTAGGGGAGTAAAGATCAAAAGAATCCTTGGTCACTCCCCATATTTCTAAAAACAACTTAAGGGAGTACCAATCTACAGAATCCTTGGTTACACCCCATATTTCTAAAAATAACCTAGGGGAGTAAAGATCAAAAGAATCCTTGGTCACTCCTCATATTTCTAAAAACAACTTAGGGGAGTACCAATCTACAGAATCCTTGGTTACACCCCATATTTCTAAAAATAACCTAGGCGAGTAACAATCTAAAGAGTCCTTGGTTGCTCCCCATATTTCTAAAATAAAAACATAGGGGAGTAACAACCTAAAGAAGCACCTTTAAGTGACACAAGTACATCCCGGACATTACTCTTACCTCGCGATGTGAGAAAGCTAATATACCTCTCCCCAGCTTATTATTTTGGCAGAGTGCCCTTGCTTTTCCAAGGAATACCTTTTTCTCAACACGGTGTCTGTTATTTATTACTTTATTGTGATTATAATCGCTTCCTATTTGGAGGTGATCATAATGTTATGCTTTGTGGGTTCTTTTAACTTCATAGTCAATTAGTCAATGTGAGCCCTTTTGTTTGTCATGACGAAATTTGATTTTTTAATCGTGAAGTAAATAAACTCCTATAATATTTTTTTTTTAAATTTATAAATAGTACGCTTTATAGCTTTGCAATTGTGCAATGCATCAATCCACTCCTAGCGGTGCTTTTGAAAGATAGTTGCTACCATTGTGTTATTACTTTGAGGGACTAAAAGTAGACTAATTTTTTATTGATATTATATTTATTGATTGTATTATATTATTGATTTAAGGGATTTAATCACCTGCTTAATGTTATCATCAGTACGAAACCTTTCGTCTAGAATTTAAAAATCCTCTGATATGTCGGTGTTTGGACCAGGGTTGCCAACCCAAAATTAGCTGTTCTCGAACGTTTCCTTTTACAATTACCGTAAATTTCGTACTATACTCAAATGATATGTTAATACCCCACGTCTCCTTCCATTAAAAAACAAATTAAGGTTATTTCTGTTAGAATATTTTATTCTTTAAAAAACAATCTTGGAAAAAAAAAAACTGTACATATTATTTTTGTGTTGATGTCAGTTGTCATATTTTGACTTGACTTGAAAAAACTCTGTGAAAAAAATATATTGAGTTGATTTAATTCGTGTAAAAAAGATTCTCCCTTTTTCGTTAGTTAAACGTTAATTGATATTATTATTGTTACTACAATATGTTATGGTCTCACCCGCATTCCAAGTTTAACTTTCGGTTTCGGTTTTTTTTAACTTTTTCTAATTCGGTCTGTGTCAAAATTTCGAAAATGGAAATTACTAAAATCCAAATTGGAAATTTAGAAGGTAATTCGAACTGGTCTACATGGAAGTTCAAAGTGAGTATTCTGTTAAGGAGCATCTGTGGAGCTATGGAAATACTTGAAGGTAGCTCTCAGAGACCAACAGAACCAAATGACTCTGCAACGGCTGAATTAAAGGCTAAATATAACTTAGATTTAGCAGCGTTCAACAAGGCAGAGTGCACGGCACTTCTTTTACTTACGACCAACATAAGTGGGGACACATTGAAAAAAGTTATGAGGTTTGCTACAGCTCGAGATGTATGGCTTGAACTTCACAGGTTATACGACGGGGTATCAGAGGACAAAGCATACGACCTCTGTATGCAGTTCTTCAGTTACAAGAGAGAACCTGGTGATGACATCGCAAGTCACATGTCAAGATTGAAGAATATCTGGAACGATCTTAAGAAAGAAGTAAACAAAGACGGGCCGAGCAGTAAGTGTGACTTACCCGATCTTTTACTGATCTGTAAGATTTTAGAAACACTTCCAGAAGATTATTTTTCTTTTCGGTCGAGTTGGATGTTAATGGCAAGACAAGAGAGAACCGTGGAGAATTTAACGAATCAACTGTGCGCGTTTGAGAGGGCACTAAAAAGCAGAGTTGACAGCAGTACTAATGACAGTCAGGAGGTACTGGTTACTACGAGAAGAGAGCAACAGCAGTGTGCAAGTAAGAAGGCTTTCAAGAAACCGTCTAATTCAGGTTTACGGTGTCATTATTGTTCTTTATCAGGACATAAGGTGAAGCAGTGTGCGCAGTGGAAGGCTGATGGAAGACCAGCAAAGCCTGCGAAATCTGTTACTACAAGAAAGCCAGGTAACTCTAGTGTAAGCCAGTCTCTTAGCACTGAAACATCTGAATTATTTACCCTAGAAGATTCAGATAACTGGTATGCTGACAATGATGCTACAAACCACATCACCAATCGGAGGGACCTTTTTAAATCATTTACACCGTTCACGGGGTCGCATAATGTAATGACGGCTAATGGAGATTGTGTAGAAGCAGTAGGAAAAGGCACGATTGAAGTAATATCCCAAGTTTTAGGTCGTAGCTCTAACATTGATCTAGAGGATGTGTGGTATGTTCCAAACATTAGAAAAAACATTTTTTCTGTGTTATCGTCGCAAGATAAACACAAGAATAGCCAGTTTATTTCAACACCAGAAAGTTGTCAATTAAAAATCAAAGGAAGAGTAGTAGTTACGGGTCAACGGAAAAGATTCGGTGGACTCTTCAAACTTAATCTAACAAATGTCCAACCAAAATCAGTACAGATCAACTCGTTACTTCAACTTTATCATGAGCGCCTAGGTCATCAAAATAAGCGTCATGTAAAGTCAACTGTTGAGAGGGAACTAGGAGTAAAACTCAAACTTGACAGTGAATTATGTGAAGGTTGTATTTACGGAAAGGCTCACAGATTGAAATTTGGAACTAGAGAACGAGCAACGGAACCAGGTGAACTGATTCACACAGACGTTTGCGGACCATTTCTTCAATCTTTATCCAGGTATAAATACTTCGTACTTTTCAAAGACGATTATAGTGGCTTTAGGTACATTTATTTTATTAGAGAAAAGTCTGAAGTTCCAGAGAAGTTGAAACAGATGCTAGCTGAAGTTGAAGTAGTAGGACATGTTGTTAAAGAGATTTTAAGTGACAATGGTGGCGAGTTTGATAACACTGCAGTTCGAAACATCTTAAGGACCCGAGGTATAAAGCATAGATTAACCATGCCCTATACACCGGAGCAAAACGGTTGTAGTGAACGTGAAAATAGATTCGTAGTCGAAACAGCACGGGCTATAATGCATTCACGCGGAGGTATTCCTCAGGGCTTATGGGCGGAAATGATTAACACGGCTTGCTACATCCTAAACCGTACTGGACCGTCCAGGGTAGAAGGGAAATCACCACAGGAGTTATGGACAGGTAAGAAGCCAAATCTAAAACATCTTAGAATTATAGGATCTACATGCTATGCTCATATACCAAAGGCAAAGAGGAAAAAGATGGACAAGAAAGCATATAAAGGAATGTTAGTTGGTTATGATAACGATGACGGATATCGTATTTGGTGCAAAGAAAACAACAGACTCATTAGATCAAGGGATGTCAAATTTTATGAGGAACCTCTTGTTCGGTATCAAGACATCGATCTATCAGTTATAGGTGAGTCAGGTGAACGTGATGATAATAATCGTATCTTGTCTGAAAAGAGTGAGAAGCCAGAAACGTCGGTCAGTGGAAAAGCTGAAGAGCCGAAGGACGTTATCTTAGATGACAGTGACTCCATTGAATTAGGGGAGAGAGAAGAGGCAAGCTGGGATGATAGACTTCGTGACCGAAGTACCTTGCAGCGGCCCGAAAAATTCAAAGATTATGTCATGCTAATGGCTGTGGACTTGATGGAACCAACTACATTTTCAGAGGCTACTAAAGGTGACGGAAAGAAACATTGGCTGGAAGCTATGAAAAATGAAATTAAGTCACTTCAAGAAAATAAAACCTGGGTTTTACAAGATTTACCTAAAGGAAAGAAACCTATTTCGTGTAGATGGGTTTACAAAGTGAAGACCAATCCCGATGGTACAATCGACAAGTTTAAGGCAAGACTGGTAATTAGAGGGTTTACACAAAAGAAAGGTGTGGATTATCAAGAAACCTTTAGCCCAGTTGCCAAGGCAGGTACCATCAGAGCAGTGGTAAGTGTGGCAGCTAGTGAAGGCATGTCACTTACACAAATTGATGTTTCAACCGCATTTCTTTACGGTGAGTTAAATGAGGAAATCTTCATGAAACAGCCCGAGGGATTTGACGATGGGTCAGGTCGAGTGTGTCGCTTAACCAGGAGTTTGTATGGACTCAAGCAAGCACCTCGATGTTGGAACAAAAGGATCAGCGACCATCTGTTAAAGTTAGGCTTCCAACGAAGTGAAGCAGATCCCTGTCTGTTCATTAGGAAGAGAGGATCAAAGAAACTGATTCTAGCTCTTTATGTAGACGATGGCCTCATAGCTTCTACCGATAATGAAACTGTTAATGATTTCCTGGAAGAGCTGAAAAAAGAATTTAAAATTACTGCCAAGAAGCCAGCAAAGTATTTCTTAGGTGTAGAGATCGAAACAAAAGAAGATGGATCAATCAAGTTGCATCAAAAAGCCTACACAGAGAGAATACTGGAGAGGTTTGGCATGAATAAATGTAGTGCAGTAGCAACACCTATTCTTGGAAACAGCTGTCAACAAGGGAAAGAAGAAAATTATGAAAGTAAATATTTTTCTTATAGACAAGCTGTTGGAGCTCTAATGTATCTGGTCACTGGTACGAGACCAGACATCGCCTACGCAGTAGGAGTTGCGTCAAGAACTTTAGAAAATCCTTCAAAAAGTGATTTTACCAAAGTCAAACGAATTCTTCGTTATTTAAGGGGCACAACTGACTATGGACTGCATTACAAACCTGACTACAAGCAGGGTATACTGGAGAGCTACAGCGACGCAGACCATAGAGGAGATGGCACCACAGGTCGTTCTACTTCAGGAGTAGTAAACCTGTATGCAGGAGGAGCAATCTCGTGGATGAGTCAGCGGCAGACATCTGTAGCAATATCAACAACAGAGGCCGAAGTGGTTGCCGCCAGTGAAGGTGCGCGTGAAATAGTTTGGCTAGATAGATTGCTGCGAGATCTAGTTGAGCTGAAAGGTGTTCCTCAGCTTCATGTAGACAACGAAGCAACAGTCAAACTTGCTCAGAACCCCGAATACCATAAAAGAACCAAGCACATAAAAACAAGACATTTCTTTGTTCGTGAACTGGTGCTTCAGGGTGACCTAGAAGTGAAGAAGGTCTGCACAGAATTTCAGCTAGCTGATGTGTTGACCAAGCCTACTCATAAGCCTAGGCTCATGGCACTTTGTCGTGAGATTGGTTTACGAGGAGACCAGGCCACCTGATATTTATTAATGTTATGATTGTAAAAAGATTGTTTTTTTTTTAAGAAGGGAAAGTGTTAGAATATTTTATTCTTTAAAAAACAATCTTGGAAAAAAAAAAACTGTACATATTATTTTTGTGTTGATGTCAGTTGCCATATTTTGACTTGACTTGAAAAAACTCTGTGAAAAAAATATATTGAGTTGATTTAATTCGTGTAAAAAAGATTCTCCCTTTTTCGTTAGTTAAACGTTAATTGATATTATTATTGTTACTACAATAATTTCTAGTGGAAAAAACTTTTTACTAATCAGCGAGGATCGCCTGAATCCAGTGTTTATAAAGTGTTTTTTTCGGTACACTCAGACCAAAATTTTTGCTTATGTAATGTGACTTTGGCATTTTAGTGTTAGGTAGTTCACCACGCGATTATTTGTTTTTTTGGAGAGGTAGGACTGGAGGATTCACTGCGATCACTCATTTTATCAAAATATATACTTACAAGATACAAATAATAACCATTTAAGAAGAACAAAAAAGAGACACGACAAATAAAAAAGCTAAAAGCCACCTGAACTGAAACGGAAACGCATGCCATTGTAAATGTAAATACATAAGAAAGAAAAAAAAAAATCTCAGAAAATTAGGTCAGGGGACTCGCCGCAACATCAGGCTAGCTAAACTTGGCAGAATTATTGAAGCGCAGGAGCGACAAAGTCAGTATAAATCAGGCTTGTTATTTTCTAACTATTTTATGGAAAATCGACATTGTTTTTTAGTCGATTACCGTATTTTTGCGTACTGTAATGAATTAATTACTGCACAGTTGGCAACCCTGATTGGGACCTTGGTTTTAGGTGATTTACAGACGCAAATGATCTAAAACCTATAATCCCCTCAAGCTTAATGGCCTAGAATACTCAACTTACATAAATAATTAAATGGCAAACCTATATCTGTACAAAATTATCTTTAAATTTAGAGGTTTAAAAATGTGAAAAAAGAATTACGTAAATTGGGGGAAAATAAATTACAATGAAAATGTAAAAAAAAAAAAAAAAAAAAATGCATAAAGAAAAATAGAAGGTTTGAAACAGGCCTACAATAGGGGAGAAAAAACACTTGCGATCTGGCAGAAGAAATTGGACCCATTTCCAAATTAAAAAGCCTGAATAAGAATGACGGTAATGTAAATAAGAAGCCTGAATAAGAGTAAAATAATGTGAATTGTTACTCTCTAAAATTAGTATATAAAAGATTTTCACGCACCCTTGAAGCATTTCTAAGGAAGAGTACAGACATATTATTTTTAAAGAAGGCTTTATTATCTTTTGTTTTTCTGTAATTTTACCAAAATAACAGTCAGAGAACTGTCAAACTGTAAAAAGTTTTGATGTAAAAACTTGACATAACAAAAAAGAAAAAGATATGTTTATATTTCAACCTTAGTACGCACTTCAATCTAACTAGACATTTTACCTTGAAAAAGGTCTGGTATTTCTAATATTTAGTTGTGTTGAAGGTGTAGATACAATAATGAAAAGCGTTAAGTTTTTACCTTGACGGAAAAAGCGCAAAATGTTCGACTTTTTTTCAGTTTAGCCAGTTTTCACTACAAAGGAGTGGGTTAATAGAAATATTTATTCAATATTTGTATAAAGTAGAGTACATTCCTCTTCAAAAATCGAATTAATTTTAAAACATTTCCGAAAGTGTTAATCGTTTTAGGCCATTTTAAACCCTGAAGCCTTTTTTAGCATAATTAATTTAGACCAACTTTTCAGTAGAATTATTGTCCTATAATTTGCAACCGGTATGAGGTTTCTTTTGGAAATAGGTTCCGAGATACAGCTGCTTGATCCTGGGTTGGTTAGGTTTTTAAGTTTTTAGTTTAAATTGGGTAATAAGTTTTTAGTTCAAATAAATTTATCGGTTATCCATCAGGCACTGCTCAAAAAAGTATATTGCAGAAATGCAAAAAGTAAATAGCAAATTATAGAACAATAATTCAACTTAAAAGTTGGCCCTTATCAGTAATGCTAAAAATCCAAGGCTTCGGAAGGATTTTAAAATTTAAAATAATATTAAAAATTAAAAATAAGGCTTAGGAAATTTATTAATATTTACATGATTTTTGAAGAGCTTCAACTTGGGAAGTTAGTGTTAGAAATGATTGTTTTCTTTAGTAGTAAAAAATTTACTCTATAAAAATATTCGATATTTTTATAGAGTAAATAAAAATTGAAAAAGTCAAAATTTTGCGGATTTTGGCAGCGTGAAGTTTTTCATTAGAATACCTAAACTTACAAAAAAAAATCAGAACAACTCGCTTACCTTTTGCA
Organism: Gerris lacustris; assembly: GCA_951217055.1. Classification (NCBI taxonomy): domain Eukaryota; kingdom Metazoa; phylum Arthropoda; class Insecta; order Hemiptera; family Gerridae; genus Gerris; species Gerris lacustris. The sequence goes on from OX578284.1 coordinate 17,782,821, forward strand.
AGTGAATCCCCCTTTTTAACGTCAAATTGACTGGACTAACGATTCTTTTTATTACTTTAATCTAGTAAAAGCAAGTTGGTCTGTAAGAATAAAAAGTCTAGTGGCGAAAACGGGAAGGAACAAAAGTTTATTTTTTATAGTCAACAAAATGTCTGTCCTTTCAGTGTACCCTTTAGTTTTTGCAGTTACTTTTATTTTTAGTTGCTTTTATATGTATAAAAATATGACAATTATTTTTTATTCTTTTTGAAAGTGACATTTTACTTTACACAATTCAATCTTATAAAAAAATGAGAACATAGTTGAGTTGAAATCAAAACCCTTTTTATTAGATACTCCATATCCTCTAAAAGACTAGGATTTATTTTGAGATATTTGATTTTGTTATGGTAGACATAATTTTGAATGACGTGTTAAGGATTACGTTTATTCCTCTCCCTTAAATTTTTGGCAAATCAATTGACTGAGTTTGTATTGTGTGCTAGAATAGGGAAAAGGGCGGTGAACATTGAATAGGTTTCTGTGAAACCTCACCTTTTACCTCCATTGCATTGGCTATAATTCCAACCTCATTCACCATTTTACGGTTTTTATATTACGACAAATCGCCTACTGGTCTTATTATTACCCTTTACAAGCCATTAAAAGGATCTAGAAATGTTCTTTCTAACATGCATTCCACGTGTATATTTAAATCGATCGTAAATTCTGTAGCCTTATGATACGTTTAACATTTTTCCTGATTAAGTTAGTCCATCATGGCAGTCTTATTCTCTATTGACGTCATTTGGGGTCAAAGTACTTAGTGTACCTTTTCTTGATAATAACAATGTATTAGCAAATTTCTACCTTTAGACATAGGCATAGGCCTTTTCATTTGAATATTGTTGTAAATAATTCTGTTAAATACTTTGGGGCATGTTGGGACCCGAAGGGTAGTAGGGTTGGTCAAATGCTTGGGATAATTGGATTATAAGTCCTAACCATAGACCAAAGAACGTAAGCGCTGTTTGAGGTAGGCCTTTCCTTATTACTTCAATAGGTTTATATTTACCCTTTCCTTTGTTGAAGATTTTATTATATGGGAAAGAAGTGGGATTTCTTTTGTAAACCTTTTTAGTTTCTTATAATAACCTCATGTAGGTTTAGGTTTCCTTATTATAACCTTATACAGCTTTTTGGCTCCTAATTGTAACCTAATATAGCTTTTTAGTTCCTTATTGAAACCAAAAACAGCTGTTTTTAGTTACAATAGAGAATAGCTGTTTGGTTCCATATTGTAACATGCTAAAGCTTTTTGGCACATATTGTTGCGTGCTAGCTTATTTGCACTGCCTTTATATATTATTCTATCATCCAACTACCCAATTAGCCACTATATTTAAAAGGTGTTTATTCAAGTGTTTCTCATATTATTCTATCTTGAGAATTCGTTATTATTTTATTTTACGTACTTTAATAAACAATATTATTATATTTGCCAGAGTAAATTAAATAGGGTAGTAGTAGTAGTAGTAGTAGTCTAATTCTTCCTACTAGATCGGGTAGGACAAACCACTTGTTCGAACCTTGCAATTAGGCCATCTTTTAGGCCCTTTTTACACCCCGTGGCGGACAGTTCCAGCTACTTCACACATCTTACATTTGTACATTGTACCGCCGAAGCGAGTATGGTGTGGTCATTAGTAAGCTATATAATCGTGTGTCAAAGCGTGGGGACACCCCACGCGAAATATGGTGTAGTCATTAGTAAGCTATATAAGCGTGCGTCAAAGCGTGGAGACACCCCACGCGCAGGGGCCCCACCATAGGGGTGTCCCCTGCTCCATCCTCGAACCATAGATACAAATCACATCATTAGAGTGTACAAGTCACATCATTAGGATCGGACCCACATCAAAGAGTGGGGGAAAAGTGCCCCATAGGGGGTGTCCCTCGCCCTGCACCGTCCGCGATTCATAGATGCAATTCAGAGTATCATGGCACGGGATCGAACCCACGACCTCGAGTCACCTCGACTTATTGATAGCTGAGCGAGCGCCTTAAGACCCTCGGCCACGCTGGCTCCCAAATTAAATAGGGTAAACCGAAGAGGTCTTTTTATGATAAAGAATTTCTGTAGCCCATGGAGGAAAGCTTGAAAACAACTTCAGCTTCAAATAATAGTTATTTATGTAACTAGGCAGCAAAATGGAATTTTACTGACGAGTTTTAAGGTTGACTGCCGAGGCAGGTAATGAAAAAATACGAGACAAAAATGTTTCTTTATTTTCTTGTTGCATACAATATATATTTACTTTAAAAAAAAATCAAATAAAAAGCTTAATAGCTGACTAAATGAATCAACAACAAAATACAAATCACGCATTTATAACAAATAAAACTTCTGAATTAATGCATAATACTATCAAACTATTTATTTATTTTCTTTACTAAGAATATATCTTGCAAAATGTTTAATAAATGAAGAAAAGAAGTAATTTGGATAAATCAAGAAAAGTAACTGGTGTAATTAGAATGACTTCAATTATATGAATGTTCACTTAAAGCTGCAGTGTTGCCAGTTACTCCGTAGATTTTTTTTAAATTGAATACCTACTATTCTTTTGACTTATTAAACAGGATTAATAAATATAAACAATTATTTTATAAATTAAAAGGTTATTATATTAATTAAAGTTTGCTTATTAAGTTATACTTATATAATACTAGTATATAATATTACAGGGGTTATTTATTATAAAGATAATATATAAACTGTTATTGCCAACTAATCATTATTAGTAAAAATGTTGCTGTTTATTTTGCTGCCTAGGCGGTAAAATTACCTTCTCCTGTCTGAAACAGTTTAATAATGCCTCATTTTGCTGCCGTAAGTAGATAAAAGATTTTACACCATTTATCACAGGTCCATTAATAATATAGGTCTTAAATAAGACTTGTCCTGCTGTATCAGGATTTTAAAATATATGGATAGTTATGTATTATATATGAATTGAAGTATAGTATCTAAATTATCTTTAATAATTCATCGTGATATATACAATACGTACATTATTTTAGGAGAGTTAAATTAAAAATGACTAGTTTTCTAATTCTTATTTTTAACCGTCGTTTAAAATGAAAATTCCGACCTCTGATATAAAATATTAAGTAAGACATAAAAAAAATATACGAGAGCTAGCTTTGAAACAATAGTAAAGCAGTTTTATTATGAGGATTTCGTAATTCAAGCATTTATCACATTGGAAAAAGAGAAGCGTAATTAAAAGGAAAGTACAAGTATTTAGAAACTCAAACCAAGATATCTGCACTACTTAAAACTTACAAGTTACATTTCAACAACAGAAAAAGAAACTTAATCCTCTAAATTTTATATAGTTGAGGTTTAAAGATAATAAATACACATCTTTATTACTTTAATATCCCGTCGGTACTGTTTCTCTAGAAGTAAAAACTTAAATATAAGACATCATAAGAAACTCCGAGAAAATCACAGAACAGTAATTCTTTTTAGACAATGACATATTAAGGAACATAAAAACCAGAAGCAAACATATCTTAAGAGTTGAAGAGTAAGACCTCTACAAGTAATAACACCACGTAGACAGGCTTACCAATTCCCTTGTGCAGAATTAGTTCCAGACTCTTCTAAACCAAGACCTAATTAGAAACTTTAACTGGTTTTCGCGGTTCTCCCTGGTGCTAATTGGCAAAAGCTTTAACCCCTTTCTAACGAAATCCTAGAACTCCTTCAGTTTAGACATTCTCCTTACCTTCCTCTTAAGTCAGAGTGCCAACTGAAGAATTCTAACACACAAGATTAACTGTCTCTTTACTTTTCTGCCTGACTTTTATTTTTAAAGGCGAATTTTCACCTAGATTGTTCAAATGGTGGTTTATTAACACAAGGAAAAAAGAATTCACACTTTTGAAATTACCAGTTGGAGAGTCTAGCTATTTACGACATAAACTTGATTCGAAGTTAACTCCAACACTGTTCCCTAGAAGGTAAGAAAACTTACCTGCTTTAATAAAATATAATTAAATGAATAGTTGACTTTATTTTTATAATAAAGTTTAATAACATGTCAGTTGTATGGTATGGATAAATTTTATAATCTATAATTCCCCCACACTTTAAAATGAGCAATCGTTCTGAAATTTGGCAGTTGACTCGTGTTTTGGATTACAATACAATAATCAGTCATTTGTTTAACAAAATCGTTGGTTTTAGCAAATAAATTAATACATTTCCACCATTTATATAGAGGATTTTTGGCTGTAAAATTTGAAAAGGGAATTTAATTTCATTAATTCAACTACGACCGCCACTGACAGCAAAGTGAGGTTAAAATAGTTTAGAAGACCTTATGTGACTGAAACTAACAAGTATAAAATAAAATTATACATATTTAGAAAAAAAGATCACGCTTATGCAAAACATTAGTGCATGCTAGAAAGGAGAAATTTTTTTCTAACACCCGCAGTACAACGAGCAATCACAGATATGTGAATTTCACTAAAGATAAAAGCTTGGGCGCTATCAACAATTTTTGTCATTTATTGATAAATTTAGTGACATTCACAAATACTGATGTGGTCAAATAAAATGATTTTCTCTTTTTTAGTCTATATTTTGTAAAAGCGTGTTCTTTTTTCTATTCTTTTCGTAAAGATTCTAATAAAACTTCATATAAATCGTCTAAAGTACAATTAGAAAAGGCAGAATTTTTTTGTGTAGTGAAGTGATACATTCAATAATTGTTAAAAAGGTGATGTCCAGAGGCTGTAGTTTGTAGTTAGTAGGTGGAATAGTAAGAATATATGGTGGCTCTCCCTCTACTAGATTTCGCTTTGGTATCGTTGCGTGCGCATTCCCAACTCTTCTCTCTTTTCCTCTCTCTCTCTCTCTCTTATGCTATTATACCATTCAACTCTTTGCTCTCTCTTCCTGTCACACTCGGTATTTACACAACATAAAACGCTTCACCTTTGCGTCGTTACATGCGCGTATTCATATTCATACTACAACTCTGCTAGGTACAAGTTGTTAGCGTATAGTATATCTTTTAATTTTGTCGCTTTTCTAACTCCGCCATGTATAAGTAGTTAGCATCATATATTTAGTAGGGTGATTTTATAATTAATAGTTGATGAAAAGCGTAAGGACCGTCTTGTAGTTGCTACCGTCTTTCCCGTGGCACAGTTATTCGTTATTACTTATATTGTCGATAATTTGTGTACGTCATAATTGTAGAAATTATTTCTTATTATGTCTTACTAATTTTCTTTATTACAAGCAAAGTTATATTGAAGTTTCTTTTTTTTCAAGAATTTAGAACTGTTCCGTCTTTTATCGCGTTAAAGTTCGTGAATATTTTATGTTAGATATTAGATGTGAATAGTTTTAGAAATGAATATTAGTAGAGTTTTTAAAATGAAATATTATATGAACTCTCTTCTTGTATTTGATCTTGAATCTCTAACTGCACAACCAATATTCTGCAAGGTCAAAAGTGTTCTTTAAGTCCTGTTAGATGCAGCTTTTATATTTAGATTGGTAGATTAAATCTATTTGACAGTGAGTAATGTCTGAAACAGAAAACTAAACTCTTGCTTCCATTGGATAAATTGAGCAAACATTTTGTATTCAGGGATAGATTTAAGAGATAAAAAAGTTATTTTTAGGGTGAATGAACATTTTTACAAAGTTAACGGGAAAGCCATTATTTAGATATTATTAAGATCTTATGTTTTTTTTTTAGCTTTAAAACAAAGAAGAAAAACTTCTCAATAATATAAAAGAAACTTAATCTTCAAAAATTTTCAAAATTGGTCAATTATACCTGAACCAGAAATTATTTACAAACTTTGCTTCTTTGTTCTTCCAATAAGTACCTATTACTAATATGAAATTCAAAAGAACCAATGAAGCGTCTATTATTTACTTTTGTCGATGAATATTACACATTATTGGCTATAATAGTTTCTAATAAATCTTCCTACTTCTTATTCGATTCCAAGGCTTTAAAAGTCCTTTTTTATTCATTGGTTATTAGAAGACTAGAAACCAATTAATTGGGCTGCTTCTATCATTCACGATGAGCACTCTTGCCCGTTGATTGGTTTTTCAAATAACAGTAACCATTTTATCAAACTTTCCCTGCAATTTAATATGTTTTATTGTAACCTATTAATAGCGCTCCTGGAAGATCTAGCAATCTTCGAGGAAGATTCAGTGGAATCTTATCCACTGAATCTATTTCTAAATTTTAAGAGACCTTAACCATTTACCTTGAATTAGACGGTCCATAACCCGATCCAATCGTTTACTCAGCCGAATAATTCTGTATTCTATGATTGACCATAACAAAAACGATTTAACTCAGCTGTCTTTAATTTATTATGTAGTTTCAGAAACCTATGGATAGCGCATGTGAGTGCCCATGGTAGAAATAAATTCACTCACTTAAGTCTTCGAATCAATCTATAATCCCTTAAGCTATGGATGTAACATGTGATTGTCCATAAAAGAATCTAATTCATGTTCTGCAATCTATTCATAAATTTTAAGGGTCCTTATCTATTGATAATGTATCGGGGATCTGGTGAGTGGAATGGGATTCCAGCAGAGTGGGGATTCTGGTGGTGGGGGTCTGGTGAATTGGTTATAGGTTGGAGATATTTTATTGGTATATGATTGTGAGTGTGAGATTGATGTATGATGTGTACACCTCCTCGTGAGACTCTATGCTTAGGCTTAGTCTGATTGATTCTTGGTGGGGGAATGCACCACTAGACTGAAATTCGAGCCTTGGCTAGCCTAAAGTCTACACTGCTTTCTTAGAATATTGTTGACTTGGTAACAATAATATTGTTTTGCTATCACAGGAATCAATAATCTTCTTTAAATATTAACTATTTTTTTTTAAATTCATATTTAGTTTGATACAAGTTTATTTTGCCTATGTCTCTATATAACTAATCTATAACTTGTGGCGTACATACAAATACCTCATTTGTCTTTTCATTAATAGGGACTAGTTTATTTTGGTTGTGTATTTTACCGTTTAACATTGACTATCATTCTCGACACAATTAAGTAACTTAGTTTCTAGTTAGTACAACATTACCCATATTTCTGGCTACCCCAACTTTTAAAAAGGTATTGTTTCCTCATTTAAATAGTTGCAGCTGTAATTTACCAGGTCCCAGTTGTACTTTATAATTGGAAATCTCTACTTTATAATTGGATGTTGTTCATTTACCTTTTTTTATTTAAGGATTTGCCCTTGACTATAGTATAAGAGAGATTCCCTGCTATAGTTCCTCTAACTGTCTTCCTGGTTAAGTCCGTTTTAAAAGAGTTCTCTGATTATATATATGTATATATATTTTTTTTTTTTTTTTAAAAAGGGTCTTTCTCTCTTACCAAAAAGTAAAAAAGGTTTAAGACTAGTTAAGTCTATCTCTGCTAGAGCTTTAAATATGCAGATTAACTTCAATTTAAGAACACTTCCCTCTTAGGACCTGAATGAATTCCTTCTAATTAAGTAATCCTACAGGCTATAAAATACTGAGAAAAAAAGGATTAGAAAAAAAACTAGCGACATCGGTTGACACTAAATGTAACCTTCGTTGTATCTCTGTGTCCTCCCTTTTTATCTAACTTAAAAGGGGTAACGGGACGTCACAAGATTACAATTCTTTATCTTTTTTTAATTTACCTTTTTACTTTTTTCTTTCTAAAGATTAATTAAAATCTCTGATGATTTATTTTACTTCTGACTCTGACATTGGTATAATCATAATTAAAATCTTGCGTTTATCATTATTTATTATGTATTTTGGCTGCGTAAGAGACCTCCAATGTTTGTACTTCGTTGTCCCCTTGCTTCTCTTTTGACCTGAGCCTTAGCTGTTACTGGAATTATGAAAACTACAATTTTTTTTATATTGATGACTTATGGCTTCGGCAAAAAGGTACTAATAAAGGTAGTTGTAATTCTCACGAAGTTCTCCGTTTCTTATAGCATAGACCTTTTGTTTTCATAACTGTATTGAGAGTACTTTGAAAACACGTTGTGAAAGTACCCTTTGACGTCAAACATTTTTAATTTAAAGAATTTGAATATTTCTTACCTGGGCACTTCTTTAGATTGTTACTCCCTTTATAAAAAAACAGAGGGGAGTAACAATCTAAAGAAGGGGTATGGAATGTTCTTCTTTAGACGGTTACTCCCATTATTAAAACAGAAGTGGGATATTCCTTTGTCCGAATGTACATTGGACCAAACATCCCTTTTCCTTAATAGTTATTTAGTCAAAGTAATTTTTATTCTAAAACAACATAGGGGAGTAACAATCTAAAGAAGTGCCCTTACCTGACGATATTCGCTCCGATCCAGTCGCTTTGCAGCTCCAAGTTGTCCATTAAGATAACTTCCGGTTCACATCCATTTTGAGTGTTGTCCGTACCCCATAATTCAAGAAATTCCTAAACTCCTGCAGAGAACATTCTCAAAGGAGTTTCTCTCGCACTGTAACATAAACAACTGATAATATAGATTGGAGTATCTCTTTATTTTACGTCGAGAGGGTTGCATCATAAGCCACCTTTGCCTGTTAGTCTTAAAAGTGTTTGTTCTTTTACCTTGTATCTGCCTACTAATAAAATGTACGAAGTAGATGTTATTTGCTGGTTCTGATCCAAAATATCTGTTGCCTCAATAATCTTCAGTGGCCTCAATATTACCTTGTATTGTCGGCAGGGTTTGGGATCTAATCCATTTTATTTATTAGCAACTGCTAGGCAAATCTATAACGGTATTTTGATTAATGTTTATGTATTTTCAATACCAATAACTTTCCTCCTTTTATTCAAGTTTAGAACCAAAGCTATAGCTTTACTGACCAAAATGGGATTCCTAGTTTAATTAATTCTGAACGTTTTGAGATTGCTTAAATTTCTAACTAGCTTATCTGAGAAATTTATTAGTTTCTATTTGCTAAAGCCTTTGACCTGATAAAAATTGAATTCCTAAGGACAACAATTTCACTTTTGAATCGCCCTCGCTTGGAACAACCTGTAAATTCCTGCAGATGTATCCAGCGTAGGAGGCGAAACGTCGGAAAAAATATCGAACATGTCAAATTAGAACCACTGGAAGGCATAGAAATTCATAATAATATCAACCGTGGAAGCCTGTGCACTAAATGAAAATGGTTCTATTTTTTTTTTTTTTTCGATAAATTAAATCCTTTGTCCGTAATGATACATTGTAAGATATAGTTAATATTTAAAAGATGCTGAACCCATAATAACGTAATGGTTTTATGTAAAAATTCTGATAATATAGTGAGGAATAAAGTGAGATTCTGAGATTGAACTAAAAAAATTAAATAAAACTAAAGTTAGGTTATTTCACGAACTTTTTTTCAAGGTTTCACTTTTCTATTGTTTAACTTTGTGATTAAAATTAAAGACTAGAAGCATTACTAAGAAAGACGAATACGACTAAAAACATTATCAATGTTTATTTAACAATAATTTGACTACGTAAACTGATCATGACCAACTAAAGTGGTCCTAGATACTAAGTAATTTGATTAATTAAACTGATCAAAACCAACTAACGTGATCGATACTAATCTGTATTAAACATTAGCTATTGTGTTTTTTAACAGTAATTTGACTAAGTAAACTGATCCGACCAACTAAAGTGATTGATACTAATTTGTATTAAACATTAGCTATTGTGTTTTTTTAACAGTAATTTGATTAAGTAAACTGATCACGACCAACTAAAGTGATTGATATAAATCTTTATTACACATTAGCTATAGTGTTTTTTTAACAGTAATTTGATTAATTAAACTGATCACGACCAACTAACGTGATCGATACTAATCTGCATTAAACATTAGCTATTGTGTTTTTAAGCAGTAATTTGACTAAGTAAACTGATCAAGACCAACTAAAGTGATTGATATAAATCTTTATTACACATTAGCTATAGTGTTTTTTTTAACAGTAATTTGATTAATTAAACTGATCAATACCAACTAACGTGATCGATACTAATCTGTATTAAACATTAGCTATTGTGTTTTTAAGCAGTAATTTGACTAAGTAAACTGATCATGACCAACTAAAGTGATCGAAACTTGTCTGCATTAAACGTTTGAAATTGTTTTTGTTTTTTTAATTGATTAACTTTACTTCTATCCAACAAATTTACCTAAAAAATTACGTATACCTCTCTCGATATCACGTATATTTTATACTGCGTGTGTGAAAGTAAAAATATTTATCACTGTATACGCAATAATCTATTCGAGAAACAGTGTGCAAGGCTGTACCGCCCTTTGAGGTTAGAAAAATCATTAAAATGAAAATTTTATTGGTTCTAAGCAAGATATCAAAGATCTAAGTACAGGCTTCATTCCTAATTTTAATTCTGCACAATTTGAGCCTTATTTCAACTCTCTACTACAATAAATACTACAACTATTGCAATACAACTAGTTTTATCGTTGTATTGAAATGGTGCCAGTACATTGTTTCACAGGAAGTTGAAATAGGGCTCAAATTGTGCAGAATTTAAATTGGGAATGAAGCCTGTTCTTAGATTTTTGATATCTTGCTTAGAACCAATAAAATTTTAATTTTACTGTTTTTTTCTAACCTCAAAGGGCGGTAGAGCCTTAAGACGCTTGTAACTAGGTTTGATTGCCATCGGGAAGAGATGTATTTCTATGGATATTTTATATACATTTTTGATTAAAATATTTATAACAATATCTTCTACTGCATTCAATTGGGTCGTAAAGGAAGAATACTTTATTAAAAATATTTTATTAATACAAGGAACTCGAATTGATAATGACTTTTAAAACGTACATAAATAATAACTGAAAATGCTTTTTATAGAAACATGACTCTTTTATCTATTTATATGATTGTATTTTCATCAAATCATTCAAATTTTCTTATCATTGGATTATTTTAAGTGAGTGTTTTTTATTTTTTTATTTTTATTTTTTATTTTTAATTTTGTTTTATCCCTCTCACAAAAATATGAAAAGAAGGATTTAAACTCCTTTCAAATAGAAACGATTTTGAATTTGAAAAAAAGGAAACCTCATATAACTTCTTTTTCCCCGAATCTATTATCTGATATAAAATACATAAAGCCTTATATCAATAGTTCGATTTGTGATAAGGGGAAGGAAATATTATTTAATTCATTACCATCTCCATCCACTAAGATTGTTTTTTTTGATTTTGTTAAATTTTATTTTTGTTTGTTTTATTTTAAAAGTTATAATAATTCATTCATCATACATGGAACAGTATGTAAATACTGTTACAATACAATATTTTTTATGGATAGTACAGTATGTAAATACTGTTACAATACAATATTTTTTATGGATAGTATTCCTTGGCTGTAATAGACTCATAGTTTCGTATCAGTTTCTCGCGAATCATTGTTACATAGCCACATTATTTTGTAGTATTCAGAATGGGTTATTATTGCAAAAAAAAAAAACTTTAAAAAGAAAAAATCTGAAAGCATAGTTAAAGACAGATGAATTAATATATCTAATTAATATTAAATAGTTATTTTTCGACGGAGCAAATTCTGGTGCTGATTATTCTATACTGTTGAGCATTTAATAGTTAAATTAGGTAAATTCGTATTGTACGTGTCAGGCCGAGATTTAGAGCAACCTCTAACCACCTTTAACCACCTCTAACCACCCTTTAGAAAATTTCTCTGGCACTACAATATGAATCAGCCGTTAAATTATTCAAAATCCTTTTAATTGTTATATTAAAAGTACATTTACCTACCACAATGTCCTTCTCAACACAAAGAAAAAGATGGGATCTAATTGGACCTTATTGTGTACCTTATTAAAACAAAACCTGTATGTGACCTCGAAGGGTTAAATTTGACCTTTATTAATGAATAGTATGAATAGAGGTCACCGGTTCAAATTCCAGGGTCGTAGTATACATATATATATATATATATATATGACAGTTTAACAGCTAGTACTTCTTAAGGGCTCTTTGCTTTCAAGCCAATAATCTTTTTGATGGGCCACTTTTTCTTTTTTCATTGTATTTTTGCTTCTTATAACTCTTCTCTTTTTTTTAAAAGAAAAAAGGATGAAATGATTAAGAAGAGAAATGAAAATATGGTTAAGGAGTACAAAAAAGATTTTTTCCACTTCTTTGTTTCTTCAATGTTCTTGTAATTTCAAAAGAAAGACCAAAGCTTTTTTTTTTTTTGAAAAGTTTGGAGTAAGTACTTTTTTCTTTTAGTGTTCTTGATATATTTGTCTTTTATGTTTATGTTTTTTTTTTGTTTGAAAATATTCACGCCTTTTTTTTAGGTTTTTTTTTTAGAAGATAAAAGTAAGGGAAAAAACAATGTATTTTCTTAAAAAGGTTTGGTGCTATAAAGAGGTAAAATCTTATACTAATATCTATATAAAGAAGAGAGAAAAGAAAAGAGTTATAATTAATATAAGAAAATGTAGGCATATTTTTTTAATATATTGTGAAAGGTATTAACTTATGTTATTCATTTTTAAGAAAATTATTAAAATATATTTATAATAAGAATAATCAGTATAATGTGTACGTAAGAGGTGTTTGCATTTTTTTTTTCTAGTAGGATAATTTTTAATTACCAGTAGTACTTTTCAAAATTAAAACTAAATTTAATTAGATAAAAAGGGTTAAAGAGAATTACATATTTTATTTTTATTAGTAATGCTAGCGCTAGGGCTGGGTATTATATAACAAAGTGGAATTATATAACAATCAAGCATTTTAGATTATATTTAAAGCAAATTATAATTATTATTAACTACGGGAAACAGACAGAGAAAAATACACTCCAGCGCCGGGATTTGAACCACGGGCCTCTATATTTCCAGTGTAGCGCTCTACCAACTAAGCTACGCAGGAGAATGATTTTCTCTGACGTTAATGATACCTTGTCCCGAATTTAAGCTTTCAATTTTCCACAAGTCTTAGAAGTCAACATTCATGACATAGAACTATAGACCGAGAAATAACGCTTATGATTATAAAGTCCCAATTAGTAGCTGTACCTAGTACAATCAATTAGAAATTAATATTTTACGATTTTGGTAGTATTCATACTACAGAAAGATTAAATTTTACTTTAAATCAAATTATAATTATTATTAATTACGGGAAACAGACAGAGAAAAATACACTCCAGCCTCGGAATTTGAACCACGGGCCTCTATATTTCCAGTATAGCGCTCTACCAACTAAGCTACGCAGGAGAATGAGTTTCTCTAACGTTAATGATACCTTGTCCCGAATTTAAGCTTTCAATTTTCCACAAGTCTTAGAAGTCAACACTAATGACATAGAACTTGACCGAGAAATAACGTCAGAGAAACTCATTCTCCTGCGTAGCTTAGTTGGTAGAGCACTATACTGGAAATGCAGGAGACCCGTGGTTCAAATCCCGGCGCTGGAGTGTATTTTTCTCTGTCTGTTTCCCGTAGTTAATAATAATTATAATTTGATTTAAAGTAAAATTTAATCTTTCTGTAGTATGAATACTACCAAAATCGTAAAATTATAATAAGGATAAAGTATATATTTAGGAATAGGTATTTTAGGATTTAATATTGATGAGTTAATTTCATTGCTAAACCTTATTGATTCTCACAATTTGACATTGACATGATCATATGTAATCAAATAATAACCTTAAAGAAATCAAACAAAAGAGGAATATAGTGATGTTAATAACTATGATGTGAATCTAACAATTTAAAATTAACTTATAAATTATTAATTTTTAATTAATTTCTAATGGAATTAAATAATACAATGAAAAAAAATCAAAAATAAAGGAATATAATAATTATGATGTGTATCTGGCAAGTTAACATTGACTACTTTAAATAGAATCAAATAATGCTGTAAAGAAATAAAACAATAAAGGAATATAGTGATGTAATAACTATGATGTAAATCTGACAAAATTATATTCACAATTTAAAAAGAATCCAACAATACACTGAAGTAATAAAGCAACGAATATGTAATAACAATTATGATGATATCTGAGAAGTTGTCATTGACCAGTACAAATATATAGAATCAAATAATGCACTAATAAAATTAAAATAATGGAATATTGTGATGTCTCACAAGTTGACCGAGTTAAAATAGATTCAAATAATACTCAAAATAAATAAAACAATTTTGGAATGTAGTGATGTAATTATTATGATGTGTATATGACAATTTTAAATAGAAATAAATAATACAATAAAGGAATATTATGATGTATCAATTATGATGTGTATCTGAAAGTTAAAAAGAATCAAACAATACACTAAGGAAATAAAATAATAAAGGAATATAGTGATGTAATAATTATGATGTGTATCTAACAAAATTATATTGACAAGTTAAAAAGAATCAAACAATACACTGAAGAAATAAAACAATAAAGGAATATAATAATTATGATGTGTATCTGGCAAGTTAACATTGACAACTTTAAATTGAATCAACAATACACTGAAGAAACAAACAATAAAGGAATATTGCGATGTATCAATTATGATGTGTATCTGAAAGTTAAAAAGAATCAAACAATACACTAAGGAAATAAAATAATAAAGGAATATAGTGATGTAATAATTATGATGTGTATCTGACAAGATGACATTGACAAGTTAAAAAGAATCAAACAATACACTGAAGAAATAAAACAATAAAGGAATATAGTGGTGTAGTAATTATGATGTGTATCTGACAAATTGACGTTGCAAAGTACTAATAGAATCAAATAATACACTGAAGAAATAAATCAATAAAGGAATATAGTGATGTAATAATTATGATGTGTATCTGACAAATTGACATCTGAAGAAAAAAAAAAAAAAAAAAAAAAAAACAATAAAGGAATATAGTGATGTAATAACTATGATGTAAATCTGACAAAATTATATTTACAATTTAAAAAGAATCCAACAATACAATGAAGTAATAAAGCAAGAATATGTAATAACAATTATAATGATATCTGTTAAGTTGTCATTGACCAGCACAAATAGAATCAAATAATGCACTAATAAATTAAAAAAATGGAATATTGTGATGTCTCACAAGTTGACCGAGTTAAAATAGAATCTAAAAATACTCAAAATAAATTAAACAATTTTGGAATGTAGTGATGTAATTATTAAAATGTGTATATGACAATTTTAAATAGAAATAAATAATACAATAAAGGAATATTGTGATGTCTGATGTCTGACAATTTGACATTGACAAGTTTAAATAAAATTAAATAATACACTGAATTAATAAAATAATAATGGAATATAGTGATATGATGTGTGTGTTTGACAAGTACAAATAATAAACTTAAGAAATAGAGGAATATAGTGATGTAATAATTATTATGTGTATCTGACAAGTTGACATTGACATTGCAAATAGAATCTAATAATACAGTTAAGGAATAAAGGAATATTGTTTTGTGTATCGAACAAGTTGACTGACGTGTTTAAATTAAATAGATCAGGGGTCGGCAAACTACGAGGCGGAGTTTAAGCATAATTTGACTTGTCTAAGTCTATCTCGAAATATTTCTGTCGCTCTGGACGGATTAAAACTAAAGAAAGGCTGCTTTAGCATTTAGCTTTGTTTCGTGTGACTTTTCCCATTCTCTCAGCCGGGTCCAATACTATTATTAATACTAATTTACGTCCTTAAACTTGAGCTTCTTTGATATAAGAGTGACCTACAATAATGATTAAATTTTCATCCTGTGAATAAGTACTAGATTGTTGCTATCCGTATTCAAATATGAAAAACATTTGTGCCAATGTGCTGTAGTTTGTTGACAGCGCGGGAAAGTAAAAATAATAAGGTGGGGAGCCAATGAGAGCTTAGGAGTTAAAATACTGAACCCTAATTGGCTCCCCACCCCATTTTTTTTACTTTCCCACTCTGTCAACGCACTAACACATTTACCACAAACTGTAATGAGTTGTATTATTTTTTTTATTTTCTTGGTTCCTACTTGTTTTAAAATGAATGCCTCCTTTTGTGAAA
Organism: Gerris lacustris; assembly: GCA_951217055.1. Classification (NCBI taxonomy): domain Eukaryota; kingdom Metazoa; phylum Arthropoda; class Insecta; order Hemiptera; family Gerridae; genus Gerris; species Gerris lacustris. The sequence continues at coordinate 17,798,962 of OX578284.1, forward strand.
ATATGTGATCCTCTAGAGTTTTATAACTGGTAAAAAATACCGCGTGAAAGTTTTTTTTCTTCATTGCTGCAATGAAGGAATGAAGTATGGAAGTTTGAAGCTATCCGTGTGTTGAGCCAAGAACCCAACCTACCTTCAGTAAATCATCATACTCTGTTTCAAACTTGAGGCACTCTTAAGGCGAAAAAATTGCCAGCACTCTTAAAATACACCCAGGGTTGGTGCGAAATAGTAGGTCCGATAAAAAAAACTACCTTGGAAAAATATACTTCATGACCTCCCGAACATTACGAATTCCGAAGTCGACTTCAACTTTCTTTAATGCTTCCGAAATAACGGATAAAAATTTCCTTACGAGCATTTATTTTTCCTGTTGAGCTTATTTTTTTATATGACTTCTTACTTTTAAGTAATGATTATTATTTTATTTTTTGTACAACTCGTGAGAGTAGGCGTTTTCTGTGTTTGTTGAAGTCGTTTATTCATTATGAGCCGTTAAGCCCGTGGCAACGGGCTTAATTTTACATTAAGAAAAAAAGTAAAATTAAGTAAATTAATTTAGATATCTATTAGTTAAGAATATATATATATATATATATATATATATATATATATATATATATATATATATATATATATATATATATATATATATGATAAGGGCCACTTCATATTGTACGTGCTGGAGAAATTTCCTAAAGGGTAGTTAGTGGGGGGTTAGAGTAGAGGTGGTTAGAAGTGGCTCTAAATCTCGGCCTGGCACGTACAATATGAATTTACCTAGATAAGTTATTATATCTATTTGAAGACCAACAAATCAAAACAAACCTTTATTTTTATTGGAATAAATGTGGTACCATAACAATAACAAGTTATTTCGAGGGGCGTTATCGTCGCCTTTGTCGGGACACTACTTGATTATATAAATGATCTTTCACTGTTGTTGAGCTTTCTTCTGTAAGTAATCTAACGAGTTATCGTTATCTTTTTAGTGAAAAATATGCTAGTCAAAAAGATATACTTTTCATCATGGATCTGGATAACCTTTTAGTGTATAGCTCCATTATCATCAATGTCACAAACTAAGAATTGATATCAACATCAGCGCTTCTTATTATGCTAGATTTATAACCTTCTAATATTACTTCCAAGCTTACCAAAAGTAGGGGAACCATTGTGATCAATCTGAACGACATTCTATATGTCCCGATTTCAAAATTTCCTGAACAGAAATCCATTTTAGACACCAGAGAACATGTTTGGTTTTGTGTCTATCTGTTGGTCGGTTGATCTGTCTGTCAATGTTCTTGCTAACCACCCATGATCCTGAGTTCAAAATTAGTTAGTAAACCAAAACTCAAGTTGATGTTAGTTTGTCACTTGATAGGGGATCACTATGATTTGGAAAAATATTTGAATAACTAAACTATTACGTGACAAACTACCATCAACTTGATTTTTGGTCTACTAACTAATTTTGTACTCAGGATCATGAAAATAACATTGTCCACCATATAGGGAGGGAAATGGCCGCTCTCCTCCGGTTTGTTTATTTTAAATGCCCATTGCCAAGCTGTCCCGCAGACGAACTTAGCCGACCACATATTCTTAAAAGGCACCAACCAAAAGATTTACTAATACACAAAATTCTAGCTTGTTGTTAGTCAGCACGCTATCTCCTGGAATACAACCTTTATTTCGATATAACGTTCTTTATTTAAAGTCCCGTAAAAACATGGCTTCATCAATGCATTGTTGATCTAATACAACGTTTTAATTTGTCTCGATATAAAGTTTTTCTTCAGTGTAGCGTCGGAATATTTAGGTTCTCAAGCAGATTTAATACTTGATAATACATTACCGGCAGCGAATTTACATAAGAACAAAAAATATAAGGAAACCGATATTATGTTTCTTCGTAAATTTGCACATTAAAAACTACTGTCGCTATCAATTTCTAGAAATCACCACTGATTTCTTCTATCATTTTCAAGTAGATCCTACTCTTTAATCTCTTTGTTCCTGCCGAAACCAGATTAAATCAAAGACTTAAGTCTTATTTTGGTTTTGTCTTCCTTAATTAAAACAGGAATTAGGTTTTACCCAGGTACAAGGCGAAATTATGTTTTTGCATAGTACAACAAGAAGGGATTATAATATTACATTTAACTTTTAATCATGGGATGGTTAGGAAGCAAGGCAATAATCCCAGCTTTAACCTCTAACATTTCGTTACTAAAGGTGAGGGGACTCAATGAAAATTAAGCAATACAACTAAAAGTTAACTCGTAACACATGCTTTTGGGCCTAATGGGTGTCATTACACGGATTACTGTTGTAACTTAGTAAGTTAGTCAAGGAAAGAGTTTTTGCCTACGACAAACTTATCCACTTTATATGAAACTTACCTGTCTAGGATGTTTGCTCTTCCTTTCCCACACATGTATAAATAGACTGCCAATTGGTGTGGCACATAGCTTTCTCGCATCCTTTGACGTACTTTATTGATTTTATGTTTTTATAAGCTATTATTGTCTAATTTGTTTAATTGTTTCCCTCGTTTTTTTAATCTGTCAAAATTGTTTTGATTTTTTACATGAATTTAAGTATTAATTTAGCAAAAGTTAAAGAGTGCAGACGGTTAAAATTAATCTGGGGCTATCTGCGGGTTACTTTCGATAAACTATAATAATTTCATACAAATCAGATGAATACTTTTGTGAATCAGATGAAGCTGTAGGTGTAAATAAATGTATGTTTGTGCGTATGTGGAAGAGAAACAAATGAGCGCAGAAGGTTATACCTTATATGGGACCAACTATGAGCTAATTATGACGTTCATTAAATACGACATGTAGTTTTAAAATATGTTGGTTCGAAAAAATTGAGCGACAGACAGAGACGTGCTGATTTGAAAGTGGTTGAAGCAATATAAAGTAGGGCATAAATTATTCCAAACTAAGTGTGACTAGGACCCCGAGAAACAAATGGAAGTACATTGGAGAGAAATGTAAAGCTGGGTTTACAGTTGCATTAAATCCGCTGTCATGATCCCGATCATTTTCCTAAATCAACTTGTTCGTCAAAGTGATACAATAATCAGATCGGACGTCTTCCCACCAAGAGACAGGCCTTCGGTAGTTGCCTGACACATTAAGGAAGAATTATTTACGGAAAAGAATCGGACAGTGAGGACGAGGACGTATCATTGCGGCGATCATCGAGGAAATAAAAGTACCACCTTTATCTTCTAGAATTACTTCTCTGATTCCAAGAAATTTGGGTGGTTTGTCAAAAATAGCCCACAGATGATCTCCTAGTAATATCAGCAGTCTACACTTATTAAATATTCCTAAATTGATACTTGTATTCTCTTTTTTAAAACATTCATTGTAACTAAAATTTAATTGTTATAACCAATAATGATAATTTAGTGAATAGTAGTAGCTTAAAATTGGCATATATAAGACAGTTGTGTAGTGAAAGTTCTTTTTGGCTGAGATTATAATTCATTAAGTTACCTTCATACAGATTTTTCAAAAATGGGGGGAAAATTAACAAAAATAGACTATAATGGATCGTAAAGCAAAATATAATTAGCATATGCGATTGGAAGCGATGTGCCACACTAATTGGCAAACTTTTTTTTTTTTTATAAAAGCTAAATTTTAATCAAACTCAAACTTAGATAGACACTCTTAGTCTGAGCGTTGAATAAGTTAAGATTTCTACGAGTGAAATAATACAGGGGCCCAAGTTTTAAAGTTTTAAATTAACTTTGGAACTTAATTAAAAACTAATTAATTCCATATGCACATAAGTTAAAATATAAAGTAATATTAAGCACTACCTTAACTTTTCGAATAAACAGGCAAAATTAACCAGTGGCTTATAAATTAACATTATTTAACACAAAACCAGACATTTTGTGGGTAGATCCATCATGAAACCTGTAAAGTTATTTTAATGTTGGTTTTGACTAGTTTTCTATGGTGGTATTTCCACGAAAAGCAGGGTGTTGTTTTGAGTGGCGTTGCCTCCTGCCAGAGTTTTAAATCATTTATTTAGTTTTAGATATTTTTTGATTTATCTGTCCTTATATGTTCTAAAATTGATATTTTACACTGTGTTATACTAGTATTTACTACTTAGTACTTCCACGAAAAGCAGGGTGTTCGATTGAGTGGCGTTAGCTTCTACCAGAGTCGGTTTTAAATCATTTTTCGGTTTTAGTTATTTTTGAAGTGAAACTTCTTTAACCGCGGTAGAGTGAATTTGCTTGGATGAAACGACATCGTGAAATTAACTTTGCGTTAAGAGACTGGTCCAAGTGAAATTGCAAGTATTCGTTTTGAGACTCGTTTGTGATAGATTTTTTTATCAACTGCCTGCCTAAAGCCGGCACTTGACGAGTCTCGAACCACCGACCCCTAAGTTAATAGTCGGACGCAAATCACTACACCACGGGAATCGATAATTTTCTCAATACACAGAATTAGTATATAACCGTATTATTATATACATTTTAATAATTAATATATATATAAATGCTGTTTTCATGTTTTTTAGGGTCCATAGGCAAAACCAAGGACCCTTATATTTTCCTGCGTGTGTCAGTCCGTCCGTCCTGTCGCCTGCTCTCACGGCTACACCTTTCATTCGATCACATTGAAATTTGGCATGTATGTGTCTTGTACCTACCCACATATTTTAAAAATATAGCGACTTAAAAGAAATATATTTAAAAAATATTAGGGTAAACAAACTTAAGGGTTATTTTATTTTATTTTTTTTTTTCGACGCCGTGAGGGGTATCATATGAAAGGGTACGTCGAGCTGATTACAAAAATATATAATTCTTCGGGTATAACTTTGATAGGATGAGCGTAGGCAAGTTTGAAGTGGGTGTGAAACGTGTCCCCCCCCCCTTCTATCTCGCTTATGTGAAGTGCAAAAAATCTGAAAACATTCCTGAACATTCTTCGACCACTTTAAAGATTACCACTTTTTTGAAATTTCGAAAAAAATATTATTTTATTTTTTATTGACAAAATACGTTTTTTTATAATTATGGTCTTTATGATCTATTTATATGGTTGTAGTCCGGTTCAGTGGCAAAAAAAATACTTTATCAGAGTGTGTTTTGAGAATATCAAACCCTTAGAATGGTTCAAAGTAAGCATTTTAGCATTTTTAAAAAACACGGTTTATCCACTTTACAGTTAAACACTATATAGTGTGGCCTACAGACCCTCGCTGTGTGCTGACTAGCACACACTTGACCTGTTTATTCTTCATTATTCGCTAACATTTTATGAAAATATTTTATTGATTGAAATTATGTTTCTTTGAGAAGTTATCTGACTGTAGCGCCATTGTAAACTCTTGTTTATAAATATGTATGTTGCGTATTTAATAAATGATTTATATAATATGCATTACTTAAATAAGGTTAATTGTGCTCTTTTATTATTATTTAAATCTAAGTAATAACAATATTTTTTGTTATCTTTATCTTGGAACCTACAAATCCTCATTTCAATGAACATAGTATATAAGTACAGCAATTTGATTTAATGTACGAGTAAAATTGAGTTACGTGCTTCTTCTAGGAACGATTTAAACTCTGAATTATATATATATATATATATATATATATATATATATATATATATATATATATATATATATATATATATATATATATATATATATATATATATATATATATGAAATATTTATATTAATATTTAGGAGGGAATATAATACCAACTGTTTCTAGAACTTAAGTTTCACTTCTAATGCGCGAGAGTCTCACACATTATATTTTTTGATTTATGTTCTTATATGTTATAAAATTGACATTTTGCACTGTCTTATACTATTAATATTGGTGGAATGATGAAATAGGAAAGTAAACATATAAATGACATGTAAGAATAAAGTGGAGTGTTATTGGAAGCGAGTTAACGAGGCGTTTGGTTGGAGTCAATGTCACGCCTGATATTCTTTCTCGAATGAGATCCATCCACCCTCTTAAACTACCTCCTACAGCCGGATATTGTATTTTTCCTTTCTCTTCTTCTTTTAAAGATGGAAGAATTCTTCTGATTTTTTCTCGTTATATTCTCGACGGAAAAACTCGGTTATATTTACTGCTGAACTCGGTTAGAAATCTTTCAACCGGAAAATTTACAAACCAGCGTTTATTTCAATTCCGTTACTCTTTGTCTTTAGGTTGAACATACTTATAAGTAGAGTTGTATACACCACTAAATATAGTAACTGATCAGGTTTTGTTACCTTAACTTGCAGCTATGGTTTCTTCTTTTTTTTACTTGAATATGTTTTATCTCTGTGGTACAGAATAAATTTCTGTCACGCAAAAAACAACATGAAAAATGTGACGCTCTTAAATATCGTGCCAGGAAGTTAGAATATCATAGGAGGTAGATTGGTTTTCACTTTTATTCATTGTTGTACTGTACGATATTTCGCCGATAGAAGTTCTCAATTTGATATAAAATGATATCAGAGCTCCTAGCGGACCAAATGGTAATGGAAATGGATTAATGTTTCATAATTTCACACCTTAAGATCCATCTACTATATCAATTAGGCAAATGTATACTGATATTATGCACTTCAAAGGAAAACATTGAAATATCGAAAATGTTGATTCAATGTCCAAAAGCGTATCCATAATTTAATGTTTTACCATGAAATGAAGGTAATGAGTATTATATTTGTTTTTGTCTTTTTTCTTCTTAAATTTGTAATAGTAATAAGTATGGATGATGATAATAATAAAGATACTGTTAACTTCAACTAACGATATTTTAGTTCTTAAATATTATCATATTCATCTAAGTGTATGTGTTGGATCCTTTTAGGGTAATAAATCAAACTCACATTTATGTGACAACGTTTCGGCCTGGCCAGCCTTTTTCAAGCCTGTAATACGATTTAGAGAGCATTAGCGATGAATCTGTAATACGATTCATCATAATAAAGATACTGTTAACTTCAACTAACGATATTTTAGTCATACTGATAAAATATAAACTTCTGTTTGAAGATTATGGAAAAATTTTTTGTTGAAGACCAAAATTCAAGGAAACATTTTCTTTTCTTAGATAATCTATCCTGGGATGAACTGTATATATATATATAGCTATGCTAACATACCAAATTGTAGCAAAATCATATAGACCTTTTTAAATTTTAGGTCAATGTGTTCAAAAAAGACTTTATGCTGATTTAAATTACATAAGGATTTAGAGCTATTTATAATTAATATTATTATTTAGAGCTAACTTATAATCTTAGTGGCACAAAGAGTTGTAATTCAACTCTAAATAATTAGCCTAATTGATAGGACAGATAATTATTTAAATTCTGGTTGCTTCCCTTCCCTTTAATTTTTGTTTTGAATTTTTATAAAATTTCAGAAATTAGAGCACCAGTAGAAGTCATTATGATGAATTTAGATAAATTTATTGACTGTAGTCTTACATTTATTTTATTACATTTTTATTAGTTTGCTTTCTTATTTGTTTGTTTGCGTGTCCAGTACAAATCTTGCAATCGATTTTTAACTAACTTCCCGAATAGCTAGACATTTGAAACTTTTAGAATAGCTCAGAAGACGAACATCTTTTAGCAGAATTTAATTCAATTTCAGCAAATTTTGCTGTATGGAAAGTTAGTAAAATTCGCAAGTTTATTTGTTTTGACATGGCCCATATTTACGATCTTCATTTTAACGGGTTTCAAATGTTTATTTTTTATTTTAGTACCTGGTATGGCTGATAAAATTGTTAAAATGTTCAAGAATGATTATATCTGGCCTTTTTGTTATGTAAAAACTAATCGTATTTTTAAGAGATAAACATTGAATGACAGCGAAACAGGAAAAGTAAATAAGTAAATTAATTGATTGAACCAGGTTTGTTTACACTTGTGTCCTAGGCATCGGTTTAATTTTTCTGCATTTGTACTTCTTTACTTGTACTCATTTTTAGGGTCCGTAGGCAAAACCAAGGACCCTTATATTTTCCTGCGTGTGTCAGTCCGTCCGTCCTGTCGCCTGCTCTCACGGCTACACCTTTCATTCGATCACATTGAAATTTGGCATGTATCTGTCTTGTACCTACCCACATATTTTAAAAATATAGCGACTTAAAAAAAAAAATATTTAAAAAATATTAGGGTAAAAAAACTTAAGGGTTAATTTTTTTTTTTTTTTTTTTCGACGCCGTGAGGGGTATCATATGAAAGGGTACGTCGAGCTGATTACAAAAATATATAATTCTTCGGGTATAACTTTGATAGGATGAGCGTAGGCAAGTTTGAAGTGGGTGTGAAACGTGCCCCCCCCTTCTATCTCGCTTATGTGAAGTGGAAAAAATCTGAAAAAATTCCTGAACATTCTTCGGCCAAAAGTAAAGATACCACTTTTTAGAAATTTTGAAAAAAATATTTTATTTTTTATTGACAAAATACGTTTTTTTTATAATTATGGTCTTTTCGATTTATTTATATGGTTGTAGTCCGGTTCAGTGCCAAAAAAATACTTTATCAGAGTGTGTTTTGAGAATATCAGACCCTTAAAATAGTTCAAAGTAAGCTTTTTAGCATTTTAAAAAACACTGTTTATATACACTTTACAGTTAAACACTGTATAGTGTGGCCTACGGACCCTCGCTGTGTGCTGACTAGCACACACTTGACCTGTTTATTGTTATTATATATTCAAGCCAAGTAAGTGTAGTCACTGGACTACTTCTTCTTCACGTTGCTCCCACCATGTAAACAATAACAACATTATCACTTGTTCCAATGTAAATTTTGTAGTTATGTTAATCAATAACATATTTAAACAAGGTTATTTTAATATGTCACTTCTTTAAAAAAATTAAATTTAAAAACTTTTCATTTGTCATATAATTTAAAAAATATACTAAAATATACTGTATACTACTATTAAAGTAATTCGTCAAAGCAATCGGAGGTGAGAGTTACTTTACTCATTGGGATTTGTTCCATGACTGCTGTTATTTGTGTTTCTAAAAGTCTGCCTGTCGTCTTTCGTCCAAATTGTTTTTCTATCCATTTAAATACGAATCTAGCCCAATTAGTTGTTTTCCCAGAAAAATTATAGTTTACAATATTTTTTATGAAAATAAATTTAAATAGAAAATGAAGTTTAAGAAACCACCTACTTGGTCAGTCTTTGTGCTAAGAAATAAGTAGAAACGATTAAAATGAATTATTATTACAGATTTAAATTTAGTTTTAATACGAATATGAGATTCTTTTTCCTTGTGAACATTATACATGTGTACAATGTACCTACATCATATAAATTGCATTTTTTTTTACTGTAAGCGCCTCTTTGTTGTTTAAAATTAGCTATGTATATATATATATATATATATATATATATATATATATATATATATATATATATATATATGAAATGAGGATATCCCTACCGTCAATACTTGCTTGATCTGGAGATCACTGGACCGGTTTCGGCTAAATGCCATCATCAGCAGAGTCGAAGTCTCTCGTAGCACTCAACACACTTATCGAGTCTACATGAGAGAATGAAGTTCAACTTCATTCTCTCATGTAGACTCGATAAGTGTGTTGAGTGCTACGAGAGACTTCGACTCTGCTGATGATGGCGTTTAGCCGAAACCGGTCCAGTGATCTCCAGATCAAGCAAGTATTGACGGTAGGGATATCCTCATTTGATAACGTACAAACTTGCGGTAACTACTCAAAATTCGATATATATATATATATATATATATATATATATATATATATATATATATATATATATATATATATATATATATATATATGATGTGATTCTAAGGTATATGTTTTTAGGGTTTACAAGGGTGGAACACCTTGTAGAGAGTTTTTTCTCTTATCAGATGTTCTCTGATCTAAGTTTCAAATCTTGATAAGGGTCGGAGGGATGGTAAGGAATCAGGACATGGACCTCCAGTGGGTGAAGCCTAGAAGGGTCATTGCTTTTATTTTTCCTTGGCCCTTTACTTAGGAGAGGCCCTAAGCTAAGGATATCTCTCGCATTTCTTACCCTCGCCTTTTACTTCAACGAAAAAGGACATGCCCGACTGTACAACTAAATTAATACGGGAAAAAGGGCTCCTTTGTTATATTACCTTGAGAAAAAGGATAGGAAGGGACGACTCACTTCAAAGAAAAAAACGACCCTTTGACTTTGACTTCAGGCACCAAAGCGTCATGAGGACTTTAAGTGGATTTATTCACTCCACCTGTCCTTGTGTACTTTTACTTTCTGAAAAAGAAAGCTACAAAGTACCTTGAAAATGGTTCTTTTTATTATAAAACGAATTTCAACATCAGGTGTCTCTTAGAATAATGTACTATATGAACGATAGCTTCCGGCTAGACTTATCTTAGTAAAATATGATTAAAAACATATAATAGTATAATTAATCAAAATAAATATATAAATGTTCAATTTTAAAATTAGAGGTATCATAATAAGGTAATAAGGTAATAAGGACCATCTATTTTCGTTTATTTTCTTTTATATGGAGTGTATAAATGTAAAAAATATTCTTACGCCACTAATAAGATTTTCTTAAACATTTTATGTGTATATAATAAAAAAACAAACGCAGAGCGTCTCGGAAATTTTCCTTAGCAAACATAAACCTATAAATAACAAAATATGTTTTTATTATGTGAATTATAATTTTGTTTGTCCGTTAAAGTTAAGTTCGGTTTAATGAGGTCCGTTATAGTGAGGAATTTAAAAATATAAGCTTAACATCTTTCCTGTATAAAAATCAAAAGTCAATACTTTCAAAATGGCAAAAAATATTAAGATAAAATATGGAGGACTTATTTATCTTATAGAAAGGTAGCATTGGTGCGGATTTAAGCTCAATCGGCGAAATAGTTCAGAAATGATTTAGCGATAAAGTTTAAAACTTCAAAAGTTGATATTTTCAATACGGTGACAGATATCTAAACGAAATTCAGTTGATAAATGTTTTTTCAAGAGTTTTTCTTATAAAGGTATAATTGGTGGAAATTTCAATGCAATTATAAAAGGTTTCGATTTTGAATGATTTTTTTAAATTTCGTGAAGCAAAAATGGGGTTAATGACGACATAAATTTATGATTTTCCAGGATGCACAGCACAACTACATGTAAAGATTATTTTTGTATTAAGTTTCAACTCTTAACTTAAAAACTAGTTGTTATGCGTGACCTAGACAGACATACATACAGACTGACAAGCATCCAGAACCATTCAAATCGACTTGAAAACACTGAAACAAAAAAACCATTCTAACCGACTTAAAAACACCCTAAACTAAAAACCGTTTAAATCGACTTAAAAACACCCTAAACGAAAAACCATTCAAATCGACTTAAAAACACCCTAAACGAAAAACCATTCAAAACCACTTAAAAACACCCTAAACGAAAAACCATTCTCAAATCGACTTAAAAATACCCTAAACGGATAATTTTGTTGTTATCTCAGTTTCGAACATTTTTTTTTTTGGGGGGGGGGGGACAATACTTTTCCTTTTAAGGTAAGGAAAAGTAAAAATCTGTCCTTTCACGCATGTGTACATTTTCATAAAATGTTATTGTTAACGTAGTAAGTAGTAAATTATCTCAATAAATAACCATGAAACCATAAAAATCGGAACTTTCTCATGAAAAATGTAAATATTTTTCGAGATAATGTCACTAAATTTTAAGAATATAGATTTAATTTCATCTTACATCTTACATTCCAAAATTTCAATCTCAATAATTGATCTTCATCAGTTTCGTCCTCTTTATATTGATTGGGCAATCTCAGGTTAATTGATTATTATTATCAGTTCGATCTGATTATAATTAATAGGGAGACGAATATTAATTGTAATTGTTAATTATAATTACTGTTATTAGAGGATTATTACCCTGTAATTGCAATTTGCGAAGCTTGAGTCTCCGTGAATCAAATTACGGATTATGGTATTCACCTTTCAGTAAATGACCAATTAAATAATCACCTACAGCTCTTTGAAATCTTTAGTTGAAATTGGCGAAGTTAACTGCAATTTAAATATATAATTCAATAAAGTAAAAAAAAATCTTCATTGCAATAAAGTGAAAACTGTGCTGTTGTTTTTTGTGCTGTTGACAACTACGCCTTTGATTCAACATTTCTTTAGACTAACTCTTAAAGGTAATAAAATTGTATTTATAGTTGTTTATTTTGGACGAAATAGTACATTACGCGTCGAGTGCAGAACGTAGCATTTTGCATGCGAGTGTGGAGTTTACACCCGAGCGACAGCGAGGATAGTAAAACCACACGAGCAATGCAAAATGCCGTTTTCGCACGAGTTGCGTACCGTACTTTATCTACGATTGTTAGATTTTAATAATAAATACAGAAAAAAATAATAAACTTCCTGTATGTAAGTTCGTATTTCTCTTTTGATAAAGATGAAATTAATTCATTAGTTGTATTTTGTGCCGAATTAATTATTTCGGGAGGCGTATTACTCTCCTCATTTTCGTCATAATCACTTAAAAAAACTCGATATAAGCAGTTACTTTTATTAAAAAAACTTGCTAATCGTGCGTAAAGATGAAGAATTCTTCAGAATTATGAGACGCGCATGCGCAATAAATACAAGTACGTAAAGAATCACTTTCTACGCAACTAAACAGAGATACAATGTTTATATTTCGTTACAATAGTATATAAAAAATATAACTGGCTATTGCGGGTTGCTACGTTGTTTATTACCGCAAGTGTTTAGATGCTAAGAGAAGTTTTGTTCTGCTGGAAATAGTTATTTTTTTCTTTGATTAATACAAGCCATTTAATTAAATAAGTCGAAAGGAAGAAAAGGGATGGCTCCTCTCAGCTCCCCCTCGCAGGAAAGAACAAGCTTCAGTTATAATTGCTCACTTAACTAAACACAAAACCCTTACAATCTATTTCACTAATTTATGTTAATTTCATAAATTAACATAAATTGAATATAGTTTGAAATAAACTATTATTTATAATTATTGCTCACCAATCACAATAATAGAAATCCTTATGAACTGTTATAATAACTTTAACTATTATAATTGTCCTGTTTTACTATCTCTTAGATTTCGTTATATTCAGGCTATTTCTGAATCTAATTAAGTAAGTATTATTTTTAAATAATTTCTGAGTATGTTCTGTTATCGATTACACATTTTTTATAAAACAGACTGCCAATTAGTGTGGCTCATAGCTTCCTCGCATCCTATCACGTACTTAATTGATTTTACAAGCCATTATTTGGTTGGAAATTGGTAGCTCCTACTTGCGTAGTGTTGATGTTAGACATTGACTTTCTTGTTTGGTGTTGTTGTTGGACATTGCTTGTTCTTTCTCGGTTATGTTCAGGTTTCATAAACATATGAAACTTGTTTTTAGTTTATTAAGAAGTTGTTCAACTTGATTGTACAACAAATCGTACCGTGTATAGGCGTGGTTGTTCAACTTGGTTGTACAACAAATCGCACCGTGTATGGGCGCGGTTGTTCAACTTGGTTGTACAACAAATCTCACCGTGTATGGGCCCTTTAAGGCACAGGGATATGTTCTGTGTACATCAAAGTTTAAGAAATTCTTCTTCTAACATTTTATATTTTCGCAATTTGGTAGTTTGCTTAGCGAATATAATAATTTAAGAGGGATTCTTTTAATTTACTTTTTAAATGGACCCCTCTACGTGGGTAAGTATATGTTTAAGGTTAAAGCTCCACAAAAAACATCTAGGTTGCCTTCATTAGTAGGAAACGTTAAACAAACTTTATTTAATTAAACATTGAATATTTACCGGAGACTCAAGCTTTCTATTCATAAATTCATCAAGTTGTTCCTTAGAGCAGTAAAAGCTTTAAATTTTTTATTTTATTTCTAGAAAACTCTAAAGAAAAATATAAGATAAAAATATGTGCGGTGTCGCGGAACACCCGGTAGGAACGAAGTTCCTACGCTTTTATAAATTATAAATATAAATGAATATAAATGATAAAATCACATTGCTGAGTGTTCAATGCCAACTGCTTATACATAGCGGAGTAAGAAAAGAAAATTAAGAGTAACTAACTATTTGTTCTTAGCAAAGTTAAGCCAAAATTAAAAGAAAAGCACTTTTTTTATCTTTAAAGATCGTCTTGCAATAAATATGTATTGATGAATATTGAGATAATAGTTAATCATGATGAGTTGATAGTTAAAGAGGATGATTTTAGTACAGATCCATTGAGTAGTGAGGGAATAGGACTATTTCCAAACCCTCACGCCTAGTCCATTTAAAATATTATGAAATATATCACTTCACTGCACAAAAACTTCTGCTTGTATCATGTTGAAATTTTACATGCCTGTTTCAATTAGTCTTTAGACGATGTGTTTGAAGTTTTATTAAAAGTTAGAACGTAAGATATCGATGGAAATGTTGTTCTCTCTATTTTAAACGTGTAGGTCCGCTTTAATGTTATTAGTGATCTTTAACACTCAATAGCGGTGTCGGTGTTGGCTTTACTAAAACAATATTTACAAAAATTGTTTGCCGCATTGACTAGAAGAAGTTAGATTTTTTCTCGTCTTAAAAATTCCAATTTTACATTTGAAGTTTACGCAAGCGTTGCGCTCGAACGCTTGGGCAAATAACGTTGTCTAACCAATTTGTCCTTGGCATTGGTAAAATATACTTGTATACCAAATTTCAACTAAATCAGTAATCTTTTACTCAAATTATAGTCATCGGTCGATTTAGAGACGGTGGGTTTTTTCAGATTAAATCCCGGGCTCCAGACGCTGTCATAAGGAACTTCGTTCCAATAAATATGATATAATATATTATTAATCAAAACAAATGATCTTATATTATAGTGGTTTTAATAGGTTTTTTTTAGTCCGATCAATAACGTTATTACTCGGAGTACGCTCTAAATGTTATTATTGTTTATTTTTGAGCTAAGCTTATTCCTTCTGCCCTATTCTCCGGGAAGGATTTATTTCTAAAGAGAAATTTAAATAAAATCAACAAAATTTTTTTTTCAAATTTAAACAAACATTTTTCTTTTTTATGTAGTTAAAAAATTAAACAACAATATATATATTATTGAACATTTCATCAAAATTTATCATAAAAATAACTTCTCCTGGGCGGGGAATCGAAACCGGGCTCCCTCCATCCGCTTTTTAAGCTAATTTCTCGGGAACTAGATTTTTCCCGGGAAAACGACTTATATCGTTGGATTCGTATTCAAATGGACTACATTTTAGAATTTTTTAATCAAAATCGTCGGAACCGTTTTCGAGAAATAATTTTTTTTCAGATTTTTTGGGGGCTAGCGCCCCCAAAATTAGAGCTAAAATTAATTTCTCGATTTCGCTTCGGGGTATGATTTTTCTGAACATGCATGCAAAATTTCGTCAAAATTAGCCCAGTAGTTTAGGCTCCAGGCGTCTGCACAGACGACAGGCAGACGACAGACAGAGAGACATTTTTTAAAAACCACTTTTTTGGACTCAGGGGACCTCAAAACGTGTAAATCCATCAAAATCTCAAAATCGAATTTTCTCGCCATCACAATACTTTCTCTTTATATGAGAAAGTAAAATATAAGACAATAAAAATTACAAAATATATTAATAATCAAAACAAATGATCTGGCTACATATTTTAGTTGTTTTGAATGAGTTTATTTTAGTCCGTTCAATAACGTTATTACTAGGGGGTACGCTCTAAATGTTATTATTGTTTATTTTCAAGCTAAGCTTATTCCTTCCGCCCTTTTCTCTCCGGGAAGGATTTATTTCAAAAAGAGAAAATTTAAATAAAATCAACAAAATTTTCTCTTCCCCGATACATTGTAGTGAGAATATTCCTTTGTTTTATTTTCTTTGAAAACTCCATAGGAAAACCTTTCCTTATCCTTTTGCCACACTCTCGCTAAGATAATAATAATATATATATAAAGGTCTTCCCATATTGAAACTTTAAACAAAATAAAATAATATAATAAGAAAACTCAGAGTTTAAAACTTTTCTTTATCGAATTCTCGAATAATAAACTGGAATAAAATAGAGTAAAAAACAATAAAAACCATTTTAGATTTTACTAGTTTTTTTCCATAACTTAAAAATGTTTGTCTTGTTTCAATTTATAATTTCTATTTCCCAAACATTTATTATTAACAAAGAGTGAAGTCTTAAAACTTTACTAAACTTTATTTAATAACATTAAATTTAGTTTTTTTCTTTTATTAAAGTACTTGCATTGAAGTGTTTTTTTTTTAACTTTATTTATAGCTCAAGTCATTAAAATTTGTTCTTGAAAAAGGCAGCGTTTTAAAAGAATTACTTCCCGTGTGCAGCTTGTTCTAAGCAAACCATTTAATTATATATTTTCAAAATTAGCGCTTGATATATAATTAAATACAGTACATTTCTGGTTTTAATTAATTAATAACATCATTAAAAAACTATTTCTAATAAAACTCCAACAAGTCTTTACAATTCGTCTGTCTTAAGTGAATAAATAATATTCTATCTGCCCTTAATCTGACTTTTATCGTTTTGAGATAAATCTAATTGTTGGAAAAAAAAAACCCATTATCAGTTTTATTACCTTTCTGTCTAGTCTACGTATATTTACCTAGACTCCTTGCTTATGGCGAAAAGAATATCTCTATGATAGGAAAACCACCCAATTAACAGTTTTATTTCCTTTATTTATTTTAGATTTATAGTAAAGTGATAAATAAACCTAGTTATGGAAAATTCCTTATTCCATTATTAGTTATAATAACTTCAAGTTTAGATAACATCTACTTCCATAGCTGCTCTCTTTATAGTGGAAAGTTGGTTTTAATAATGTTAGGTCATAATTAGCCCATTGTTGATCCCATATAAATTTTGACCTTCTATATATATATATAATGTATATTATATATATATATATATATATATATATATATATATATATATATATATATATAATGTATATATAATGTATATATTATATATATAATATTTATATATATATATATATATATATATATATATATATATATATATACTGTGACAAAATTCTTCGTCATTATGAGAATATTGCTGGATTTCCGCGATTTTCTACAGTGGGTTTTGTTAATGTATTTATTTATTTATTTGATGATTTTATAAATTAACATCAAGTAACATTAGTTATTTTACTAAGCGAGAATATCTATATGCCAATATGCCATAAAGTATCCTAACCTCCCCCCGCCCTTTTTCTATACTCCATCCCCGTGGATCACATCTAATTTGCTAAAATCCCTGATTACTAATTGATTTCGTCAACTGGAGTAACTGGAGTTTTTAAATATGAACTTCCTAAAAAAATCCCGGTGCCTTCTCACTTCCCTTTTATTAATATGGTTACATCCTTTAGAGATTGGCTTTAGCAAGTATTAAGTTCCTAATTTCAGAAAAACTATCTCGGTTCAATTTCCCTATCTTTTTTACTTTGCCCCTATTTCACCCGTAAAGGATCAAATTAAGTAACCAAAACATTCTCCACATAACAACATTGTTTTAGAAATTATTTTACCAAAACAATCGTTTTAAATAACTAGTGATAAATATGCATAGTAAGAGGGACTTATATAGCCGCCATATTAAATCAAATGGCCAGCCGATTTTTAAATCCTTTTACAAACGTTGTTTATATCATTAAAGGAAACTAACTTCCGTATTTCAAGGTTCAAGTTCAATTGGTTTTGGAGATATCGCCAAGTCGAATTCAACATATAATGACCACCATATTGAATCAAGATGGCGGAAAATAACAGATTTCTTATATGCACCTGGGTGATGAGAGAAACCTCTCTGAAAACTTTCAGCTCTGTGGCTATCTCAGTTCTTGAGATAGAATTACTGTGATTAAGTAAATGACAGCTATATTGAACCGTAAAAGCGGATCGTAAAAAGATTTTTAGCGAGCAGGGGGTAAGGGGAACCTTCATGCAACATTTCAGCTCTATAGCTCAACACCCTTCCTCAGTCCTTGCCACCTTTGCAGATGACAAGGCAATCCTATCTGTCCACCAAAACCCTCAAATTGCCTCAAATAACACCCAAAATCATCTTCTCCTTCTCGAACCTTGGCTAAGAAAATGGAGGATCCGGAATAACGAAGAGAAAAGTGAACATGTCACTTTTACTCTTCGTCATAGCACCTGTCCCCCAGTCATTCTTAATCAAGTCCTCATTCCACAATCCAACACTGTCCGTTACCTTGGCCTTAACCTCGATAGACGACTCACCAGGCAACATCACACAAAAACTAAACGAACGGACATCTCAAGACGATACAAGTTGCTGCTTCGTCTTCTGGATCATAGGTCTAAACTTACTTTAAATAATAAACTTCGCATTTACAATGTAAACCAGCTTGGACCTACGGTCTAGAAGTATGGGGTAGCACCAAGCCTTCCAACTCCCGTCGAATTCAAGCCATAAATTTCACCAATCCTTATCCAATCACACCAGTCCTTTAGTTGAAATCCTTTCCTCCCAAACCATCCCAGATGACCCACCTCTCCGCTTGAGGAGTCGGTGGCCCAGAGACTTACTAAGAATGTGATTATTTATTGAAAATGATTAATTATTGAAAATTACTTTTATTATTATTCCTAATTTATATTATTGTAATCATAATTTTAATCCTCATGCCTAAAGGAGTAGTCAATGGACTACTACCTTTCTCAAGTAATTCAATGCCCGAAAAAAACTTGCATCAACATCATTAACACTTTTACAACATTGATATATGTAGTTGTGCTACTCAATAAAGTGGAAAAAAAAAAAAAAAAAAAAAAAAAAATAGCTATTGCCGTTCTAGAGATACTGTGTGGTGGCCGAGTGAGTGAATGGTTTTTGGCTTTTATATACATAGATTGTAAAGATATAAACCTATTGTCGGATTGAAAAATCCTTCCATTATCAGGCATATACCCTCAGCTAACTATTGTAATAGTAAATTGATATATCTAACAATGATGGAAGTTAATTAAATTTGTGCTATGTAGTAATTGTAAGGATTAAAGAAAATAAATATTTTAATCTTACATTTACTTTAAATTATCTCTCAAGAAACTTTTTTCCTTTAAGGCTTCTCATAATAAAACTTACTATGCAATTTCATTTATCAGTTCCATTTCAACGCAGTAAACAAAATATCGTCCAATAGGTTTGGTACTAAATAAAAGCCCTTGAAGCGCAGATTAAGCGTATACATAGAGTTGTTTATATTTTCTACGTACAAATAGATAATATTTTTGAAATCAAATCAAACTTAGATAAAAATAATTAAATAGATCCTATTTTGCATGTATACCTACTAGCATTTAAACTGCGTTGGTTGGGTATTTTAAACCTATTAAGTTATGTATAATGAAGTCCTGACCAAGTTTCTATGAAGCCTTTGAAATAGATAATATTTACTGAAGGGAGAAAACTTTTGAAGGCTAGTATTTATATAACATTTTAAAATTTGTAGTTTTTAATATAAAATTCTGTTTATTCCTTTTTTTTACATTTTACATTCTGGAAATCTAACATGCTCAGAAAAAGCTATCTTATAATAAATGTATGTTTAAACCATTGAATTAAAGTACCGTCCGAAATATCTTGACGGAAGAATTTACCGTAATATATTTTTACATAGAAATTCTTTGTATTTTCATACACAGCTTTCGAGTATATTTAATAGGTATGGTATTTATTTTTTACCTCAATTCTTTATTCTTTACCTTCTCATGGGCTATTATGACATCATTTCATCATCATATATACTCCATTTTTTAAAAAAAATAAAAACACGTAAAAGTAATTTTTTGAAAAGGGAAATCTGTATTCTTTTATAACTCTTTGAATTTCTCAATGTATAAAATGAAAAAATGAACTAAAACATGAATAAATATTTAATTTCTAGGAATTTCTTCTACCGCAAACCCAAAAGTTGAAGCGATATTTTCTTTAACCATACCTCAAAAACATCCCCAATGGGCTAAAAAATCTCTATTTTCTGTTAGATTTTTCTCGAGAAAAAAAACCACATTCCTTTATTTATATTTTTTAAATAAAAGGGTAAAAAATGGTTTATCTTTTGCCACGAGTGAATGAAGTGAAACATTTTGGTTTATTCCCCCCCCCCCCACTTCAGCATTCAAATTCTCTTTCTCTCTTGAATCCGATGATTTAGTGAAGTTTATTTTTTTTTTCATCTTCTTCTAAAGGGTTTTTGTTTGGAAGAAGAAAAGTTTAACCACAAGTGTTCAGTTATTTGGATTGTTTGAATGTTTTTAATAAAAAATGTAAATCAAAACTTCAAATGTTAATTTATTTTTAGCCTTTCTAAAACATCAATAGCTTTTAATGAAAAAGTAATGAAAAATTCGATAATGTATGTAATAAATATAATAGATAAGGGACCGTCGCAGCGAGTGACTAGCGTTCTTGCCTGAAACTAAGGTCGTAACATCAACAACATATCTGGTAAGTTCGAATCCCAGAGAGATGAGACATTCTTTACACCGATGATCACATAGAGTGGGTGAGTAAAGTGGCCGAATCCTCCGTTCTGTAATGACCTAAGGTTGTGTTGATCGAGACTTAATAGAAAGAGAAAAATAAATAAACAAAAATAATTAATATAATTTACAATTTTGCCAATCAAATGTATCCTCTCTCTGTCTCTTTCTCCATACACACACACACATATACATACACACACACACACACACACACACACACACATATGTATATATATATATATATATATATATATATATATATATATATATATATATATATATATATATATATATATATATATATATATATGATTTTTTCGAGAAAAAAAAAATATTTTCAATGTTTTAAAATTAATGGTAAAGACTCTTTTTTTAATTTCCGGATTCTAAAACATGAAATGAAAATATATTTTTTCCTGGGGTTCTTCGTCTTCTTTAAATGATTTATTTTATAAAGATTTTTTCGGATTGTGAAATAAATGCTAATATAATAATCTGGTCTGGCTAAGTTGTGTGGGACATACCTTCCTCACGTTCTATTATTCGACTAATGGGCCCATAAGATTTGGATCTGTTTCGATTACCAGTGGGGTGACACTTATTTTTATGCTATTTTTAATGTGCGCAGAGGGTTGAAATTATTACGGTAGCAGCAAACTATGACCGACAATCATAATTTAATAAAAATCGGACCATAAGTTTTTAAAATTAAGTGGTTCACAAAATTGTTGACCGACAGACGAACGGAACTAAAACAGATTTCTATCTTAGAATATTTGAAAGCTCAGAGATAAAAAAAAAATACGTTTTTCTCAACAATTGCATTGCTTCCGTTACTTTCGGTATGCTCATCAACCCATATTTAGACTAGGCAGATCTTAAAATGTAAATTAAATATATACTAGTAATGTAAATCAACACGAGTGAATCAAATCACACGAGTCCAATTATCTCGGAATGTCGGAAACAGATATGGGTGGTTCTCAGACTACAGGTAATGACAAATAACAAAAGGACACAAGTCAAAATGCTCTGAAAATTAATACAATAATTTTTTTAAATTAAATATTGCGTTTTATTAACTATTCTCTAGTATTGAATGCATGTATTTATAACTTTTATCCATACACTTATTTAAGGTAAATATATTAAAAAAAAATGTTAAAATCCTATTTCTGGACATCCATGGTAATTACAGTTTTACCACTTCTTAACATATTTTTATAGCCGAATATTATTAAATACGTTGTTAAAGCATATTTATGGTAGAAATAATTTATCTAAAAAATAAAATAAAATTATAGCACTATGTGCAATTTGAAGAGTGTGGACATGAAAATTGCCTGTAGTCTGAGAACCACCCATATATGTCCAAGAATTTTTTATATCGGAGACATAAAAAAATTTACGTTCTTCAGCATTGCTTCCTTTACTTTCGGTAAGCTCGAAATCAATACAACTGAAATCGGCTAATTCGTATTGTACGTGCCAGAGAAATTTCCTTAAGGGTGGTAAGAGGTGGCTCTTAATCTTGGCCTGGCACGTATAATATGAATTTACCCTAAAATCAACACATAATTAGACTTGGCATATTTTAAAATGTGAATTAAAAATATTATTAAATATATAGTTACTAACAATGTAAATCAACACGAGTCAATCAATCACACGAGTCCAATAATGTTGGTATGTCTGAACCAGATATCTGTCCAAGAATGTTTGAAATCAGAGACATCAAAAATCGTTTCGAATAATTACAATGCTTCCTTTACCTCCCGCAAGTTCAGAAGCGAAAGGAAATAAATTTTGTTTTGTTTTTAGGGTTCGTAGGCTAAACGAAGACCCTTATAAATTCCTCCCAAAGTACCCCAACAAATTTGAAACTTTGTAATTATGTTTATGTCTAAAAACCTAAACTCAGGAAAAGTTTAGGGTAACTACATCCCTATAAAACTAGAGGTTGGTACTGACTGGTGAAGGGCTGACCTTATTACGAGCGCACCACAAGTTCTTAATCTCTCATATCTCTGTCAATACATCAATCGTATTTTTTAGAAATAAAATATCTTGCTAATTTACTGACCGGTGGGAGCCAGCGTGGTCGAGGTGCTCAAGGCATTCGCCTAGTTATCAATGAATAGAGGCGAATCAAGGTCGTGGGTTCGATCCCTCTCCGTGCTGCTATGATTTAAATAGCTCACTAATGACCACACCATACCCGCTTCGGCGGTACAATGTACAGGTATGATGTGGGAAGTGGCTGGCACTCTCCATCACGGTGTTAGTAAAATGGGTCCAATGTGGCCTGATAGCTAGGTTCGAACAAGTGGTTCATCCTTCCCGTCTAACCAAAACTACTGCTACTACTGACCGGTGCAGGGCTGACCTTATTAAGAGCGCATCACAAGTTCTTAATCTCTCTATCCCTGTCAATATTTCACTCGTATTCTCAATAAAAAAAAAATAAAAAAATATATCTTGCTAATATACTGACTGAAAAACTCACCTTCTCGTTTAAATCGGAAATAAATTTTCCCGAATCTTTCCACTTTCCATCTTCTAAATCTGTTTGAATGATTGGCTAAACGTCTGTTATAGATTAGTGGAGGAAAGTATTTTTACCCTCTCCCGTACTCTTCGCCTGTTAAAGTCGTGGAAAGCGATAAAATAAAGTTTAGGCTAAAGTCCCCACCGCTTATTCTTCAAGCCCTTGGGAAAGTTTATTTCAGGGATGGGGAAATAGGCTCTCCTCCCCTTCTCTAAAAAGAAATAAAAACTGTTAGAAAAAAAAGCGATAAAAAGCAGAGGAAAAGTGTTAAGAAAACTTTTCTTTGGAAAGGATTTATCGAACTACTCGGGTATATTTGATGGATAATTTTTTTCCTCTCTTATCTTTCGTCATTTCCTCTCTGTTCTGTGGATTTTGTACTTTTTTTTTGTTTAAAATTTTATTTTTTCTTCTTTAACTGATAATATTTTTTTTTTAAATGTCAAAGTTAAGTTATACTATTATTATTAGTGTAATAAATACATGAAAGAAAAACAGATTGGTTTAAAAGCCAAACTTTTTCCATTCCCTAAAAAAGTATGAAATTACTGCTCAATTATTTCTTGACCTTAATTATTTACCTGATATTTATTAAGGAATCGGTTAGGCTTTTCAGCTGCTTTTAAATATTCTTGTTTCAGCCAATATGAAAAACATGAAAGTTCTGTCGTTAAGTACTCGATAAAATATAAAATTTAAAAATATAAAACACGTTAGTATAACATTGCACTAAAAGAGGAGTTAAAATTAATTTGTTATATAAAGTTTCAGCTTTCTAGGTAATCTGGAAGTGGGTTAAATAAAGATTAAAGGATATTTCTTTGACAATCTATGTAAGCTAATAATTAAATTGTAAAAATTCAAAAGTTTTATTTAAATTACTACGTTCCACATTAAATTTGAGAATTACATTTACTGCCGAGCGAAGCGAGACAGTAAATATTGCCAAGGTAAAGAAAAAACACTTCACAGTCGTGTAGCATATGCTATTATTTCCGTGGTATAGCGGACAATGAAAAAACATTAAATATTAATCAATAATCAATATTATAATAATAACATACTTAAGATTAAAAAAAAAGAAACCTTAAAAAGAGGTTACACTATATCAAAAGATAAATAAAACGCATTGACATCTAGCAGATTTTAAGCATATCTACAAAGATTACAGGCTAAAACGGAAGTTTGATAACTACCAGCAAGAAAGAAAGTTGTTTTTTACATCCTAGGACGTAAAAAAAATTTTTAAGTCCACGTAATGAAAAAATGGATTTTAGCTGTTTTTTAGGCTCTAAAGTTACTATTTCACAGCCTACGGAAAAAAAATAATTTTTATATCTCAACATGAAACATGAAACATCTTAACATGAGATTGAGTCTTGTAATATTTTCCTTAGTAGTAGTTTAAACGCATTATTGTTTCACTATCGTTTTCTGAACGTTTTTTTTTTTTAAATAAAAACACAATCAGACTTTACATTATTTTGGCTATATTTCTAATATTAGAAGACAGACGCGATACTTACATATCTTTATTATAACATGTAACTTATTTAACGGAAACACGTATGTATATATATATATCCAGTTACATGTTTTCCTTTTTATATATCTACTGGAATTTATGTCTTTAAATCCTAGTTAATAATTTATGTATTCCATGGTTTAAATAATGTTTTATGTATAAACTATAAGAGGGTAAAAAAATATTCTGTGAAAATCGAAGAAATAATGTTTTATAACCAAGAACTAAAGTTTAGAGGAATAATTTTTAACTAAATATGAGGTATATACATATAATGGCTAATGGTCTGATTCTAATATGCTAACAAATCATTATGTATAAATGTTTATGATATATTCTTAAAGTTTAGCTTATTTAAGAAATATTAACAATAAAATATATATATCTTAGGTATAATATTATTTGTTATTTAAGAAATAACAGAAAATCTTTCTCACTCCTTTTTTTAAAAGTAGCAATAAACTCTGAATACATAAAAAATAATATATATTTTATTGTTGTATTAAGAAAAGAAAGTTATGTATTATTTTTTTACCCCACAACGATCTTTATATATCCTAATAAAACAAGAAAGAAAGGCCAAACATTTCTTATTTTTCTGTTCTTTCGTTCCATATTATCTCTGTTGAATAATAAGAAGACTCATTAAACTAGTAATTTAGAGCGTGAACGATGAAAAGTAATAATTCTCAAGAGGATATTAAGGGTGATTTAGAAAGGAGCTGCTTCAAGAAGCTTTAAGAGAAATAATATGGCTCGAATAACAACCTTCTTAGTTGGCCACATTGAAATACTCCCAGAATATTCCTTAGAGGATTGTGGTACTTTTACAAGGAAATAGCTTAATGAGCCGTATGACGAACTTTACTTTTATCAAGTTAAATTGTTTACTTAGCGGCTTCACTCAGATTAAGTTAGGCAAATTAGAATACATTTTTAGGCTCTTTAGAATAAAGGAAAAAGTGTATGAACTTTAGATGGAGAGATTTAAACAAGAGTGTGAGGCAAATTGGAATACATTTGTAGGCTCTTTAAAATAAGAGAAAAAGTATGTGAGCTTTAGATGGAGAGATGTAATCAAGTGTGTGAGGCAAACTAGAATACATTTGTAGGCTCTTTAGAATAAGAGAAAAAGTATATGATCTTTAGATGGAGAGATATAAACAAGAGTGTGAGGCAAATCAGTATACATTTGTAGGCTCTTTAGAATATAAGAAAAAGTATATGAACTTTAGATGGAGAGATATAAACAAGAGTGTGAGGCAAATTAGAATACATTTGTAGGCTCTTTAGAATAAGAGAAAAAGTGTATGAACTTTAAATGGAGAGATAGACAAAAGTGTGAGGCAAATTTGAATTCATTTGAACGCTCTTTAGAATAAGAGAAAAAGTATGTGAACTTTAGATGGAGAGATATAAACATGAGTGTGAGGCAAATTAGAATACATTTGTAGGCTCTTTAGAATAAGGGAAGAAGTATTTGAACTTTAGATGGAGGTATATAAACATTGGTGTTGCTAGATACATAGATGGATCCATTTATTACCAATAATATATACTTTTACACGTTACATTATTTTACCTGTTGGTAAATCGGCCTAGGCCGTGGAAAACCCTTAGGGGTTTATAGTGTTGCTAGTTGCTATTATTTAGCCATCACGTGGCATTGCTACTGCAGTGCTACCTAGAAGACGCGTGGCTTTTTGCAATGCACATTTGCACGAATGGCTTTTAAGAATACGTTGGCTTTGATTGTTGAAGAAATGAATGAGTACTTACTTTGCATCTCAAGACTTTATGAGAAAGTTGCCGAAAGTACTCTAATGGACTCTTATTCAGGTACAAGTAGCTTTTAAGAAGAAGTTGCAATGTAGTAGGAGCGTTTGAGTACATACTTGACATTGAGAGACTTCACATTGAGTACTTACTTGACAATAAAGAAGTGCCAAAAAAAACGCCCAATAAATAGCTTAAGTATGTGCTTTCAGCACACATAAAGGGTCATAGGCAATTAATAAATAGGACGAGTTCGTTAACCAGCATAATCGGCCCAAGCCTTATCAAGGTAGTGGGCATTTAAAATTTGTTTCGGCTAACATTTGAACTATTTCTACCCCTCAAGCTTCCCCTTGTTTTTAAGGGATGATTATTTGGGGCTTCCCTGTAATTTTCCTGTGATACAGACAGACGGAAGGACAAGCGAAAAAAGTATAAAGGCCCTCGTTTTTGGCTGCAGACCCTGAAAATGTGGTTATGACCTTAAACGCTAGATCTTCAGTTTAAAACTACGAATATATAGCCTTTACCACAACACCTATCTTACTGCATAGTTGAAGACTAGACGTAGAAACTCTTCTGATAATACGTACGTATACTGAGACGGATTCTGAGATTCGACGATTCTCGATTCGATTCACATCTTCTCATGAAGGATTAAATTTTCAAATTGTAAATTTGATTCCTACGCCTAAATATGGTGATGTATAACTTAGCCTGTCAATTCTGACTTAACAGGTATTGGGTATAATTTTCATTCTTTTTAATCTTGGTAAGACTTCATTTTCACTTGCATTCTGTCAAGTCCAAATAAGCCGACCAACTATAAACTGGTGGACTAAAAAGCGTCTAAATCGAGATAGATAATATAATTGAAGATGTGGTCTATTAACTATATGTAAGAGAATGATGGGTAAGGGATGATGAATTTACAGCGCTGGATGGTTTACTGGTGAATCAAGCAAGTGCCATGTCTAGTGTCAGACACTCTGTAACGTGATTTATTGAAACCGTCACACATGTCCTAGATGTTTGATGTTTCTACGTCTTTGCTCAGCCTCCTAAACCATTCTGACGTTTCATTCAGATTCAGAATGCAATGCATTATCTATCTTCTCATGCATTATAAATCAAACGTAACTGTGTTATTAACATTGACTTATAAATTTGACCTAAATTTATTTCTTAATTTAACCTGATAACAAATATATTATCTCCACTAATGGCAATCGTTGAGTTATAATAAAGGAAATGCTCAACTGAATGCTTGGATAGTAAATACAGATCGTCGTGCACTGTTTACCCATCCGGAATTAGGCAATTGTGGTGGAATTTAGTATCTATCCTATACAACTTAAATACCTAGAGATACTTCGCAAGACCACAGTATTATGTATTGAAAGCGTGCATACCAATTGCTCTAGGGCTCTAGATATTTCAAAAATGGAATTATTATTCGTGAATAGTATGTTTGGTTTATAATTTAATTTGTTATAAGCGTTGGATATATTACAATACATAAGCAGTGTAAGTTCAATATCAAATTTTGTTTCGGGGTTGAATGTGATTGTAGAAATTATAACAATTATTTATTGTTGTTGTATCATTTTAATTCTTGGAGTTATAATAACAAACTCTTGTAAGTATTACTCTAAATACTTTGGGTATCCGTGGTTAGCATCTTCTGAGGGAGATCACGTTTAGAAATGGTATTAATCCGGGTGAACCTATTGCTGGTGGAGTTGGTCATGATGTGAAAAACTCACCATATTGTTTAAAATAATCCATGCAAGGGGTTAGAAATGTTAGAATTACATCATCTCAGTCATGGACTCGGAAAGGTTTAGACTCATCATACTGTTTAAAATATTCCATGGAATGGGTTAGACTCGTTGATGTCACATAATCTCAGACATGGACTCTGATAGGTTTAGATTCATCATACTCAACTCATCATGCTGTTGAAAATGATCCATGCAATGGGTGAGAAACGTCGTAATTACATAATCTTAGACATGGACTCTGTAAGGTTTAGACTCATCATATTGTTTAAAATATTCCATGGAATGGGTTAGACTCGTCGATGTCACATAATCTCAAACATGGACTCTATAAGGTTTAGACTCATCATACTGTTTTAAATAATCCATGCAGAGGGTTAGAAACGTCGGAATCACATAATCTCAAACATGGACTCTATAAGGTTTAGACTCATCATACTGTTTTAAATAATCCATGCAGAGGGTTAGAAACGTCGGAATCACATAATCTCAAACATGGACTCTATAAGGTTTAGACTCATCATACTGTTTTAAATAATCCATGCAGAGGGTTAGAAACGTCGGAATCACATAATATCATCAAACATGGACTCTATAAGGTTTAGATTCATATTGTCAATAGTCTTATCAATGCCTAAATATTGTTTTTTGACCGATATTTTTTTAAAAACTCATCAATCCTGAAAGACAAAAGAAGATATTTCAAACTAGTATTGATACAAAGTAATGTAGAAATGAAGTTTTTATAAATTACTCAAATACATACAGAGGAAAATGTCAAACTCAATAGTTTAGAAAGAGTTAAAGTGAATTCAAATTTATACCTTGCAACATATACAGTCAGTAGTGATAATGCATAAAAGTTTGGAAGGGTTAGAATTCAATTTAGAATTTGCACTCCCGTTGGCTACCACCCTAATGAAATAACTTATATCCAAGTTGAGGAAGAAGTTTGAAATGTTTTTGGCTTTTTACCAGAATTTTTGTCATCCAATTGTAATTTACCTTTTCATTTCTTTTAATAAAAGAAGAGTGCACTACTATCTCCTGCCTTGTTTTTTGAACTAACACATACCATACTGGACTGTGGCTTTACTTAGAACTCTTCAATTCTAATCTGAAAAACTAAATTATAATTATTATTTTTGAACACTACAATAGATTTAAAAAAAAAATGTCTCGATTTCCGTTCTTTTCAAAAAAAAAAAATAAAATAAAAATAAAAAATAAATAAAAAAATACATTGCACTTTTTTGAAACTTACTTTAACTGGTCCAATTTTCTTCAAGATTATTTTAGAATGAAAGACGTGTAGTTCGATAATCAAACAACGTCTTCACACAAACAAATTGTAATTAACAGTTGGCTTGTTCTAAAGAAGCCTTCTTAAAGTAATCTACAAACAAAGTAACAGTCTTAAACTTAATGTATAAAATAATGGAACATTAGATTGTAAAACAATTAAAACAATAATTTTTTTAAAAAAATGAATATCTTGTGGTTACTGAATGACTTTAAAGTTACTAGTGAAAGAATTTTGAATAAACAGGTCAAGTTTACTCAGATTGGAGAAAAACACAGTCGAGAATCGAAAATGTTTTTTAATACATATTTTATCATATGATAAAACAAACATTTGTACAAAATTTGAACATCCAATTAGTTTCCTCAGACTCTTGAAAATTACAACTTGAACATTTTTTTTTTTCAATGAAAGTGGATATACTAGAGAAATTTATTCGAGCATAAAAATATCTTCTTGCCATTTGCTTTCATTTAGTTTTTAACGACGTTCCCCCAACTACTAGTTTTAATAGAAAAGATGACATCGTAATATGTCTCTTTACACTATAAGCAGATTCACTTTATTTATTCTACTATTTCCTCCAATCCAATTTTAACTCGAAAAAGAGGAAATAAGAGGTGGAAAAAAAGAGAAATAACTCTCGTTTTCTTATGCTTTCTTATTAAAAGAGATTGTGGGGGGCTAACTCTGAAGAGTATTAGGGAAGAAAGTAGGTGAAAACTTTATTACCTAACATAGATTAAAGCTATCTATAGAGAAGACTTCATTAAATTCTTGAAAAGAATGAGGAGCCAGTCTGTCCTTCTAAAGACTCTGAGATATTCCCTTACGATAGAAAATTCAGGAGGTCCTTTGGTTTCACAAGGAAACCCAACCTCTAGAAGGCTATAAAGTTAAATTTAAACTCTTAAATGGTTATAAATTTCATTCTATTTTAACTCCGAACTAAAAGCAACCTCATTTCTAGCTTGCTCTTCATTTAGCTGAGTGAGAATGTATAGTGGTCTCGACCTAACAGCAATTTCAATCTCGGAATATCTTTTACTCCTAGTTTTAGTTTTTTGGGAATTCTTATTAGAAAACTGATAATTGCTATAATAAATATTTAGAGTTGTTAGGTACGTAAAAAGGAGTTACAATTTTAATATTGCATGTTACAGCATATTTGCAACATAACTCTTAAAAAATTATAGTATGCAGGTTTTTTAAAATAGGGTTTTGGTTCTATGCTTCTGAGCTTACCGAAGGTAACTGAAGCTATGTGACCCTTTGAAGAACGAAATCATTTTTTTTGTCGTCGATTTCAAAAATTCTGAAGATAGATATCCGTTTCGGACGTCAGAGAACATTTTTGTTCTCGTGTCTGTCCTTCAACATTTTTGCGAAACATCATATCTAAAAAAACTACTTTTCCGTTTTTAATGAAATTTGTATGGTAGGTCATACTTAGCCTATTGTTAGTCCCATATAAGTTTCAAACTTCTGCCTGTATTTAATATTGAATAAAAATAAGTTTGATCCCACTGGGAATCGAAACAACAATGTTTTTTTTAAAAAAAATCCTATATCTCTAAAAGTACTAATCCAATTTTAAGATTTTAAGGAAATTTGGATGGTTTGTCGAAAGTAGCCCACAAGTTGGTCCCACATTAATTTCAACCACCTACCTGTGTAAATTTGATATGACTTAAAAATAAGTGTGGTCTCACTTGGAATCGAAATCATTCCAAATCTCATTTGACCATTTAACCAATAATACGTCAAAATGTATGTGCCATACATTTTGACATCCTATATTTTTCTAAACTTCTAGCTTTATCTCTTTGATGTTACCATCTTAAAATTAACGCTTTTGTAGTTTTTTATAGTCACCATCATTAAAAATTATATTTTAATCGTGTTATCTCTATTTGACTAAATCAATTTTTTTAGTTTCCTCAAAAGTGTAAATACTTTCGCTACTTTCTTCTTCTTCATTTATATATATATAGGTAAAATATCTGAGTAAATAGTTTTGCAAAGGGACTGTGAGATATCGGAGGCTTGGAGATTTAACCTGTTTTTTTATTCCTTTTTATTTCTCTCCATCCAGGGATGGTTTATACGGGTTGCTCAATGTAGCGTGGAAATGCCTGGGATAGGTTAGGAAAGGTCGAGAAGCCGAGGCTTATTTAGGTAAAGCCAAGTGCCGTTGGACCTATATAGAAGCCAAAGGTAGTTAAATATCTAGGGTTCAGTAGGTTTATGCTCAGCCCTTACAGATAGACTTAATCCTGATACACTTTGTGTTGAGCTTATCTTATCTTATTTAGGCTCAACTTCTCTCTCCATTTAGTTATCAATTAGTCACGTGATAACATTTTATGATCTGTAAATATTTTAACAATTAATTAACGAAAGACCGTCAAGTCTTTGATGTTCTTATCTTTGTCAAAGGAGTATACAAAATGTATTGGATATATTTTTACGTAAATAAATCATTTATATTTATTTGGTCTCGGTTGGGAGGGATATAATTGTTAATAACGATTTGTAGCTTTGGGTTGGCGGCATCAAGGTTAAGAAGTTAAATTGAGACCAAATAATTATAAATGATTTATTTATTAGTATTATTATTAGTATAAAGAGAGATTTACTGATGAAAGATGAATATATTTTAAAAACTTATTTCGCTAAAAACTTAAAAAATGTATAACGCTTCGAACACTTGAAAATAATTTCCCCCCTTTGTTCCCCTTTATTCAATTAATGAGTGCGATGATTTGGAATATCAGTATTTTAAAATAACACATGAAATTTAAATCCACCTTTATAAGCTCATATAATATATTCTTTGTTTTCCTCTTTTGTTGTTTAATATGAAAACAGATCAAATTTAAACTCTTTAATAGTTCGAATACTTTAAATTTTAAATATTTTTAGATGATATAGTTTGCTCAATTTTTACTTTTTACTTTCTCATATAAAGAGAAAGTATTGAGATGGCGCGAAAATTCGATTTTGAGATTTTGATGGATTTACACGTTTTGAGGTCCCCTGAGTCCAAAAAAGTGGTTTTTAAAAAATGTCTGTCGTCTGTGCAGACGCCTGGAGCCTAAACTACTGGGCCGATTTTGAAGCAATTTTTTTTTTAAGCAATTTTTTTTCTGGCATACATGTTCAGAAAAATCATACCCCGAGGCGAAATCGAGAAATTAATTTTAGCTCCAAATTTAGGGGTGCTACCCCCCAAAAACTATGAAAAAACGTGAAAAAAAAATTATTTCTCGAAAACGGTTCCGACGATTTTGATTAAAAAATTATAAAATATAGTCCATTTAAATACGAATCCAACGATATAAGCCGTTTTCCCGGGAAAAATCTAGTTCCTGAGAAAAAAGCTTAAAACGCGGACCGAGAGAGCCCGGGTTCGATTCCCCGCCCGGGAGAAGTTATTTTTATGATACATTTTAATGAAATGCTCAATAATAATTAAATTTACATACGAAATCTAATAAATAGAAAACACTGGGCTAAATAATTATGAACTCGTATATGAGAAAGTTTGTCTGAGTTGTCGCGGACCGATTTTTTTAGATATACTTTTGCTCAGCATTTAATAAAAGATTTTATATAATATTTTTTGTTTAGCAACTCAGATATTTTTTTTATTCATGAGCTTGAATCTAGTCTGAAACATTTAAGATACAATTCTAGTTTTTGTTGTTTTTAAAAATATATGCTCAGACGTGTAACACAACTAGTTCTCATATTATGTGAATAGTAAAAAACTTGTTGTGTAAATATCTACATATTTATTTACGTACATAATGTCAATACACCTAGATATTAAAGGTGGAATTGTGCATGTGACATGTGACATGTCTATTTTTTGTTTTGTTTCCAAGATTTTATTTTTTAGTAAAGAAAACATTATAAAAATATGTTTTAATAACTGCTTTAAAACAATTCATTATCAAGTGAATTGTTTAAATTGGTTGTTATGACCTAAAAATTTAAGCGAAAAATTAAAAAAATTCGTATGTATTGATCGTTTTATAAATATTTCTAATTTAGAAGAAGAATTTCAGAGAATTTAGTGATAAAGCTGCATGTATATTACTTATGGTTACGTTGACTCTAAATAAACTTATTGTGATTTCCATTATTTTAGTTCCTTTTTAAAGAATTATCAAAATTACTATTAATAGAAGTAGAAGTAGAAAAGGTACTCAAGCAAGTTAAGCTATGGCTTAATGTTAAAATTAAGACAACCTTGAACCCCTCCGCCCTCCAATAATGCTAGGACTGCAAAATAAAGTCAGAACAAGTCAAAGTCGGTATATATATATATATACATATTACTACATATTTATTAAATAATTTTAAAAGCCTCCACAGTTAAGTTATAGCTTTTTTGTTAGAGGGTTACCTATGACTTTAAACGAATTTTATTTTAAACTGTCATTCTTCAAAATTTATGGCTCAGGTCCCGTCTAAGTAGACCGAAATGAGTGACAATAAAAGTTCATATATATATATATATATATATATATATATATATATATATATATATATATATATATATATATATATAAAGTGAGTGATAATATTAAACAAGATAGAATTGCACTTATGCATTTTTTTTTTTTATCTTAGTCAGTATTCTGTGTGGAGGTGAGAATATCATCAATTAAATTGTTTACCATCCATCATCCTACCTGTCTCTTTTGTTACACCCCTCCTCCCCTCCCCCCCCCCCCCCCCCCTCTGGTGTTGACAAGCATGTAGGTATTTATATCGCTTTTCAGTTGGTTAAGAACATTACATTTTGATAAATATGATTAGCGTTGCTATTCTTTATAATAAAAAAAGGTTTTCTTATGTGGCATCTCTCATGGCAGTTCTCAGTCGGTTGTTTTTAATAGCTTATAGCTAAGTCCTTTTTTAACAGATTATGTCCTGCAAACGTACTTAGCCGACTACATATTCTTAATAGGCACTAAAAGATTAACTTGTACACACAATTCTAGCTTGATGTTAGTCTTTTTTATGCACTTTATCTCCTGGACTACCAGGATAATCTATTCTTCAGCAGAGATACTATTACAATTTAACCTTTTTTAGGGTTTCGTTGGTAAAACCAAAAAAAGAAACCCTTATAGTTTCGTTCCTGTGTCTGTCCGTCCGTCTGTCACTCTGTACGGTTCCAATAACTTTTGAATCAAAAGAGATAAAAACATGAAACTTTCCAGTATTATAAAACGTTTTGACGCGCACACAGGAAAAATATAGCGAACTCAAAATTATCACCTGTTCAAATTCAAAATGGTGGATAATTCACGTCACGCGAAAAAAATATTTTTTTAAAGTTTTGAGTGGGATATCAAATGAAAGGTATTGAAGAGTAGATTTAAAAAACATAAGACACTTGTGGAGATAATTTTCCACGCCAGTTTATCAAAATTTTACGTCCCCCCCCCCTCCTAAAACTATATTTCCACTGTTTCTAAAAATATGCAAAATGTGCGTTCTGCTGGGCATAGAGAAGATAAGAATAATAATTCGATTTTATTAACTGGGAATCCAAGATGGTGGCTAATTGCTGTCACAAGAAAAAAAAGATTTTTTTAAAATTTTAAGTGAGGTATCAAATGAAAGGTATTGAAGAGTAGATTACAAAAATATATACCTCCTGTTGAAAGCGTTTTATTTTCTCCGCCATTTTGTCAAAAAAATCAACATTTTGCGTGTTCCGCTAAAACTATATTTCCGCTGTTACTAAAAGTAGAAAAAAATATGAAAAATGTGCGGTCTGCTGGGCCAAAGAAAAAATAAGAATACCAATTTGACCTGATTAACTGGAAATCCAAAATGGTGGTTAATACCTGTGACGGGGAAAAAAATATTTTTTTTAAATTTTGAGTAGGGTATGAAAAAGGTATTGAAGAGTAGATTACAAAAATATATAACACTTGTGGATAGTGTTTAATTATCCGCGCCATTTTGTCACAAAACATCTAAATCTTGCCCCCCCCCCCTCTTACTAATTTCATGTTTACAACCCCACGAAACCCTTTTTACGTGAGACTTCACGCACTATTAATTTATTTTAAAGTAGTATAGTTATTTGGTTTTTATTATTGATTATAAGATATCAATTTTTTATGTTTAACAATAAAATTATTAGTGCTCGTATAGAAATAATTATCAAAAAGACATTTTTAAAATTTTTATTTTATTGCGATTGGTAAAGTAATATTATAGTGGAGGGTTTGTATGTACACAACACTGTTCTAATATTTGATAATTGTACTTTTTTTAGTACAACAGTGAGGGAGAACTCTATGTATACATTGGAATTTGTTCATTTGTAAAAAATCCTCCCCCCCCCCACTTAATTACTGGAATTTTTTTTTTATTTATTCATCATTTGTATTCATTTCAATATGTTGATACTGACGGCCCTTATGAGATCAAAGCCTGCTTTTCGTACTCCTGCCATGAGGTTTTTTAATTAAATTTAATCCCAATATCTGTTTCTGAGAGCGATGAATATGTTTTCGTTAATGAAATCAAATTCAGTCAACTTAAATGCTGTTATAGCTTAAAATTAACTGTTAATAACAAGAGTCTGCCAATTAGTGTGGCACATAGCTTCCTCGCGTCCTATTTCGTATACTTTGTTAATTTCATGTTTTTACCAACAATCATTGTCAAGTTAATTTAACCCTTAACCGGTATCGTCGGGTCAAAATGGACCCAGCGTATCTTTATCTCACCACTAATTGGTGGTTATAGCACTTAGATGGTGGAGGTTCTGTGACTTCTCACACAACGAGCACCTGAATCGACACCTCAATTGTTAGTTCAATTCGAGCATTAGAAATGTCTGTTTAGCGGGTTTAGTCCGGGTCAAATTTGACCCGATAAATTGATTTTTTTTTTGCATTTTTACTTTTCCTCACTACTTATAGTAGGAAAAGTATTGTTTAATGTGTATTTATGCATGATAGTGAACATAAAGTTCATTTTTCAAAAATTTTAATATTTGCCTTTAAATTTTAGAAATTATATTTTTCCAATATTTCTGTCACTAAAGAACTTTTTTTAATTTAGGGCTACAAGAATAAAATTTCTTATAAATACTTGAAAATATTTATGAACCTGTTGGAAACAGTGTCAAAAGTAAAACATTTAAAAGTAACTATTCATTTAATTGCCTTATCATTCTTAAAAAGCCTTGGGTCCGATTTGACCCGACGATACCAGTTACGCAAGTAAGTATGACCATACCGGTCAAGGGTTAATATTCCCGCCTTTTTGTAAATCTGTCAAAATGGTTTGAATTTTTTACATGCATTAAAGTATCAATTTAGCAATATTTATAGAGCGCAGATGGTTGAAATTAACTATATATGGGCTACTTTCGACAAAACAACTAAATTTTATAAAAATCAGATGAGTACTTTAGAAGATATGGGAGAGTATATAAATGTATGCTTGTGTATAAATGAATGATAAGCAAATGGGTGCAGAAGGGGCTAATTATGACCTAACATCCAAAAAACATCCACCAGTAGTTTTTAAAATATGTTGGACCGACACGAAACCAGAAATGTTCCTTGGTGTCTAAAACGGATTTCTGTATTGGAATTTTTGAAGTCGGATACATAAAAAAAAAAATCGTTCTTCAGGACGACCACATAGCTTCAGTTTCGTTTGGTAAGCTCGGAAGCCGAAAAAAATATATAAAAGTTACTGGATAACAAAGGTACCACGTGGCGTTTGTGTTGTAATTGTTTTGCTCTGTGAGTAAAGACAAGTAATCTCTCTGTATTGGACAAGTACTTGGCGTACTAGCTCCTTTTTAAGATTTCCGATCTTAAGTTAGCGATAGGTTTACTGGATTTCAAAACGTGAGAATTAACTAAGTCTCTGATGCGGTTTCCTTCAGAGTATCTAGAATCTTTGAACTTACTCATAATAATTAAAACTCAAAGAGATCTGGATCAGTTAATTGTTACAGAACAATGTATTTTGATAATATAACTGATCAATTACGGTCTTTGAGTTTAGTTGAGTCTGAACTAGAATTGAAGGTACCGAGAGGAGCTTGCCTCCAATAAGGTAAAGACTAAACTAAAATTATGTTTCTAAGTCTGACAGTGATGTTAATTTGTGACGTCACTTTGTAGACTCGTGCTGTAATTTGTAATAGAATCCTTGGCTTGTTTTAGACTGGTTGGGACAGCTTGGTAACTTCTAACTTATTAACAGGTTTACTACAGTATAACTAGCTAGCTAATAGAATTAAGTTTATACTCGTATATACCTCGTCTCCATGTACAATTAACTAACTATATAAAGTCGACAAATGTAATTCATAAATTTCAAAATTACAACACACAACTACTGACAAAACTAGATTAATGTCCAGAAAAAAAAAAACTAAACTCAAAAAGGTTTTCCTTGCATTCCCTGGGCATTGAAATAAAAAAAAAAAGACTAATTTTTAGGTCATCTCATATACACATTATATGTAAAGGGGAGACAGAAAAAACTCCCACATTTTTATAGATGCATAGAGAAACAATGAAACACGTAATAACACAGTTTAAAATTAATTGGGTTGAAAATAATCTTACTTAAATTACTGTATATTCTGTAAATTAATAATTCTTCGTTCCAATTTTATTAGTTCTTTTACTGTTAAAACTTAAGTTTACTACTAAATTCACACACATAAAAAATGTGGGAGTGGTTTCTGCAACACCTTGCATAATGAAAGTGGTGTGTAACAAATTATAAATGTAAAAAATGCTACCCGCGTCTCAGAGGGTATAGCTTCTAACGTTTCACCTTTAATGCTAGAATCTTCAGGGG
Organism: Gerris lacustris; assembly: GCA_951217055.1. NCBI lineage: Eukaryota > Metazoa > Arthropoda > Insecta > Hemiptera > Gerridae > Gerris > Gerris lacustris. The sequence goes on from OX578284.1 coordinate 17,837,426, forward strand.
TGTAAATATTGCTCTCATGAAAGCAGCAGCCGGGAGCTAAAATTAAAATCCTTGTTAAAGTACCGAGGTCTCATAAGTCTAGCCATTTGCATTAGATATTCCATCTTCCGACCATGATCCAGAAAAAGCCTTGGGTTCTTCAGCAGAAGAGGATTGTATTGATCCTTGATCACAGTCTCTATCTCTATATTGTTGATAAGGTGTTTCCATATTACAAATTACTTAAGTCCTCTTGGAAGATTCTACTGTTGATTTTATCATCTGACGATGCTCCAGAAAAAGCCTTGGGCTCTTCAGCAGGAGAGGATTGTACTGATCCTTGATCACAGTCTTTATCTTTACATTGGGGATAAGGAGTTTCCATATTACAAATGACTTAAGTCCTCTTGGAAGATTATACTGTTCATTCCATCATCTGACCATGCTCCAGAAAAAGGGTTCTTCAGCAGAAGAGGATTGTATTGATCCTTGATCACAGTGTCTATCTTTAGATTGGTTATAAGGTGTTACCATGATACAAATTACTTATGTCCTCTTGGAAGGTACTACTGTTGATTCACTCATCAGACCAAGCTCCAGAAGAAGCCTTGGGTTCTTCAGCAGAAGAGGATTGTATTAAGCCTTGATCATAGTCTCTACCTTTACATTGAGGATAAGGAGTTTCTATATTTAAAAATTACCTACTCTTGGAAAATTCTACTGTGGAAATAAGGTAAAGGTAAAGCTGGAATCCTTAAAGTTAGTGAGATGACCTATTTATTCAGTTGCTACTGCCACAGCTGATTTACAGATATGTTATTGGAAATTAGTAGATTAATAATTAGATTTGTGTTACTTTTAAATTATCCATAATACTTATTAACTCTAAGGAAATTCATACTTCCTAAACATTTCTTAACGTAGAGACACTTTACAAAAATGGTAAAAGTGGGTTTATATCGATTCGCTTCTTTTTTGTTTTTCGGCAGAGGTTTATATTTGTGATGGCTCCGTTGGTAGGTTATGGGTTTGTAAAGAGGAGGTGATATATTTTATGAGTAATTCAATTGGCAGGATCCCACTCCCCCATAACGGATATCGACTTGTACTCGGAGAGACACTAGACTACGAGTGCCCATGGGAGGGGCCCCCAACCATGGCCATACGATTTCCCAAAGGACCTCAACCCTCCCTGCCCCAGAACCCCTTACAATCTGATAAGGATGAAAAAATATTACTTTTCATTCACTTACTACCAAGGTTTAGGCTGTACTCTTGCTTACCTGAAGTATTACCATTTCATGTTTAATTAAAAACATTTATCTAAAGGATTTATTATTATTTTTGTTTGCTCGTTTGAACTTGCGAGAAAACGAGCGCGAAATAAATTATACAAATAATTAAGCTTTATTTATTCAGTTCCAAATTTCTTTATACATGGTGTGCAAAGATGAATAATTACGTGAAGTAAAGAAAAAGAAATAATGCAAATATAATATAATGTAACTTTGATTAAACCAGTTAAGGTTTAAAAAAATGTATGTATATACGAACATACTATGATTTATAGTAAAATAGTAAGGCAAAGAACAAGGGGAAAAAAAGCCAGAAAATAGAAGATTATTTTTTAATCTTTTACTCTTTTTGTACATTTTAATTAGATTTAAAACTTTCTTCTTTCTTGTTTTTTTTCAAAGTTGAAGCATTTTCCTGCAGGAGGAATTTGTTTTTTTCAAAGTTTTATTAATTTATTAAATGTTAGTCTAACAAGGAAAAAAAAAACCGAATAATATTATTCGGTAATATTATTATTATTATTAATTTTATATAATAATATTATTATTTTCCGAATAATATTATTATTATTTTTAATTAATTTTTTTTACAAATGTGGTCTTTTGGGTGAGATTCGTTTTGGAAAATCTTTCTATGTTCATAGCAAGTGGCTTAATCCAGATCAGATTTCGACCAAATCAGAGGGTCAAATTCATTGATCAGTGCTAACTCAAGTGTTTAAATTTGACCTGTATTAATAATAATACATTTTTATTAAAATAATACTTTTTTTTCAATAAAATAACCAATTTCACTCGTTTAACTGACCTGTATTAATAATAATACATTTTTATTAAAATAATACTTTTTTTTTCAATAAAATAACCAACTCACTCGTTTAACTATGTGAATAGGTTTCATGAAATTGATAATAACAAATAGCGAAGTTCATGTTTAGTTAATCTATAATGTTATTTTTTCGTGACAACCCCATTCAGTAGCTCTTAACTTGATCTCTTGTAATAGCAGTTTCCTTTTAGTCCAAAGAATAGCGTGCAAAAAAGTGTCTGACTAATATCAAGCTAGAATTTTGTGTTCAAGGTAATCTTTTAGTGCCTATTAAGAATGTGTGATCGGCTAAGTTCATCTGCGGGACATAGCTTGGCAATAGGCATTTGAAAATAACAAACCGGTGGAGAGCTGCCATGTCCCGTCAATTATGATGGACAATGTGATTTTCATGATCCTGAGTACAAAATTAGTTAGTAGACCGAAAATCAAGTTTATGTCAGTTAGTCTCTTAATTAGTTATTCAAATATTACTCCAAATTAAAGTGGTCATCAAGGGACAAATTAACATCAACTTGATTTTTGGTCTACTAACTAATTTTGTCCTCAGAATCATGAAAATCACTTTGCCCACCATAATTAGCGGGACACGGCCGCTCTCCACCATTTTTTTTTTTTTTTTTTTTTTTTTTTTTCAAATGCCTATTTCCAAATAGGAAGATCGGTGGATATAAATTTTAATAAAAGTAGGAAAAGTGGTAGAGTGTAACAATTAATACAGGTAGTGAGGTGGATACAGAGTTAATTGAGCTCCACCTGGGAAAGTACGGTTTTTTAGGTCATACTAAGATAAAGCCATCTGTTAAACATTATCAGGCTTGAACAATAACATTTGAATATGAGAAAATGTTAGTAGAATAATCGATTTAATGGTATATTTAATATTTATGGACTTAAGTTAAAATATATGCTTAGTCTCTACTTGAAAATCGAATGAATCTAAATTTGGAAACCGTATTAATCCTTGCTATATAATTTATTATCAAAACTAAAACAGAATCCCCGGCGGAAATCAGAAAATTAAGCCTGTGAAAATTCAGCCATGCTCAAACAGAATAAGTCAGTTTAACTCCCCCCCCCCCCTTATTGTTAAACTTTACTTTCCTAAAACCTCGACAAAATGAATAATTTCCAATAAACCTAAATCATTTTAACTATTCAATAAGACGAGACGAAAATCAGTTAAAAGCTTCTGTAGATAACAAGATTAAAGTCAAATAGTAAGTTGGAACAAATTTAAACACCGGTAGTTAGAGAAAGGTACGTGGAGTGCGGTTTAATGCTTTATCGGTCCCGATCCTTCTGAATTAGCTCCAAGGTTTTTGGTAGAATTGTAACTAGATTGAATGGGAATGTTGAAGCGCTAAGTGAATTCAGCAGCTAGAATTCTCTCCAGGGTTATTTGTTGCCCACAAAACATTTAGCTCGCCGGGTCTTATATAAAAATCAAGAAAAGAAAAGGGTAAAGGAGAGAGCCTTGGGCAACTCCACTGTAATAAAAGTCACCAGTCTTACTCCAATATATTTCACCTCTTGTGTAGCTACCCTAGTCCACCTACCGGCTACTAACACATGCCTATAAACCTTCTCTTCGTCTTTCGTACACACCCTTATACATATATCATTCTTACAGAGGTATTGCTGAACAACATACATCATAATCTATCAGAATTTTTCCGTATATTTCTGGAATGCCCACAACGACTTGTTATATATTTTTTATTGTATTTTTCTCATCTTGTCTTTCTTCGTTGGAGGACATCTTAGGAAGAAGAAAAAAGGTAGAAATCTTTTTGCAGCAATATGTGTGTGAAACCGAGCTTAATATATATTATTGGTACAAGACACTAGGATATCTTGTTACTGACAATCTAAAAAAACAACTTGATAGCTATTGTGGAAAAAGCTTTTTTATATCTTATACTCGAAACTTATCACTCCACTTTCAGCTTAGTGGTTAGAGCTCTTAGGTTAGGTGTTAACGTAGGGATCCGTTTCTTTCTCGGTGTGATGTGTTTTTATTTGACTTTCCTTCTTCCTTATTAGTAATAATAATTTGAATCCCTAGATATTTATTGCCACTTTTTTAAACTTTCTTTATTTAAAAAAATTTAATAATTGACGGTTAACTGGACCCACTAAACTAACAGTTGAAACTAAACACACCAAACTGACCATGTCTAGGCTTAAGCATCCCGTCACAATCAAACCAACAGTTGAAACTAAACACACCAAACTGACCATGTCTTGGCTTAGCATCCTGTCACAATCAAACTAACAGTTGAAACTAAACACACCAAACTGACCATGTCTAGGCTTAGCATCCTGTCACAATCAAACTAACAGTTGAAACTAAACACACCAAACTGACCATGTCTTGGCTTAGCATCCTGTCACAATCAAACTAACAGTTGAAACTAAACACACCAAACTGACCATGTCTAGGCTTAGCATCCCGTCACATTCAAACTAACAGTTGAAACTAAACACACCAAACTGACCATGTCTAGGCTTAGCATCCCGTCACATTCAAACTAACAGTTAAAACTGGACACACCAAACTGACCATGTCTAGGCTTAGCATCCTGTCACATTCAAACTATAACAGTTAAAACTGGACACACCAAACTGACCATGTCTAGGCTTAGCATCCTGTCACATTCAAACTATAACAGTTAAAACTGGACACACCAAACTGACCATGTCTTGGCTTAGCACATCGTCACACCAAAGTAACAGTTGAAACTAAAAACACCAAACTGACCATGTCTTGGCTTAGCATCCTGTCACAATCAAAGTAACAGTTGAAACTAAACACACCAAACTGACCATTTGGCTTAGCATCCTGTCACTCCAAACAGATTGTGTATGGGGAGCTTGAGAATGCTGTACGATTAAACTTATCCGTGTTTATATTATTTTATTTATTCGAGAGATGCATTTGTTTCATACCGCTTTCATCCTTTAATATTATTATAAATGACTTGGTTGCATACACTGGAAAGATTTTAATTTAATTTAAATTAATGTTAACTGCTGCAAAAAAGGTATGTTGTTAGAAAAAATTCCTCGTTTTCAGATGTTATTTTTTTTGTTATAAATGTGAAGAGACAATGTAATTTCCTGTAAAAGCTTTCTGAATTTAAACATTCCTCTTTTCCAACAAGGTTTTTTGCCTCAATATCATATTCTAGCATGTTTTTATACAACGAGACTGTTTTAGAATTACACATTTCCAAGAGCAGACTAAATGTTTAACTTGCTTAAATGAACACAAGTAGTTTTTATATAAATTTGTTTCTCATTTAGAATTAATATTAAATTTTTTTTAAACTCTAGATTAATTTAAATCCTACCCTGTATCTCTCTATTTAAATTAATAACTAATAATAAAATAACTCTTTATATATGTATATATATATTTAGTTACCCTCTTAAATATTCAATACACCATTCCTATTTATCTTGAGAAGTAAATACTCAAAACTTTTTACTTCATAATAGTAAATACGAAACAATTATAAAGATTTTTATTAATTATGTTTCTAAAAAATTAAAAATCTTTGTTTAAAATTGAAAAAAAGAAAAAATCATAATGAATATTTTGTTTTTGAAAGAAAATATATTGTGTATCCGATTTAAAAAATTCCAAGACAGAAGTACGTTTCAGCTATCAGGGAACATTTTTGGTTCCGTGTCTGTCAGTCGGTATGTCGCTCAAACTATTGAAATTTGGATGGTAGATCTTGATTAGCCCATTTGTTGGTCCCATATAAGTAACACAATATTTAAATTTATTGGTAAAATAATAGGTTGTAAAAGTTTAAAATCATTAAAGTTTCCGATATAGGACGCGAGGAAGCTATGTGCCACACTAATTGACAGACTATACTTAATCGTGTTCTATAAACTTTACTTTGGATTTAGATACAGCAGAGTGTTCTCAAACTCGCACTAAGTATATAATATAAGTTTTTATTAGCTCAAAACATAGACATTTTTAATTTAGTGGTTAATATATTTTTTTAAAATTAGTTCTAAATTTTTCAAAAAAAACAACTGTAAAAAGACTGTAAAATTGTTATATTATTTTTCTTTTCATTAACCATAAATTCTTCAGCTTAGCTAAAAATTTATTGGAACAGGCTACCCAAAGAAGTAAGCTAATCCCAACTATAATAGGTAAATTTACAAAACATTTAACTATTAAAATGGCTCTCTTTCTTATAAGAGGCAAGTTTTGAAGAAAATCTAAGATAGAGGTGAGGAAGGACTTGGGTAATTTAAGGAATTTTAATTAACCGCTTTGTTGGGGCGGGATGAGGTATAAGTTTACTGAAAATCAGCCTTGAGAGAGGGTACTTACTTAACTTTACTTGGCTTAGCTGGCGAGTTTTAAAACAGAAATTGATATTGATAAAATGTAACGATATAGCGCCTTGCTACCTATCTAACCTGCTACCTTCTTTAATTGCTTCCTTTGTTTTACTTTCCCCTAAAAAAAACTTTTCCTTCTGTGTAAAAACTCCTTCTTTTATTTAATTTAATTTTTTCTCGTATTTTCTTTGATTAAAAATGTTATTTATTTTTTCCCCTGCATAATTGATTATAATTTTTAATCAGGTATATAAGATTTGCTTCTAATCTTCTGAGTAGGCTCTAGTGGCTAGATGGTTTTAAAAGGATAATGAATCTGACGTTTTGTTCCTGTTGGCGTAAGCATATTGAAATGATTAATATAAAAATGCCATTTTTCAAAACTGGTCTTATTTTCAACCTTTTGTTTTGGTTTCTGTATTCTTCACCTTAGTTGTATCTATGTGCAAAATTTGGGGAAGATTAAATGACGGGAAGTGGTTCAAAATTGGGGCAATAGGTGTGCGATGAAACTTAAAAAGCAAATAAATTTGGCGCCATTTTGTTTTTATTTTTTGTTTTTTTGGTTTCTGTATTCTTCACCTTAGTTGTATCTATGTGCAAAATTTGGGGAAGATTAAATGACGGGAAGTGGTTCAAAATTGGGGCAATAGGTGTGCGATGAAACTTAAAAAGCAAATAAATTTGACGCCATTTTGTTTTTATTTTTTGTTTTTTTGGTTTCTGTATTCTTCACCATAGTTGTATCTATGTGCAAAATTTGGGGAAGATTGAATGACGTTAAGTGGTTCAAAATTTGGGAAACGGTAATGTGCGATGAAACTTACAAAGCAAAGTAATATAAGACCAGTAATAATAAAAAATAACGCGTTGTCAAACTAACTTAATTACACCATCATGCTTTTCCTTCTACTAAACTTTAGTAAGTTCATTTATTTTCAATTTAAGTCAAAATCTCTGAAGATACGTCACATGCGTGGAAACGAAGGACCTATATACTAAATTTTAAACATGACTAACGACTTAGAAGATTTAAACTCGAGTTTTCTAATGTTTTGCTTTTATTGGATAGATCCTCGGGGATGTATTAATAGAGGGTATAAATAAGACGTGCTTTTGATTGCCGTGATACTTTAATTTCAACGTCATTTCAAAATGTCTTATGACTTCAAAATTAAGTTTAAACAAGACGTGTAAAGAGACGTAGTGAGGAGGTTACGTCTGATCAGGTTATATTTATGTTAATACTTTCTGATATAAATAGAAAGTATTGTCATAGCGCGAAAATTCGATTTTGAGATTTTCATGGATTTACACGTTTTGATGTCTCTTTAGTCCAAAAGAGTGTTTTTTTTTAAATGCTTGTTTCTTGTCTGTGCTGACACGTGGAGCCTAAACTAGAGGGCCGATTATAGACGAAATTTGGCCTACAGGTTCAGAAAAATCATACCCTGAGGCGAAATCGTTAAATAAATTATAGCTCCAAATTTAGAGGCGTTAACCCCCCAAACTATTTTTCGAAAAAGGTTCCGACGACTTTGATTAAAAAATATATAAAATCTAGTCAATTTAAATAAGAATCTAAGCATATAATCAGTTTTCCCGGGAAAAATTTAGTTTCCGAGATATTGATGAAAATAAATCTAATGTTGTTGGAAATAGAAAACCAAAATGTTTCTGTGATCTGGGACCGAGATTATATGACAATCTTAGTCTGAGTTGTCTCGGGCCGATTTGTAATAGTAGCATTCATGTTTTTGATTTCTCGTAAAGAATCAAGTAAAAACAGGTAATACGACAACTGCGACATACTTAAGTTTCATTTCCTTCCACACTACGACAATTTTATACGTGCGCATGCACAGTAGGCTTGACCGGAAAGACGTATGACGTTAATTGCATTTCACGTCTTACTTAAAATCTCTAATATTAACTTAAAGGTCCATACAAACTAAATGCAACTCAACTCGTGTTATTCGACGTAATTAACAAAGTAAATTGAAGACCTAGTCTTCACTGGGGAACCTATTCTATATAATAAGCTTAATTTTTAAATTTGTAGAACCTTGTTTTTGTTGTTGATTTTTTCTTAGTTATTTAATTCTTTTCTAGGTTGCGGAAAAGAGAGTTTTAAATATATCTGTATTGCTCTTCTATGTTGGCAAAGAACCCTTGTTTCAAGGGAATACCTCGTTTTCTGCACGCTGCCTGGATATTATCGGTTTATTCTTATCTCTTTTTTCTCTCAAGTGTGGAAAAACCCATAATATTTACTTTATATGTTTTTCCCAAAATCAATCTGAGTTCTCGAAATCTCTCCTAGTTCATTTTTTTAATCTCTTTGAAATATGTGTGCTCTGATACTGGAAGTAACTCGGTCAGTGAAATGTATGAGCAATGAATTAGAATTTTGGTTGAGATAGATGACGACTATTTTCAGGAAAAGAGAACATTTTTATATATTTGGTCATCAGGTAATATTTGAAAGGTATCTTAAAAATCTTCCAATGTAGTCGTGTCCAAATATGACCTGATGACCATAAAATAATGTTCTCTTTTCCTGAAAATAGTCTTCAACCAAAATTCTTTCTTATACATTTCTCTGACCGAGTTAATTACAGTATCAAAGCATACACATTTCAATTGTAATTGCGAAAACGCTTGAATGGTACAGGTTTGTTACTGTAATCATTCCGACGTTGAAGAGAGCTTCTTACATTTAACAAAATTTGCACCTTATCTGTTTACCTGTCAGTAACGTTTACGTGTCTAACGATAACTTTAGTAAAAGTTGTCCGATTTAGTTAAAATTGGTATATATGTTTTTGCTTCCGATCTTACCGAGGGTAACGGAAGCCATGTGATCGTTCTAAAGAACGAAAAAATTTTAGGTCTCCGATTTCAAAAATTCCAAGACAGAAATCCGTGTCAGACATCAGGTAACATTTTTGGTTCCGTGACTGTCTATTGGTCTGTGGGTCCGTCGGTCTGTCGGTCTCTCAGTCTTTTTGCGAACCAACATATCTTAAAAAACTACGTCCAATTTTAATGAAATTTGGGTGGTAGGTCATAACGAGCCCATTGTTGGTCCCCATTTGCAGAAGTTTCAACCTTCTGCGCCTATTTGTTTCTCTTCCACATGTTCACAAACATACATTTATTTACACCTATAGCTTTAAAATTCTTATCTGATTTGAATGAAACTTTTATAGTTTATCAAAATTAAGTCGCAGATAGCCCCAGATTAATTTGAACCGTCTGAGCTCTTTAACTTTTGGTAAATTGGTTCGTTAAAAAAATCAAAACAATTTTGACAGATTAAAAAGAAAAAACGGGGGAAACAATTACACCTATTAAGACAATAATAGTTTGTAAAAGCATAAAATTAATAAATTACGTAGATAGGATGCAAGGAAGCTATGTGCCACACCAATTGGCAGTCTATTTTTTACTCGGTGCCCAGATCCCAGAAAACATAAATATATTGTTGTCTATACAGACGGATACGCGTCTCGAGACGCGTGATGGGGGTCGAGTTTTATCGCGAGTAGGTTGAAAACTTTTGTGGAAATTAAATATTTGTTGAGATACGTACTTATGTATTTCTTTAGTTCCTCATGTTTATTTACTTTTCCTAATAGAATGATTTTACTATAGCGTTGAAAATGTTGAGATTTATCCATCTCAGAGGTAAAGTTTTTCCTCTTAAAGGTTTATATTTTTATCAGACCACTAAAGTTTACGCAATAAAAATTGCCTAACAGGTCTACTCGAATTTGTGGGCGAGAGAAAACCTCCCGAGACGGTAAAGCCAATTTATATAATTTCATCAAATATTTTCCTTATTTCTGACAAACCTCGCTCTGCCCAAGGTAAGCCCCAGAGCTAATTTAATATCAAATTTAAATGCTCCAAGAGAGCCCTCCGCTATTAAGAGGAAATACAAATTTGATAATAAAAAGAGGTACTAAACAAGCCTTTTTAGTTCTTATTTTCTTATAATGGTCCATGTTTTATAATAGTAGTTTATTTAGGAGAATAAAATTTCTACTAGCTTTGTTTTTATAGTATCATAAGGTAGTATTTTTTTTATGGAGTCGTAGGTTTGAACAGATTTAATCTTTAAGGGTGGAAAATGCTAACTTTTACTGACAATTGTCACTCGCTTTTATCATCCTTTTTTTCAACTGAAAATACACCAATTATTTTTGCTAAATTATTTACTTATTCATTTTTTTTTTTTTTTTTTACCTTTATCTTTTTTTCTTTATTTTATTTTTTTCCTTTTTGATGTGGACTTTAGATGATAAATTAAAAAAAAAAAATTTGAATTTTAATTTATTTATTTTACAGTATTTTACCCAATCCTTGGCATCATTATGCCTAAAGTAACAATTAATAAATATTATCCTTTTTTATAATATATTTATATATATAAATATTATCTTTATATATATACTTTATATATATAAATATTATCAATTTATTAATATTATACTTTTTTAAAATACTAATTTAATCACAGTTAATTTTAAATTAGGTATTTAAATTTAAAAGCAGTAACAGTATCATTTTTTTTTTTCATTTTCAAAAACATAGAGTTAACATCAAACTAACTTCACTTAAACAACCTGGTTTACCTAATTGGTTTACCTTGTGTCTGCAGATATGATTGTGGTTTAATAATTAATTTGGAATAAAAAAGTAACGTATAGCAAAGAATACATCACTTTATAGCAGGTTTTCCTAAAATGTGGGCCGGCCAGGTGTGCCGTTTAGGCTCTACGCTTCTGACAACAAAGACTATAGACAACAATAATACATTTTTTAAAAAACCAATTTGGACTCAGGGTACCCTAAAACGTATAAATCCATCGAATTATCCCGCCATCGTAATAATAGTTTCTCTATGTATACTACTTACATGAGAACGTAAGAAGGGGGATATGAATTTGGTTTTCAGGGTCATACTAGACACTTTGCAAATGTCTGAACCCTTTATATATATATATATATATATATATATATATATATATATATATATATATATATATATATATATATATATATATATATATATATATATATATATATATATATACATATATATATATATTATATATATATATATATATATATATATATATATATATATATATATATATATATATATATATAATAAAGTGATTGATAATATTAAACAAGAAAGAATTGCACCTATGCATAATTGTGTGTGTGTTTTAGAAGAAAGTGATGTATTAAAAAAAAATATTATTTTTTTTTTACTGTTGGACACCAGATATAGCTTCTTTTTTTTTTCGTCGAACCTTTTTGACAAATTTATTCGAAATGTGCCAAAGCGTAGGATTTCTGTTTTCAGAGTCGTAAAGCCAACCCTTGTCTCGTCTTTTTCCCTCCTGGTAACAGGAACATCGGGTTTGGCCCTGAAGGGGCACTAGGGCCCTGATAATGGCGGCAGATAAAGCTTACTGAGGGAAGTCCTTAGTCCCTTGTAATGCTGAGAATTCCTCGAGACCTCGAGTTACAACAGCTTTATCCCTTGGATAACAGAGAAACCTTCTGCACCCAAATATAGTTTAACCACTAGGAGTCTACCGTTTATCTAGCTAAAAATACTTTGAAATATTTCCACTCTATTTATCATTTATATGTATGATAATTATTATTTATTAACTGTTTATTTCTGGGATAAATACCTGTTATTTAGTGGTACCTAAACTCCGTTATTCAAATTTTTCACACTTTAAAGTTGTCAATGATTGTTATAATAAATGGTGCTCTCTTCCACAGCTCTGGTATTGAGTAGTATTAATTAATAATATGTTTGTTTTTTTATTTTTATTTTTTAAAAAAAGGAAAAAATTCCATCATTCGATATTTACGGTTTTTAGGGTCCATAGCAAAAAACAAGGATCATTATAATAATTTAATTTTGCCTGTTGGTCTATCTGTAACGCACCTAAACTCCGAAAATACCCAACTCCAAAATTGGAACTTTGCAGATAAGTTATGTGTAATAACCCAAACCAAGGATTTTTAGGGAAGCTTTAAAAATTCCTTTCTCAAAAATGGGTTGAAGTTTTAGGGGTTAAACAGAACTGGGTGGGGTAGAATGAACTGAATTGGCAGATCAACTAGCCAGGCTGGGTTCCAGTGTAATTCCTTCTGTCCCGGACCCTGTAGTAGGTATTTCTGCGTGGTTAAGACCGTTTTAAAAAAGTCTTTGTTAAGAGATTTTCAAAGAAGCTGGGAAGTAGCTCCCAGAATGGGCAGTCTAAGCTGTTTATTTTAGGGCCCTCTCATAAAGTTACCCCGACAATATTGGCCCTCAATAGGGGCACTTGTTATCATATGACTGGATTTATAACCGGCCATTGTTGCCTCAACAGACACCTGCAGCTGCTAGGCTTGGTTGAAAGTCCCACCTGTCGGATGTGTGGTGAGGAAGATGAAACTCCTATTCACCTACTAAGTTGCAGCCCAGCGTTGGTTCGTCTTAAATGGCAAACATTTGGAATGTCAATTGTTCCCTTAGAAGTAGGAATGGGAGGAACGGTTCCATGAGTGGAACGAGTTAACACGTTTCGTTTCAAACCAATAACTAGTTATTTTTGGAACGTTTCAGTTTACGTTCAAAGAAACAGTTTATCTTTCACTTCAAGTTTTCCTGTGTCCAGGTTCAGGTTCATTCCTCAATAAGTTCCCGTTTTTTTAATAGTTTTACTCTTCTCTAACGAAAAAAATACAAACATTTATAATAATATTAACATCAAATTTAAAAGAAAATAAATATCTTCTACTATACTTCTACTTCTTATATACTTTAAAAAAAAATTAGCTTATTTTAAAAACGTATATTTATTCTATTCTTGTATTATATTGTTAAAAATATTTTTAAAGTAAAGATAAACAAATATTGAACAATAGAGTTTGTTTTATTTACATTAATTCGAAAGGTTATTATAAATACTTTTGTTTACGCATAAACACTCTTTGGAACCTAGATGTAAACAATACTTCAAGTACCCCCTCCTACTCTTTTGATTTTCTTTAACTCCAGTTTAGCATGAGGAGCCGAATGGTGTACATATTCCCTATTCTTTTCTTAAACTACCGACATCTATTAAGGTACAATTTCATTTTTATGTTGACTATTTATTTAATCGTGTTTATTTTCATATTATTATTGTAGGCATCTTTTCTTAATAGGTTCTTAAGAGCTATATTAAGTAAATGTTTTAGTTTATTTAAGTTAATGTTTTACTATTTTAGACAATGTTTTAAAAATAAATAATTTTTAATTAATCAAGATAATTTTTAATTATCTATAAAATTATTTATAATATTTTTATTTGTTTCAGCTTTTGAAACCTGATCGAAACATTCTTTTGATATAATGATTTCCTCCTGAATCTTTGGTGAGTTATTTATTTACTATTTAAATAAATACATGCATGTAACAATTTTAGCTTAAATACTATTTTACTATTATTTAATATCCTTTGTCATCGGTTGTTGTAAAAAAGTTCCTTTTTTATTTAACTTTAAAACACCAATAAACCACGGTTGTGACGTTCATTTTAATTTTTTTGTCATTTAGATTGTTAAATGACATCTTTCACATCATTATTCCCAAACGATTCCGACAAAATAACTAAAACTTATCTGTTTTTACTACGTTTTTATTAGCTTGCTTTCTTGTTTGTTTGTCCGGTACAAATCTTGCAATCGACCTCCCCAAGTAGCTAAACATTTGAAACTTTTAGAATAGCTCAGAACACCATGACAATGCATTATTTTAATACTTTTAGCCATCTTTCAGCAGAATTTAATTAGTTTTCAGCAAATTTTGCTTTATGGAAAGTTACTTCGGAAAAAATCCGCAAGTTATTTTATTTGTTTTGACATATCCCAGTAGTATTTACAATCTTCATTTTGACGGGTTTCAAATTTGTGATTTTTTATTAAGAGGTAAACATTGAATGACAGCGAAAAAGGAAAAGTAAACAAAGAAATAAATTAATTGACGTTTGACAACCAGGTTTGTTTACTCTTGTGTCCTAGGTCTCGGTTTAATATTTCTGCATCTGTACTTCTTTACATGTACACATTTTTCTTTTTCTTCTCTTACTGTCTAGAAATTGAAAAACTTTGAGATCCGTTGTACAGAGATTTGTCCTCTTATAGGTTTAAGATCAGCTCTTTAGGTGGTTGTCAATTATCTGAAGTAAATATTCGGAACTATTTTTTTTACTAACATTATATTATATTATATAACAATGTCAATTATATTTATATTATCAACACTACATATGATTTCAACAGAAAATTTAAAAACGTAGTATATAAAAAGTTCTTTTTATCTTGTAATTTTTACATATATAAATTAACTCTTAACTGCTGTTCTATGTTAAAAAATGTTATCTGTTTTGACAGCAAAAACTCCGACTTAATTCTAAACTGAGGCTAATATGTTAACTGCTTTGACAGTTTAAACTCTTACTATAGCGTATAAGTAACAACTTCTATTTGTTAGTTTCTTACTATCCTACTTACTATTCTTCTTACTATCCTACTTACTATTCTTCTTACTATCCTAGTTACTATTCTTCTTACTATCTTACTTACTATTCTTTTTACTATCCTACTTACTATTCTTCTTACTATCCTACTTACTATTCTTCTTACTATCTTACTTACTATTCTTCTTACTATCCTACTTACTATTCTTCTTACTATCCTACTTACTATTTTTCTTACTATCCTACTTACTATTCTTCTTACTATCCTACTTACTATTCTTCTTACTATCCTACTTACTATTCTTCTTACTATCCTACTTACTATTCTTCTTACTATCCTACTTACTATTCTTCTTACTATCCTACTTACTATTCTTCTTACTATCCTACTTACTATTCTTCTTACTATCCTACTTAGTAGTAGTCTATCATAGGGAGTAAGTACGATAGTAAGAAGATTAGTAAACTAATCTTCTTACTATCCTACTTACTCCCTATTACTATCCTATTTCTTTTTATTATCCTACTTACTATTGCTTCCGAGCTTACCGAAGGTAACGGAAGCCATGTGATAGCTCTTAAGAACGAACATTTTTTATGTCACCGATATCAAAAATTCCAAGAAGGAAATCCGTTTCAGACATAAGGAAAAATGTTCGGTTACGTGTCTGTCTGTCGAATCAACAATATCTTAGAAACTAAACGTCCGTTTTTGATTAAATTTGGATGGTTGATCATAATTAGCCCATTGTTGGTCCCATATAAGTTTTAACTTTCTGCATCCATTTGTTTCTCATCAACATACGCACAAAAATACATTTATTTACACCTATATTTTTAAAAGTACTCATCTGATTTTTATGAAATCTGGATGGTTTGTCGAAAGTGACCCCTGATAGCACCAGATTGATTTTAACCTTCTGCACTCTTTTACTTTTGTTTAATTGATACTTTAATTAATGTAAAATATCAAAACAATTTTGACAAATTAAAAAACAGGGGGAAACAATTAAATAAATTAGACAATAATGTCTAATTTATTTAAGGAGGGAGCTTAAATACACGAGGAAGCTATGTGCTACACTAATTGGCAGTCTATTCTTCTATAACTGTCCTACTTACCTATTACTATCCTACTTCCTCAATATTACTATCCTACTTATTCTTACTATTCTACTTCATTCTTAATGTTTGCAACAATTCCTACTTAATTCTAAACTGGTGCTGATAAGTTAACAGCTTTAACAGTACCAACTCTTTCTATAGCGTTTATACTCTTGCTTACTATTATTCTTACTATCTTACTTACTCCCTATTACTATCCTACTTCCTCTGTATTATTATCCTACTTTTTCTTATTATTCTACTTCATTCTTAATGTTAGCAACAATTCTTACTTAATTCTAAGTTGGTGCTGATAAGCTAACAGCTTTCACAGTACCAACTCTTTCTATAGCGTTTTTACTCTTGCTTACTATTATTCTTACTATCCTACTTACTCCCTATTACTATCCTACTTCTTCTTATTATCCTACTTCATTCATAATGTTTGTTACAACTCCTATTTAATTTATATTAGGTTAAAAGTTACTGGCAGCATCTCATCTATCTACTTTGACATTTATTTCTTTAATCTTAGCTATTTTCGGTACTTAGTTGACTTTTTTTCTTGTTTATACAAAAACCTAAATTCTTCAATTTGGATTAATATTATTTTTTAATGTAAGAGTTAACTTTTTTCTGTTTTGTTTTGAATTTCTCTCAAACTTTGTTTTAAAACTTTCAGTGATTAAATTTGTTATTCTCAGAGCCTTATTTCACTGTCTACTGTGTTTATAGCTGAAATCCATAGATTATCAGATCTAACCAGTATCGACAGCTCTTCTTGGTTTAATATCGATCATATTTTGTTAAATTACCCTTATAAATTTCCTAGATTATATTTGTAGAAATATAATAATTCTCTTCTTGTAATCCCTTTCAAATAACACCTTAAATTCGAAATACAACCCTCCTCATGCTCAATAGAACAACCAGGAAAACAGCCATATATAAGGCTTATCCAAGCCATATTCAAGGGCCAGGAAACCTTTATTGTACTAAAGATATATGCAGTTAAGATTCTGGTTGTAAAGATATAACCCTCATTGGTTTACAAATATTAAACTAGAAAATGTAATAGAATTTATCCAATATTTCACTGTGGAAACATACAGGAAATAAAATAAAATTTAATATATTCACTAGCTTTACATTATTCATTAAATAAACAACTACGTTTTTTTTTTATTTGACGTAAGAGGATAGCTGTTGTTGAATTTTTAAAAGTATGTACTTTATTTTTTGTTCCTTTTTACTTTTAAAATGATGAAAACGTGGGGTAGAGGGAAAGTTACAAGGTGGAAGAGGGGGGGGGGGGGGGGGGGGGGAGGGGGAGGAATGCAAAGTAGAACGAAAAATGTATATTTGCAGTAGTTTTTCTTGGTGTATGATAACGCTTGTAGAGTTGAATGTCGGAGGTAGGTTTCAGAAATATTTCAGCGTTGATCTCTCTAGTCACGAGGTCCGGGGGGGGGGGGTCTAACAGAGAATACATAGTCTGTTTTTTTTTCTCATAGAGATGAAGAGAAAAGAGGGGTAAGGGGGGGGGGGGGGCTTTGTATTCTATGAAAATGAGGACGGGACTAGAGGCTTAAGGTAAAGGAAAAATACGTAGCACGGTGGTAGGCTAAACCCTTTAGACACGCCATGTATATCTAGGTTTAACATAACCATGACAGCTCTCCTACGCAAATCTGATTCCAAGTCTGTCTCTAGATTTAAATCTACCTCGCTATCATCAAACTTTTTTTTAAAAAGGCCTCTTTTTCTTGTTTACTATAAATAAATTTAGTCATATTATACACTAAGTAATAAAAACACATATAACGTGGAGATTATGAAGATACAAAAAGGGATTCTTTATTTGATATATTCATAAGTACATATTTTTCCCCTCAGTTTTATAAATGCGTAACTTTTTATATATATATATATATATATATATATATATATATATATATATATATATATATATATATTACACTCTGAAAACGGTGTAATTAAAAAAATGGTTTATTTTTTTTCCGTGTCACTTATAATTAATATTTTTAAAGGTGTTTTGTGTTAAATTTCTAGGTTAAATATTTACTTAAATATACTTTTATCGCAAATAGTACGCTGTTTAAGTAACTTTTAAGTAACGTTTATTTAATGACCTTAAAATTATCAGCCAACTAGGTATTGGTGGAAAATTTCCATGATAATTGTAATTTATGTATCTTTTCGGACGAATGAATTATAATTTCCCCGCTGTAGCGTAAATTTTATCATTCCTTCTTCTTTCTTTTTCATAATAAGTTATTTCTCGATTGAATTTGGTTTTGTCACTCTGTGCGGTTCCAATAACGTTTAAATTAAAAGAGATAAAAATATGAAACTTTCCAATATTAAAGATCGTTTTACGTCACACAGGAAAAATATAGCGAACTCAAAATTATCAGCTGTTGAAATCCAAAATGGTGGATAACTCACGTCACGCGAAAAAAATATGTTTTTTTAAATTTTGAGTGGGGTATCAAATGAAAGGTATTGAAGAGTAGGTTACAAAAATATATAACACTTGTGGAATCGCCATAGTTGATAAGTTACTCTTATACACTCTATTGCCTAATACAGTCCACTTCTTTCAAAGTCCCGCACTCTCCCGCATATTTATTATTTTGCAATTTATCGATAATATTAAGTCCATTTGAATGTACAAGCAATACAAGTATCTTTACCGGGAATAATCTGGTTCTTAAAAATAAAACTAATAGTTTAGGTATGGATTGTTATGGTTCTATTCCCCGCAGAGTGGGATTATTTTATTGTAAATTCTTTTAATGTATTCAATCATAATTTTATTTAATAACGAACCTCTGTAACATTTTACAAAAAACTGGATTTTTAATCACGAATTAATTATGTATATGGGATAGTTTAATTAAGAGTAGTGGTGAGAAAATGTTTATGTTGTTGATATTAATGGAGAACCGCATTCAATTATTATCACCAACAAAAAAGTCAAAAATAACCTCTTGTTACCTCTTTAACCCATCCTATTTGTATTTGGTAGTATCGCCTCCAAATTCGTTTATCTCGGAAATAGTATGATTTCAAAATCAAAATACGACAAAAAAAGGGTTTTTTATTATATGATTTAAGGTATTTTTTGCTGAATTACAATACTTTACCTCTGTGTAAACTTCGTTTAAGATGAAGAAGAAGAAAAAAAAAAAAAACTTTTTTGTACTTTTTAAAAATATCCTTTTTTTATTTGTATTGTTCTGTTGGTGACAAATTGTATCCTGTGAATAAAAGATTCTTTTATAATTAAATTTCAAAATAAATCATGCGTTTTTATATACCAATAAAAATACGAAGCAAAAAATATCTATTTCTTTTGATCCCACGCATTTTTCTTGTGTAAAGTTTATTTTCTTTGATATTAAAGAAATCGTTTGTTTCATGAAAGAAATAATTTACTTGTCATAACCAGTAATGTAACTATCAGCGGAGTTTTTTTTTAAGTTAGTAAGACATTTTCTGAAGCATATTATTTTTCATTTATATTCCATCAAAGTTTAATCTACTGTCGATATTTTCTTTCAAAAGCCTTTTCAATATTTCCAGAAAATATGTATTTATTATTTATGAAGTGCGATTCTTTCATGCGATTCCTGCATTTACTTTAATTCATAAAATTAGAATTTCATCTAAACACCTTTATATAGTAAAGCAATTCAAGTGATAATAATTTTTATTACTGAATCCATTCTAAAATTAGTAGAATTGCTGATATGCATGACTTGTTAACTAAAGAAATGAAGTAAATGGCTTCCCAAGCCAACTAAGGTAATTCCATCTCAAGTACTATTAACTCAGATAAATGTCTTTGCTAATAACAATAGCTCTTGAATTTCTTCGGTTGAGAAGTGTTGCATGTCGTTTCTACTTCATTTTTAAAATTGTAAAACTATATTAAAAAGTCTATATCATCTTTTTAAAATTGACAAGTTTAAAAGTTTCTCAGGTATTTAAAGCAATTTTAAGGAGCGTTATATTCTTAAATAATATAATAACATACTGTACTAATAAAAACAGAAAATTTAAAAACATCTTATTTTTCTAGCTGCAACATGACTAAATTATAAAGTTAATATTTCTTGTTTAAACGTATATATTATAGGTATAATACCATACGTTCTGTTTTACCTAATCAAACTACGTATATATATTTAATATATATATTTTTTTATATTTATATATTACTATTTATATTAAATTATTAATATTTAGTACATCTGTGTTAAAATATATTTGTTCTTAGTTATATTCATTTTTTTTTAAATCAATTTAAAATTTGGTAAAAGTTATGATTGCTTTGATACAATCTCGTAATATGAAAAATGTATGTATTTTTGGAAAAATATGATTTTTTTTTAAGAAAATGTCATTTTTATTCATAAAGAAATGCCTTGAATTTATAAACATTCCTTTAAGGTTCTAGCTCTAAGCCCTAAGGTTCCTTTATAAAATAAACTCTGTCTTTAAAAAAAATGTTTTTATTTTTATTTTCTTGTTTTGTTTGAGAAATATATTTTTCCTGGATATAATATAATATAAAATCCATGAAAATAAAAGAGCGTAATACGCATTTTTCTTTGTCCTTTACGCCTTTAAGTTGTGAATAGAAACATAAACAATCGAGAAAAATAAATACAATAACAGGGTGTCCAGCAGCCTTGAATGCCTTGAACTCCTGGAATTATGCTTGAATTTTTAGGATGCTTGAAAAAAACCTTGAAATGTGCTTGAATTTTGAAAAAATATCAGAAAAACTTAATATATGCTTGAATTTTTAAAAAATTGGGAATTTTAAAGACCCTAGGTTGTCTAGAAGTACCAATACATTTTGATTTTTTTTACTAACCGAACCACCCTAAACAACATTAGTTCGGATAATCGATGTGCTACTGTATTTTGTATTTCACTTCTCTGGGGTACAACTGCTGTATTTAGGTTTAATTAATACTATTAATATTATAGTATGCTGGAGGGTTTATTTGGAATGAGTCCTTTGAGTGATATTTATTTTTATTTCATCAGAGCTTAGTGATCACTGATGAAGCTCAGGTTACCAAGGTGAAAGCTTTGATGAAATAAAAATATATACTCGAAGGACTTTCATTCCAAATAAACCCTCCAGCCTACTACAATACTCTACAAGTCCAAAAAATAAAATCTCTTTTATTATAAAAGTAATTAATATTATTTTGCTGAACTCATACTATTTTTCTATAATTCTAAGAAATTGTGAATAAATCACTATTTTAATAACTAATGTTAATAAACCCAGCCTTGAATTTTATAAAATTGAGCCTTGAAAACCTTGAAATATGCTTGAATTTTAAATTTTAATATTGCTGGACACCCTGAATAAATATTTTATGTAATGCTAGTTGAAACAGTTTATATATTGCTAGTTTATAGTTGCTACGAAATATATATTGGATACACAAATAGTTTAGACAATAATAGAATAGGTGAGAAAGAAGTGGTATATTTTAAAAAGTATTGATAGAAAAAAATGGAAACATAGGAATAGGTTTATTGGTTAGGAGGTTATTTAAGTGGCCTTATTTTTGAATTTTTTCTTTATAAAAAGTTGTTGGTAACCCTCCTAATTTTGAGCTAAAATTTAATTCTTGATTCGCCTTTGAGTATGATTTTTCTTTACAAGTATGCCAAATTTGATCGAACTCTGTCCAGAAGTTTAGGATGCACTCTTTTTTGGACTCATGGGACCTCAAAACGTGTAAATCCACCAAAATTGAATTTTTGCGCAATTACAATACTTTCTCTCTTTATAATAAACTATATAATATTATATAAGAAAGTAAAAAGTAACATAAACTAATAAATAAATTAAACAAAATTCAGTGGATAAATTGAAGGATGAATTACATTTTTAAAGTTGGGAATAAATAAATGGCTTTCTTGTCTTTTCTTTATTAGAAGAACTAGGAATAATGATATAATTTAAATTCAATCTGGTTGCAGAATAAAAAAAATAACTTTAAAAATGGCCTTATTTTTACGATAGTAACCGAAATAAAATTATAAGATAATTTTATTACATAAGTCTTTTTTACATATCCGTACAATTTTTCTTTAATGGTTCATGAAATTAAAAAATAAAAGAATGGTGTTGTCTATAAAAAAAATAAATAAAATAAACGTGCTATAAAAAGTTCGAAATTGTTTCAAAATGTATTTTAAACTCAGTTTTATTTCATTTCATTTATATGCATTTTTTACCTCTAAAAATAATTTTATTAAATAAAAATTTATTAACTATGGATAAAGTTTTAAGGAATACATATTATATCTATGCATAAAGGTGATATTTATTAGTGTGAACAGTTTAAAAATGATTACCAATTTCTTTTGAACAATGTATCATTTATATAAAATGGTACATAGATCCAACAAACGTCTCTTTATTGTTCTAAAGCTTCATGAGTCTGGACATTGAGGTTTTTTTTATATTTATTTATTCACTATTATTTTTTTTATCCATCAGTTTTTTAGAATTTAATTTCGTAATTTATATGCAGTTTGTACCAATATAGGGTATCAAAGAGGAAATATTTTATTATTTTTGGGTTTTCGAAGAAGTATCCTTTTTATTAACTCCTGCCTGTTTTTAAACCTCTAAATATGATAATACATATTTATTGATTTTTGTGTACAGGGTGTTACCAAGAGTAAACTACCCTATACACACACACACACACTCACACACATACATAAACACACGCGCCCGCACACATACACACACACAAACACATAACCAAATATACAATTAAAATAAATTAAAAAATTCATAAAATGCACTGCGGGGTTTTAGTTTGTGAAAATGTATAAATAACACATATTTATTCCGATGTTTATTTAAAATCTAGAATCTAGAATACCGAATTGGGACTTAAAAAAAGTTTTTCAATTTCTAGTTTATTTGCCCTCGAACGGAAGAAGTACTCCTCGGCGGTCTTCATTGATGAAGCGCAAGCTTTGGCAGGGTTTGGCACGCCGGCTTACTTTGTAAGCTTAAGGCCGTCCTACCTTTCACTTACTAGCTGATCCTAAAATCCTTCCTAGAAAATCATTTTTACCATGTGCTCTACAACCCCTCCTTAATATTTCCTGTTAAAGGAGTTTACCCCAAGGAAGCATCTTTAGGTTGGTGTATTCCATTTCATTTCTGACATTCCTGAACATCTTAACGCTACTTTAGCATCCTTTGCAGATGATAAATTATATTCGAAGCAATGCGGTATTTTATTATCTAATATGTATATAATCTAGAATAGCATCTGGCCAAATTCATGGACACCTCTTACTTCTGGAAACTTGGCTCAAGAAATGGAGAATGTAAATTTAATGAAAACAAGAGTGTCCATGTAACGAGGCAATTTAGTTTAAGACATGGCATATGTGTGAGCCAGTAACCCTTAACCGAATTCCTATCCTTCACGCCAGTTCACTCCGCTATCTTGGATAACACCTTGACGGACATTTGACCTGGGCACACCCCACTAAACTTAAACGAAAAGACTGCGACGTTAGACTACAAACTTTTACACCGACTTCTACACCATACATCGAAACTCAGCACACAAAACAAATTAGTCCTTTATAACACCATAATTAAACCCATATGGTAAAATGGTATTAAACTTTAGGGTTGCACCAAGAGTCCCAATTCCTATCTATTCAGTCCCTACAGTCCTAAATCCTAAGAAGAATAGTCCACGCTCCTTTCAATATTTCGAACTTCACTCTTCTCAACGACCTTAAAGTCCAGTTCGTCCATAACCTAGTTATATCCCCTATAAAAATCTAATCTTTAACCCATCATTACAATTTATTCCCGGAAATCCTCCTCGACGACTAATGTAACAGTGGCCACGTGATTTATTGAGCGATGCTTAACTTCTATATTATATAAGTAATAATTCAAGCTAGTGTCTGAGAGGACTGTTAATAGACAGTTCCTCACTTCATTTCAAGTCATTTTAAAAACACATGATTATCGCTTATATCATGAAATTATGTAGTTGCGATGTTTCAATAATAAGTTTAAAAAAAGTTCCTCTTTACCATTATTAGTAATTTAAATCAAAATATAATTATAATTAACAAAGGGAGACAGACAGAGAACAAAAGACTCCAGCGCCGGGGCTGGCGCTGGATCTATTTTTCTCTGTCTGCCACCCTTTGTTAATAATAATTATAATTTGATTTAAATTAAAATTTATACTTTCCGTTGTATGAATACTACCTAAAACTTAAAAATGAAATTATTAGTAAGTAAAGTTTTCTCTACGCAATCCTTAATTCGTCAATCTAGAATTAAAAAACTTTTACAATCATGGATAAATATAATTTATAAGCATTCTAAAGACACGAACATTTAATTTAATAATTATCCAATCGCAGTAACAAGTTACTTGCCAAGTTCAAAGCAACGATACTTGACTTTTAAGGCAAAGTAAAATTTATTTGAGCGTCAAATTTCATGCTTGGGTGCCCTTTAAACTTCCTTAAATGCTAATTAAACTTCTAGTACGATATAAGTTGCGCTTGTTCAGTATATCATAATTAGTCTTTGGGGAAAAGCGAGAAGTTTGTTTATGTATAATTTGAACATATATTTATATGCTGGAGTGTATTGTGGTGGTTTTGTGTTAAAGCTTTTGATTTGGAGTCTCAATTTGATTAAAACCTTAGAATAAAGGTAATATAGGGAGATTTTCCATGTACTAAGGGTGAGAAGAGTCAACTCTCATGGTATCTATACCTTTACCATAAATAGCGTTATTCTGCTAATAGATATTATCAAGCTACTTGGCTTTTTCCACTGGAGGAAACCTTCCACTTAGGTATTCTCTTACACTTCACTTTGATGTGCCACAACTAAGAGGCTTTTAAATCAAGTGCTTTTAGATGACTTTGTTTAATATCGGTACTGTTTAAAAAGCTCCCGGGGAAGACTTTTAAAATAAAAACAAATCGGTACAAACTTCAACAAAACTTTCTCATGTACGTAGTAAGTCTGAATTTAAATGAAATTTTATCAAATTTAATAATTTATTGTTAAACTCATTTAATTGTTGATTATTTACACTTCGATTTCGTTAATAAGTAAAATCAGATTATATTCATAAATATTTCGGGAACTAGATTTTTCCAGGGGAAACAAGATATACGGTTGGAATCGTATTTAATCGTTTGTGAGAAATATTATTTTCATGTTTTTTAAGGGTTTTTGAGAAATATCATTTTCATGTTTTTTAAGGGTTTTAGAGGGGCAGCGCTCTCAAATTAATAGCGGAAATGCTCAATTTCACCTCGGGGTATAATTTTTCTGAACATTTCTACAAAATTTAATTTAAATTGACCTTGTAGTTTAGGCTCTAAGCTGTCTAGCACAAATAGCTGACAAAATTTTTATTTTTAGACTCAAGGAACATTAAAACATCAATATCGAATTTCCACACTGCATATATATATATATATATATATATATATATATATATATATATATATATATATATATATATATATATATATATATATATATATATTTATATATATAAGAAAGTAAAAGAATTCAGCAGGTAAAAAGAAAAAAAAGTTGTAAGAAGAACTTAAAGAAATAAGAAAAATAACATAAAAAATAATTATATAATGCAAACTTAATAAGTTATAAAACTTATACTAAAGATAACTTCATATGATAGAGATCGTTATAGCTATTATAATATAAACTTTTAATTATATGTAGTATTTATGTTAATAATAAGATGTTGCAACCTTAATTTCATGCAACATTCTTAAAGAAAACTGTATCTTTGACCTAATTAGTTCAATCTACTTACTGGGAACCGCTCTAATATCGATTTGAATTAGATATGTAATAATTAATATTATTTCCTAATTACTTCTTTTTAATGACGCAAGCTATATCTCTCAATCTACCGTAGTTTTTGACTTATGTATTTAATGATAAAAAAAAAAAAAAAAAATAGAATTTACTTCTAACTAATGCTTTTACGCCCTAAAATATGATAAAGAGAAACACTTATTTAGGATAGAACATAATATGTTTCATTTGGGGCACAGTATCAGACCAAGAAGATAGGTACGATTGGTTTAGGTGACCCTGTATATATAGTTGTATCACGTTTTTGGTGATATACTCATTTTCATGTATGAATATTGATAATCTAGTAGAATAACATCTTAACGTCTTTAAGACTTCTTATTTAAGGGATCAACAAAATAAAATGTGTAATAAATCCTGTAGTAAAATTCAATACCTCTATGTAAACACTTAACAATTTTAGTTTTGTATTCTATTAAAAATTATTATTAATATATTTTTATTACTAAAATAAACTCTGGTTTATTTTATAATTGAATTAAACAAATTACAAAGAGACAGTGTAAATATAAAGGCGTAATGATGTTGATATTACGTGTTACTTGTCGGCAAGGGAATAAACTCTGAAGTGTAGGAGGAAATTAAATTATAAATTGTATAAGATAAGAAGAACGTGGCAAAGAGGAATACGAAGCGACAAATTAGTGGATCATCATAATACAAGATAACAAGATATTATGTTAACATTTATAATTAAGAGGGACTTAGAGAAACATTTTAGCATAACAGGTGGAAGATATAACAATTCAAATTATAAGGCAGCAAAGAAAGAAATAATAGTAAGAAACCTTCATCTAAAGAGCCATCTTTGAAGCCATTAAAAACAAATCTACATCAATTGTCAGATATGTAATTTTGAGTAAGATCTATTCACAAATTAATAGGTTATCAAGGCTGGATAAAAAAGTGACTCTGGTCTGGATGAAGGGGCACTCAGGTTTAACTTCAAACGAAAAAGTTGACACTATTGCGAAGAGGAGCTGTTATGATGTAGAATCGGCATTGCTCTTTGGAACTCAATATAAAGTCCCAATACAGGGGGACCTGTCAAGTACCTTAAAAACCTTACATATAAAAAAGTGGCACAATACTTCAATTTCTGGAAATTTTACAAAAGTACCTAAAAAGACCCAGGCAATGCTCCATTGTTTAAACATCTCTCTGAGAATAGATATTTTTGCTACAATTAATAGATTACGTGCTAATTACGAAATATGCAATCAGTATCTATATAAAATTGGTAAAATAAATAGCCCACTGTGCCACTAAATGGTCAACACATAGACAACGAACTTATCCTTTCTTTGGATATTATTGTCATTTTAAAATTTGTTTGAAATTTTTAAGTGCATCTTAAGGGGAGATATCGTCTGGAGCGACACATATTACATATACACATACATAAAAAAAGTGTTAAATTTTAGGAATCGATTCAGAATGGTCTAAAACGGAATTCCATGGAGAAAATTTTCAAAAATTCGCATTACAAAAATTTTGAAGCCATTGCGATAGCTTAATTTTCTTCGAAACTTCGCTAACATTTTTTTTTTCTAAAACACAAAAAGGAACTGGGAAAAAATGGTCAATACAACTTGAACTAAACTCTCTCTACTATAAATATCTATAGAGTGTTTTGAGACTAAAACAGGCCTGAGACAGGGCTGCCTGCTTTCACCGACCCTGTTTAGCTTTTTATCAATGACTTAGATGAATATTTGGGCGGTGGCTGCAAGATAGGTGCCAAACTTGCTATTATATGCCGATGATATAGTGCTTCTAGCTAATACACCTAAAACGTTACAGCTTATGATTAACAGATTAGAAACGTACTGCGCCGCTTGGAATCTGGTAGTAAATCTGCAGAAATCTAAAATCGTGATTTTTAAAAACGGGGGTTAGAAAGGGGTCAACGAAAAATGGTTGTATAAAAGTAAGCCGATAGAAGTCGTTAATGACTACAAATACTTAGGGCTAAGCTTATCTTCAAAGCTAAGTTACGAAAAACATTTCAAAGAAAAGCTTGCAGTAGCGAAGTTAGGTATAAATAATACTTGGAACACTGTGGTTTCTCACACGAACATACCGCTAAGCGCAAAGTATAAGCTGTTTGAAGCTGTAGCGCGAGCAGTTATGGGATATGCGGCACCGATATGGGCGGGTAAGATGTATGAAACAGTGGAAAAGCTTCACTACTACTTCCTTAAGAAAATATATTGGCTACCGAGAAACACCCCTAGTTATTTTTTACTTTTAGAAACCGGAAGAGACCCACTATTTATTTTCTATCTTAGGCAGCAGATTAATTATCTGAGGAAAATTCTAAACATGCCCGATCAAAGATTACCGGCTTTCTTAACTAAACAGTTGATCAAAGAAAAAATATTTTGGGTAAAAGAGTGGAGCGAATTGGCAAACAAGTACAACTTTATTTTTGATATCAAAACCGTCGAAGAGTGGCCTTGCAATATTGGATTAGCGGAAGATATGATGAAGTCTTTGCTGGATAATGTAACAGCGGGGGTGAGAGAGCAACTACGCAGCAGAATAACTCGATCAGAGAATCATGAGACATTCCGCTATATAGAGTTTAACTCCGGCAGCACAGAGTACCACACTTCTAGCCAATATAGCCTCAACCATATATCTCTTATTTTTAGAGTGAGAGCCTCTGTTCTATCGTTAAATTACAAGCCGTGGATAAATGGAGAAGATTATGGGTGTAAACTGTGCGCTTCTGGGGAAAACGAATCCATTGAACACTTCATCGTGTCTTGCTCGGCTCTCATAAACTTGAGGACACAATACTTAGGCCAACCAACGCTTAGCAGAGAAATAATGCCTAATCTACTCAACAAAGCAGACAAGACATTCGCAACCTATTTAGACCAAGCTTACAAGTACAGAAAGGCTGTTCTTAAAGAAACATAATTTTTTTCGGATTTATTATTATTGAATTATAATTTTCATTTTTATTTATTTATTTTTGATTTCGCGAATAAGATGTGAAGGTATTTTATAAAGACGGAAAATGATTAATTATATAAATTTAAATATTATAATAGACCTAATAGTCTCTAAGGTAAGGAAAATAAAATAGGAAAAGTATTTCTGAAGAATTTAGTACAATCAAAATTATTAAAAACTGTTTTGGTCATTAATTCATTTATTCTTTAATCCGTTCGAAGTAATGTTTAATTTTTAGAATGATTTAGCTTGTGGAGATATTATTTATTATAATTTCTAATCTAATTTTTGTACCTGTTTGTTGTTTTTCTCTTTTCGTTAATTTTTTTTTACGCATGAGGAATGTGATTAAATATTATCTGATCATGCAAAATAAAAGGAGTATTATTATTGTTTAACTATACAAGTTAATTTTATGTTTTCGCAGTGCAAAGTTAAATTCTTTATTTACTTTTTACTCATAATAATATATTTACATTAGGTATGGTATAAAACCCAAAGGTTTTATACCAAAACATTTTTATAATACAAAGCAGTTTATTATTTATTTTTAAATCTATTTTTGTGTGACCAACTCCAGCTGACGGCAGCTTCGGTCAAGCTTCTTTTTGTAGCATTGTAAAGAATTGTATATTTTTTTAATAAACATTTTACTACTATAAATATCTATTTTAACTACCTATTAGAACTGAACGATTTATTTATAAATAAATAGTATATAAATTAGTGTGGCACATAGCTTTCCCACGTCTCAATTTCGTATAATTTAATAACTTTTATGTTTGTACAACATATTATTGTTAAATTTATTTGTTTTCTTCTCTTTAGTTAAAATTGCTTTGATTTTTACATTAATTGAAGTATCAATTTAGCAAAATTTAAAAAGCGCAGAGTTGAAATCAATCTGGCATAAACATTTTTCGCTTTTTAAAACGATCATATAGGCTTTCGTTACCTTTGGTAAGCTCGGAAGCCATAATTTACTTGTCATGAAAAGAAAGATTTTTTTTTGATGTAAAAAAAAAAATAAAACATACCAAAAAATGTAGGATCAAAAGAAAGATATATTTTTTTGCGTCGTATGTTTATTGATGTATAAAAACGCATGATTTATCTGACAATTTAATTATAAAAGAACCTTTTTTCTGCCCAGGATATAATTTGAAGTCACCAACAGAACAATGAAAATATAGGAGGATATTTTTAACAAGTCAAAAATATATATTTTTTTTTACTTTCTCTTTAACGAATTTTACACAGGGATAAGTATTGTGATTGAAGGGGAAAAATTCATTTTGTTGGATTCATACGAATAAAAAACATTTGTTTAACGTATTTGGTAGTGAAATTTCGGTTTAATTTGATATATAATACCGTCTCCGAAAAAAATTACCCGAGATAAACAAATTTGGAAGTGATACTTCCTAATGCAAAAATTCTTCCAAAAGGAAGTGTTAAAGAAGTAACGAATTGCAATTTGGTTGGTAATCATTTATGGTTCTCCATGAATATCAACAATATAATAGTTATCAAATGAGGATATCCCTACCGTCGATACTTGCCTGATCTGTGGATCACTGGTTTTGGCTAAACGCCATCTCAGCAGAGTTGAGATCTCTTGTAGCACTCCTCGAGTCTACATGAAAGAATGAAGTTCTCTCAACTTAAAAGTAGGGATATCCTCATTTGATAACTTACGAACTTGCGGTAACAACTTACAATTTTACTTTAACATAATAGTTATTTATGCACATAGGGAGTAAAGTTAGCCATTATTCCCTGAGCGAAAAAGTTGGTTCTTGAGTACCATGAGCTTTAAATCCCGAGGCGAAGCCGTGGGAATTAGACTTTTTAATGGAATAACGAGATAATTATCGCGAGGGGAGTAATGGCACTTTACTCCCGAGGTACATACAATATTTTATCTCCAGTAGGGAGAAAACACTCATTTTCATCCATTGCACATTTTTTATTTATTATTTTAATGAATAACAATAATTTTTAGCACTTTTAATAGCAGATATAAGAGATTCAATATTAAAAAAATATATGAATTGGAATTAAACATAAATAAAAGGTTATTTAGATGCAGGTTATAAACAATGATAAACAAGGTCGAAAAAGCAGTGTCGCCAACCTGATTTCAACAACTTCATTACATTACCCATTCATTCTCTTCTATTTATAAAATGATCATGTTTAGTTCCAAAGTACATTTAATTCCTACGTACGTTTCGTTTTCTGTAAAGTACAAATGTATAAGTAAATGTATATATCTCGAATTTACAATGTATATATACAATGTATATATTATTACAATGTATATATATACCTTCAACGAATTTACAAACTTAAAGAACACTTGCGCGGTACTGCTCAACTTCAATTGTGGTAAATATTATAAAATCGCTGAAAAATTAGCTATCAACGCGAACGATGAGACCGGGTTCGATTCCCACTCAGGGAGGAGTTTTTGTATGATATATTTTGATGAAATATTCAATAATAATTAAATTTAACCGTAAAAACTCGATCAATAACACTGTGTATGTACTCGTTTATGAGAAAGAATGATTTTTTCTTATTCTTCTCATTTTTCTTTTCAATTATCTAATTAATTTTGCTCCAATTCGAAATAGTTACTAATGATAGTTTACTCTTTGTCATGATTAATAACCCGCTTTATTGCCGAAACACTGAATTCTCTGCCTTCACAAAATAAGATCATTCGTTATCAGTTCTTTTCAATCTCTATGTAAATTCAGATTTGATACATTGTTTGCCACTCGGGTAAAAGATTCAGTATATTTCCAAATATTCAGTTTAATTCCAATTCTTTTTTGTTTTTAATATTGAATCTCTTATATCTGCTATTAAAAGTGCTAAAAATTATTGTTATTCATTAAAATAATAAATAAAAACTGTGCAATGGATGAAAATGTGTATTTTCTCCCTACTGGAGATAAAATATGTACCTAGGGAGTAAAGTGCCATTATTCCCCTCGCGATAATTATCTTGTTATTCCATTAAAAAGTCTAATTCCCTCGACTTCGCCTCGAGATTTAGGGACCATGGTTCAATTTAATTTCGTTTTATTACTCCTGAAGACACCTCTAAAATTTATACTTTTAATTGTTTTTTTTTGATTATAATAATATAACATGAAAACTACACTTTCACAATAAGATGATTCCTCGTTTGAACTTGTTTGCTTAAAAATACTTACATGTATTTTCATTTTTGTTTTCTTTATCTAATTTTATAATTAGACTCCTGCTTTTATCACAACTATGAGGGTGTTGTAAAATTATATGGTGGGTTTACTCTGCAAAACATTATTAGTTCCAAAGTACATTTAATTCCTACGCACATTTCGTTTTTTGTTAAGCACAAATGTATATATACCCTGACGAATTTACAATGTATATATTACAATGTATATTATAATATACCCTCAACTTAGAGAACACTTGCGCGATACTGCTCAACTTAAATTGTGAAAAATATTATAAAATCACTGAAAAAATAGCTATCAACGCGAACGTTGAGACCGGGTTTCATTCCCAGTCAGGGAGAAATTTTTATATGATATATTTTGATGAAAT
Source organism: Gerris lacustris (assembly GCA_951217055.1). Lineage (NCBI taxonomy): Eukaryota > Metazoa > Arthropoda > Insecta > Hemiptera > Gerridae > Gerris > Gerris lacustris. The sequence goes on from OX578284.1 coordinate 17,870,111, forward strand.
ATTCAGTAATAATTCAATTTAACCGTAAAAACTCGATCAAGAACACTGTGCATGTACTTTTTAATGAGAAAGAATGATTTGTTTTTATTCTCAGCTAATTTTTCTTTTCAATTATCAAATAAATGTTGCTCCAATACGAAATAGTTACTAATAATAGTTTACTCTTTGTCATGAGTAATAACCCGCTTTATTGCCGAAACACTGAATTCTCTGCCTTCACAAAATAAGATCATTTGTTATCAGTTCTTTTCAATCTCTATGTAAATTCAGATTTGATACATTGTTTGCCACTCAGGTAAACGATTCAGTATATTTCCTGGTTATAAGAGGCCGTATTTTTTTTTTTTGTGTCACCCTCTGCTTCCTCATCTATAAAATGGGGTCATGCATAAAAAATATAGGCGTTGAGAGAGAAAGTGAAAATACTGCCTTACCTTCCCGTCAAATCCTGTTACTGGTGGTATTTCACCTTACACATTGCATCCATTTTTCATTATTCTTTTTCCCAACTTTTTCTTCTTTGAATCTCGGAAAGAATCAAGTTGGGTTTCACTTTTTGCTATATACATAATTATCTTAATATGTGTCTCCCTATTAATCTTCAATAACTTCCTTCAGTATTCTTCTACATAACCTAGTGACAAGATTAGATTAGTAAGTTAAAGATTGAAGGAGCCAGCGTGATCGAGGTGCTCTAGGCACCCGCCCAGCTATCAATGAGTAGAGGCGAATCAAGGTCATGGTTTCGATCCCTTGCCATGATGCTCTGATTAAAATAACTCACTATTGACTACACCATACCCGCTTCGACGGCACCATGTACAGGTATGATGTGGGAAGAGGATGGAACTCTCCACTTCTCCACCTTGGGGTTAGTAAATTGGGCCCAAAGTGGCCTGATTGCTAGGTTCGCACAAGTGGATCGTCCTGCCCGTCTAACCATTACCATTAACTTCAAACACTCAGATTTTATTATTGAAATATTCATTTTGTCTTTGTGTGTAGGCTTCCGCGGTTGTTGACACCATAGATTTCTAGATCTTCCGGTGGTGATCGAATCATGTTAGATGGATTTTTCGCCGATTCGCCTTTAGCATAGGAAGCGAAACGCTTAAAAGTGGAAGCTGTATTGGGTACAGTTCCCGGCCATTACGGTAGAGTCTCGCTGATCCCGACCCCACTAGTCCGGACGTCCGATTATTCCAGATAGACCTCAATAATGTTCTCATAATGTACAATCAGTAATCTTTGAATTTATATCAATAAGATGTTTTTTATCCTAAATCAATTTGTAGGTTTATAAAAAAACATTTTTAAAAACAAGTTTTTATCTTGAGCAATACGCTCAAGCCATATTGGATTTAGAGTGAAGGCATTTTATTTTTCGTATTCTTCTCAGCAAACCCTTTCATTAGATACCCGTATCATGGGAGTGCTTAAAAAATAACTAGTCTGCCATCTTGGGCTGTCCGCCATAGAATGACGTCATTTAGAATGACGTCGCTTAGCTAACCAAGCATTGTCATCCAAACTAAACGTGCATGCAAAAGTTCAATTCAATTGGTTGAGGATGACAGATTAAAAATTCAGTTGCAAGATTTGACAATATAAATACAAACATTGTAAGTTAAATAAAAGCTTGTAAAAAAGTGGACATATTTTGAGACTAAACATTAATTATTATGATAAAAATATCGATTATACTTGTTTTACCTAGATAAAACTATACTACGAGTAGTTTTACAGACCTTTTAAAACATATTCCATTTAATCCAGAATTTCGGTGATCCGGGCAGTGCAAGGTACCATCATATCCGGGTTAGAGAGACTCCATATTAATTATGTCCATATTAAAATCCTAATAATATTAATTAATCCTTGTAATATTAATTATTATGGATTAAAATCCATATTAATTGTGTTAAAAAATTAAATAAATATAATATTAAAGGATAAGTAATAAACGTAAATTAAAACACTAAATCCGTCTTAATGATCTTTTATCTACGATTGATACGAAATATAAACATTATATCTTTGTTTAGATGCGTAGAAAGTGGTTATTTACGTACTTGTATTCATTGCGCATGCGCGTCTCATAGTTCTGAACAATTCCTCTTCTTTACCGCGCTAGCGTGGTAAAGAAGAGGAATTCTTCAGCTTTACGCACAATTAGCGAGTGTGTTTACATTTAATAAAACTAATTTGCTATTGATTTATTAAAGTAACTGTTTATATCGAGTTTTTAGTTAAAAACAATGAATGAATCAAGTGGCTTTGACGAAAATGTAGAGAATAATACTCCTCCAGAAATAATTAATTCGGCAAAAAATACAACTTAAGATTAATGGCATCTTCATCAAGAGAAGAGATACGAACTTACATACAGCAAGTTTATTGTTTTCTGTATTCATTATTAAAATCCAACATCGTAGATAAAGTACGGTACGCAACTCGTGCGAAAACTGCATTTTGCTTTGCTTGTGTGGTTTTACTACCCTCGCTGTCGCTCGGGTGCAAACTCCACAATCGCATGCAAAATGCTGCTTTCCGCACTCGACGCGTAATGTACTATTAGCAGTGAGAATATAGTGCTACGTCAAACAAATAACATTTAATGTAGAATGAAATTCTCTCTTCTTTTCCAAGTTGGCTTACTATAAAAAGTGAAAAAAGAAATGAAATTTCATATAATTTTTTCTTTATTTTCACCTTTATTTTCTCTTGACTTGGTTCGTTAAAAATTTAAAGCCTCTGGAGTGTTGTCTAAGCGAGTAGACTTTATGCTTTGAAGTAAAAATGTTCCGACTTTCCTGGAATTATTACTTGCTTGAAACAACTGTTGGTTACATTTCTTTCTTTTTGTACAATCTACACTGACCTTTAAAAGCTAATAACCCTATATATATATATATATATATATATATATATATATATATATATATATATATATATATATATATATATATATATTCAAACATTTAAATGCTGAGGATTGATCAATACTTATTTTATCTAGGAATTAGTGCAAACGTATTGAATACTCGTTTTATATCTCTTGTTGAAAGCTGATTTAGATTTGTGTCTAAAGGTAAGGAATTAATCGTGAATAATTAAGGTAAATAAATATAAACGTAAGTACAGGTACAAGCAACTACATGCTATATTGTGACACGTATAAATGCAAGCAGGCATATTACGATTTCAGTAACCCAACTCTGTCAGAGGTCGGGTTTTAATTTTGCGCATGCTCGGTTCAAAAGCTTTTAACTAAAGCTTTAACTTACTTATTCCGGCCCTTTTCTACCCTTTTTGTAGTGTCAAGGTTAGTTTTCATTCGAAGTTCTTATCAAGTATGAGTTTCTGGCTTGTATTAAGTAAACTCCTCTTTCTTGCAGCACTGCACTCCCTTTACTGTTTTCAACCATGTTGTTCTGAGTCATGAGTTCTAGGTCTCTGTCTTTTCTCCATAACCATTAGGATCAATCTTTCGGGTGGCATTCTTAAGAGATGGGCAAACCAAAACCACCAGCTTGGTTTCTTCCAAAGTTTCTTTGAGGGAACGAGATTAGAGGTTATGCCTTATGTTTGATTTCTCAACAGGTCTTGCCTCATTTTCCTTCTACTCATGGAAGGTACTGAATCTCCACTGCTTTGAGCAGGCAGAATCTGTTGCCAGTTAGCGCCATGCCATACATTTATATAGGTGAGAAATGGGATGTATATGGAATTAAAGGAAGGTAGTTTGGTGTAGTCTAAGTCTTCGCGTTTTCCAATGAAGGACGTGCTTAATGCCACGTAATACAACGATTTATTGAAAACAGATATTTATCGAGAATATTGAAGACCTAGACATCGATATTTGAACGATAATTCAGAGCGATATATCGGCATATCGATATCTAATCAAAGTGTGTTATCGATATTTGGTAAATCTTTAGGGTAGTTAGGCCCGTCTTATGTCATCACATCACTGATACTATCGATGTATATTTTTTGTTTAATAAGCTGCTGAGACACAAGGTAATTAACGCTTTTATATACCAAAGAGGATTTTAGACAAATATAACTCTTGTGCCCTGTGTAGTGTAAAGATGCGATAATATCTAATTGAAATATGTTGAAATATGTTTTTGAAATATGTTCTGTTGATATCAACTTTAGGGGATCCACTTTATACCTTTTATAATTTTTTTTAATCACACCTTTAATAAAGGTTTTGGGTATTTTCTGTTAATCCCCCCCCCCCCCACGCCTTCCAGGCGCTTTTTCGCATATACATGGTTGCACCCTTTAACTTTTATGGAGCATTCCGATTTTCCACAACTGTCTTGTGCACAGAAAGCCAAAACACAATGTGCTAGGTAGATAACCTCCATTTCTTATTGGCATACATACATAAATAAACACTTTTCCAAGAAAGTAAAAGCTTAAAGAGACACAACTTACGGCTTGAAACTCATATTTTTTTATTGGAAAGACAGTGCATAAAGTTGTCAGACAGTGACGTCATGGCCAGATGGACAAAGGCAAGACAGGTGAAATACGCCCCCGCCTTTGTAAACACTGGACTCCCAACTCTCGATGCAAGCTAGACAGTTGTGGAAAATTGGAATGCCCCATAAAAGTTAAGGGGTGCAACCCTGCATATGCGAAAAAGCGCCCGGAAGGGGGGGGGGATTAACAGAAAAGACCTAGAGTTTTATCAATATCCCTACTTTTAATATTTATTTTTTACCTGTATATCGATATTATCTAAAGTACTATGTATCAAATATCGATATTTTTTAATACTTGCATCCCTAGCCACGAATAGTCTTCCTTTAGCTCCAACTCTTGTATTATAGTCCCTTTCTACCTTCCCATTCTGGCTGATGATTAAAGCTTTAAACACATCTTCTGAATTCACATTCATGAACTAAGAAAAAAGTTCCTTTTTAGAAAATTGTTCTGAATACGAAATGTGCACAATGGTGGATCAGTAGCCCCCATCCCCTACACGAATGTTGAGATGCCTGCGTCGACACCTTGGAGTGGCATGAAGATTAACGGGGTGATTGAATGAGCATAAATTTGCAATCACAAATCTACGCCAGCATGATCCAAAAACAACAAACTCTACATATGATAACATACTGGTAGAAGTTTGATAACATACTGTAGAACACTTGTCTAGATTTTTAATTGCATTACCAGTTCATGTTTTTATTTTTTCGATTTCATTCAGTTGCGTTTCCCCTAAACCTGATGTTAATATTATAAAGATGTAATAGATTGTTGGTGTTTTATATAATCTAAATTATATATATTTTTTAAAAATAGAATAATCATAAAATCCTTCGTATTATAATTTCAAAGTTCTTTTTTATTTATGTGTACATAAATATATTTGTTTTTAGTTGCTGCTGCCTCTCTATTTGAAACTCTCTATTTGAGTTGTCCCAATCTAATTTTCAGTCGATGTAACCACAAGCCTAGTTTAATCATTGACTACAACCTCAACTAGATTTTAGAGAGTCCCTAACTGTTTAATCCATTTGAATAAATTTTATTAAACTGCGCATATTGCATATAGTTTAGGCAGCCAGGAATATCAACAATATTGTACAGTTGCATCTACTGGATAATTAAATCCCTAATCAAACGGTAGCTATTAAACCCATTTGGCTTGACTTTTATTCAGTTTTTCTTCACCTAATCAAGCGATGTTAGTCACTAGAACAGTGAAGTGGTCAGAAAATAGAATCTTATTACGGCAAAAACAAATATTTTTCTCATTGTACCTTTAAAGTTTAATTATTACGGTATCTTTTATGTTTAACTCATTTTTTCACTATTAATCTGGTATAATACTTTTTCATAAAGGAAATCTTCCATTCGTAAAAAAATAAGTTTTTTTACAATAAATTCTTCAACAACATTCAATAAAAGTTACCCGAAATAAGAAGAAAATAAAAAACCTTTGATCTTTTAATTTTTTCTTTGAATTTATACTTTTCTAAATCTTTTAACAAATTTAATTTCTTGATTCTCTCCTGTGGAAGAAACATAATTTTACAATTCACGGGAAGAAGATCATGCTCTTTTATATTTGACATACAGAGTGTAAATTTTCCGGTGTGTAAACAACCCCTAGAACATATTTATGTCTTTTGACACAAATGTTGACTCTCTTTTCCTTTTGCTTTAGTAATTTCCCGTGATCCCGTGGAAATTCATTTTCATTATTTGCAGAAGAGACAAATTATGAAAGGATCTTTTTAAAGCGAAAAGTGCAATAATAATTATTTATCTTAAGCCCAGGATTAATTATTTCTACATACTTTTCTTGGCAAGGTTTTTAAGTCTAAAAGTTATGTTTGTTTTTTGTAAGGAGAGAAACTAACCTCTTTCTCGTTTATAATCAGGCTTCTTATTCTAGTAATATATATATATATATATATATATATATATATATATATATATATATATATATATATATATATTCTTACTTCTTTCTTTTTATACTTCTTTGATGTTGAAGATAAAATTGGCTTTAAGTTTAAAAAAGAAAGAAAAAGTACGAACATAATTTTAAGAAATACCTTTTTTTATTTTATTTTTTACTCTAGTTTTTTGTTAATGACTTATTTCTACAAAATGGTCCATATCCGGAGGGGATATTATCTTTAGGAAATATGAGATAGTTATTTCTGCAAGTGATAAATGAGAAAAGTTTATACTTTAAAGAGTAGAGAAACTAGTCAATAATGTTCTTGGAGTTCTGTCTATTATGCCTTAATAAGAAAATATTCTACAAAACACTATCTTAGAAATTTCTTAAGTTAAGCTTATAAGTGCAATAAAGAAAAATCACTAAATGCCTACTAATACCTTCAAACTTACTTGTCAAACCAAGTTGACAAGTAAGTTTGACGGTGTAAGGGTGAAGTTTGTGTGTTGGATGGCTTGATGTAGAGTACACAGGGCATCAAACTTGCTTGTCAAGCCAGTTTAACGGTATATGGGTAAAGTTTGTGAGTTTTATGGCTTGATGGGGTATAATACTGGACGTTAAACTTTTGATCAAACTTGCTTGTCAAGCCAGTTTGACAATTAAGTTTGACGGTGTTAGGATGAAGTTTGTGAGTTGGATGGCTTGACGGCTTGATGTGGTGTACACAGTAAATCTTTGGATAAAACTTGGCTTGTTAACCCAGGTTTGTAAGTTTAGTTTGACGGTGTATGGGTGAAGTTTGTGAGTAGGATGGGTTGATGTGGTTTATACTGGGCGTCAAACTTACTTGACAAAGTTTTGATCAAACTTGCTTGTCAAGAATATTGATTTGCAATTTATTTATGAATTCTATTATCCTCCTTCTCCTGCATTATATCGGGATCTAAATTCATTCACAGCGAAAAAAATGTTGGTAAGCTATAAAGGTTTTATACTAATAAACCTGTCCTTACTGATATAAGGGTCTGCCTCGATTGGCAAAAATTTGACTTAGTTTATCCCAGCTTCGAGGTCACTGACAAGAGCCAACTGTCAAGCGTGTAAATGTTTGTTATGTCCAAAACATTTAGAACCGCATTTTACATGGTTTGCCTTTAGTGCTTGAAGTTATTTGTAAATCAAAAAATATCATTGTTATATTAGCTCTAATTTGTTGTTTTTTCGTAACTCTTTAGCTTCAACATTTCTCCAAAGTCAGAAAAAAGGGTACAATTCCTAGCAAAATTGTTAATAAACGTAGTTTTTGAAAAAAAAAAAAAAAAAAGAAGTCAAACTATTTAGGAGGTAGCACTTCCGAAGTAAGTTAGTTACCCCGTTTTAACTGGAGGAATAATACCCAGTTAAAATGCAACTTAAATTTTTTGAAATTAGTGCAGTTGTTCTTGTACAGACATCGCCTTTCTATAAAATAACTGTTAACCATTGGAACAATGGTTACGTTTACCGTGATTAAATGTCACAGTAGCTACAAAAATCAATAAGCCGCTATTACAGAATGTTAGTATAGTCTTAAATATACTATGATTCTAGCCATATTTTTGTAAGTACTATCTCACTTAAGTGACCATCAAAATTAAATTCCTCGTTTAAATATTTCTTTGGGGGTTATTAATTTTATCCGATGATTTTAGAAATATGTGAAATTAGTTATTAGAAGAGATTATGAAGAAATTTCATCGTCTATGAAATATTATTTGATACTTGAGGATGAAATAGTTTTGTTTGAAATTCACCGATGGAGATAAGAGGTAAATTCTTGCGGTTAATTTTGAGACAAAACCATGCGAAAATCTATTGAATATTAACTGGAAGGTGGATGGCTTATCTCCAACACCAGATAAAGGCAGATTGCTGATGAATCATAATAATTCCATCGGAATTCAACGTCGGAAACATTTTGAATCGGCAGGAACTTGGAAAGGAATTGTCGAGAGGAGTGTTTTGGAAGTTGAGGAATGGAGCTCCAAGGAAATATTGACAAGAGATAGGTTTTAGAAGGGGAGATTGAAGCGATGTTAGTTTCGTATAAATACCGTCTGTGCTTCCTTCGAGGCGAGATGCCGTAAACGTTTACCGTAACAATACCCTCACAGAAGTGAAATCCAATCGTTTCCATATTCCTTCCAAAGTACCCATGTTCCTTCTATTGAATATCGAACTAGTTTTATTGAACTTCTTCTTCCACTGAATGTGGATGCAATTTCACTAGAATGAAGCAATAGGCAAACCAATACATTGCTCTTAAAATAAATTTATGGGAGGGTTCAGAAACAACCCAACGCTATCCTTTTTTTAAATTTACATATATACCTAAAGCACAGAAGGGCTTTATTCAAAAAGAGAATATCTTAATTCATTATCGCCAGTCCTGGCGCACAAAAATATCTCTATGATAATAATAAGTAAAGTAAACTAAAAGGTAGTAAGTATCTCTATGGCAATATCTCTATATGATAATAATAAGTAAAGTAACAGTAAAATAAAGTAAAAGTAAATTAAGTAAAATGGCGGCCCAACTTGAAGTAAAGTAAAAGGAAGCAGCATTGGGCGTGGTCCCTACCTGATGACCGTTATAAACTAACTGATTTTTTTTATCATTTTCAAAAAAATGTTTTTTATTTTGTAAAAATATATTATTTTTATTTATTTAATTATTTGAGGTATTTTGACATATGTACACAAACTTTGACGTTTAACAAAAGTGTCGCTCTAATTAATAATTATGTACGCTTATATCTTTTAAACTAATCATCGGTTTTTTTTTATATTTTTGTTCCCTATTTTTTACCGGTTCCAACTATATGGTGCATGTCTATAAGGTATTTATACTTTCGGTATTATTAACCGTCTAAGTTTCAAAATTCAACAATCGATATTATCGAAATGGGGGCAAATATAAAAATTAAATTTTGACTCAGCCAACTGGGTTCAAGATGCCGGAAAATGCTGATTTTCAGGGTGGCACAACTTGAAGTGAGAACTGTTTTTTTTGCCAAGTTTCAACTCTCTAGGTTAAATATCCCCACATACAAACATACACACATACAGATGTCATGCTGAAAACCACTCAGGAGGTCTTAAAAATACCCAAAACGGATAATTCAGTTGAAATCTCAAAAAAAAAAAAAAAAATGTTGGGTGTAAACATAACATTTCCTACCATAGGTGAGGAAAAGTAAAAAAAAAAAAAAAATATATATAATCATTTAAAAATATAAGTATATTATATGATAAAAAAATACTGTTTTATGACTTTGGGTGTAAATCACATTAAGTCCATGAAAACAATCACTTCACTCTCTCTAAGCCATGTTAAACATATTAAATTCTCATTTTCACAGCCTCTCTCACTCTCTCTATCTTATACTACTAAATACATTATAATTTTCCTCTTTTTCCTTTTTTTGGCAACTTAGCAAATAGGCCCCAGAGCTGCAACTGGAAGGGTCTTGGGGTCCGCAGAGATTTAGGAAAAAAAGGAAACGAGCCTTCAAGGGGTAAAAATAAATTATTTAAAGAATGAAATTTATACAGTAGGGTATAGAGGAGGGGGGGGGGGGGGGGGTTTAACCAGAAAGCGTCTAACAAGGTGACCTCATGTATTTTGCTTTGCAAAGCGGTGTAGACGTGAGTAGACAGCGGCTACTTTCAAAGTAAATATTAAAATTCCTGTTTTTCAACTCTTTTGTCCCTCTTCGACTCTCCTCCATTCCGCTTTTATTTTCAGTCTATGTCTGGATTTACCTTAGCGTAGTTTTCATTTTTAATTTTTTTACATCTCTTTTTGAAACACGAATCTTTTTTTGTCACATGTTTTTCATTTTTATCTAGATTTAATGACTAATAATCAAGTGTTCTTAGCTTGGTATAATTATTTTTATTTTTAAAAACGTCTTAAAAAAAAACCTCTAAAACTTTCAATCCGTTTCTTCTCTCGCCGTTTTATCTGTATGGAGATTTTTGTTTTCCTAGATTTAGTCCGCAGTACATAATTTAAAATCACTTCTGTCAAAAATTCTAAATTTCAGTATTTATAGTATTTTATTACTTCTCGTTAAATAATTATTTATTGAGTTAAAGATGTAAGAAAACTTTAAATAATGTACCTACCCTGAATGTTTTACTAAAATTAGAGATTAATTTATATAATTTCCAGGTAGCTATGAAAATAAGTTAGTTTTGCTTTCAAATAAAAAAATTCATACATCCAAATTCAATAATTCCTAGTAGTTTGGAACATATTTAAAACCATCACATTTTAAAACACATCCGATTTTAATGAAATTCAGATTTTTACCAGATTTTACCATCAGTACTTATACTTTCTGGTCCACGTGTGCACAAACTTTTTTTTATGAAGACCTATAGAGTCAAAGTACTGATCCAATTTCAAATAAATGTTTATAGTTTGTCGAAATTAGCCCACTGATGGTCCTATATTAATTTTAACCTTCTGCGTACATTAATATTGAATAATAGTACATTAAACGTCTAGTGCGGAAAGTAGCATTTTGCATGCGAGTGTGGAGTTTGCACCCGAGCGAAAGCGAGGGTAGTAAAATTACACGAGAATAGCAAAATGCAGTTTTCGCACGAGTTGCGTACCGTACTTTATCTACGATTGTTGGATTTTAATAATAAATACAGAAAAAAAACAATAAACTTCCTGTATGTAAGTTCGTATTTCTCTTTTGATAAAGATGACATTAATTCATTAGTCGTATTTTGTGCCGAATTAATTATTTCGGAAGGAGTATTATTCTCCTCATTTTCGTCATAATAACAAATCAATAATTGTTTTTCACTAAAAACTCTATATAAACAGTTACTTTAATTTAACAAACAGCAAATTAGTCATGTTAAATGTAAACAAACTCGCTAATCGTGCGTTAAGGTGAGGAATTCCTCAGGGCGGAAAAAAAGAGGAATTTATTATACATATTAATTATTATATAGATATATATATATATATATATATATATATATATATATATATATATATATATATATATATATATATATATATATATATATAAATATGTAGTATATAAATATGTAGTATATAAAGAGGAATTAATTAATATTCAAAAATTAATTATACGATTTAAATTGAAATATAATTTATTCAGTTATTAAACATTTTGCCCACCACTATCTAACTAAGTTATATGATGAACCTTTAGTATATGTAAATATATATATGTATATATATATATATATATATATATATATATATATATATATATATATATATATATATATATATATATATATATATATATATATTTATAATAACAAATAATTAAATATTAATTTTAAATTAAATATCCTTAGAAAAAATGTCTCCATTAAGTAAAAAGAAAAGAGAATAAAAATATAACACTATAAAGCCCCTTAAATTTACATTTTAATCCTTCGTGTTTTTATTAATTTAAATTAACTAGATAGAGTTTTATCCTTTGGAAATCCTTAAATAAATAATCTCAGCCTAAAAGTGCGTTGTGAGGTCTCCACCTTTAAATCCTTTTGGTGGACCCCCCCCCCTCCATTCTCTGCTTGTAAAACTGTTGAAAATTCATGGAGCCCCCCCCCCCCCCCCCCCCACTTACCCTTAGAAAATGTTTGCTAATGCGGTTATTTGAAATTATAATGAGTTCAAACTCCACATAGGAGGATTTTGGGGAAAAAAAAAATTTTTTAAAAATATATAATACCTCAGGTACATGGCCTTTTCTGGGATAATGCAAAACATAGGATTTTTGTTAGATTTAACAGGATTTTCCTTTCCATTAAGAGGTTTTTGGGTTAAGTAACTTTTTTTTTACAAATTTAGTTATTAAATGGAACTTTTGCATTTAATCGGATTTTATTGTTATGTATAGATAAAATGTATAAGATATAATATGTATAATTATAACTAAAAATCCTGTATTATTATTTCTTAAGTTAAGACACCTAGAGGAAAAATAATGTTAAAACCAAGAATAAATATGTTAAAATTTGGTTTAAGACCCCATTGGACGTTTTGTACTTTTTTAAAAATAAATTAATTTTGCTGTAAAGATGGATTTACTTAATCAAGATATGGTTTAAAATGATTTCAACAGGTGGTTGCTACCACTTCGTTTTTCGATTTTCAACTCTATATCACATTAATTTTTATCCATATCTCTGAAAACTATTTAGTCAAATTCGTTGCGGTTTTCGAGAAAAAAGTTTTTTTTTGTTTGGTTAAATTTTATCTTAAGACTTAAAATTTCTCAACTTTGCCTCGGGCATGATTTTTGTAAACGTAATTGCCAATTTTATCTAAATCGGTCCTGTATTCAGGCTCCACGTGGCTGCACTGGACAGGCTATTGACAGCTATTTTTAATTTTTTTTAAATCCTTTATATTAACTTCATTTTTGTGCCTGGGGGAGTGCCTGGGTGCCTGGGGGAGTGCCTGGGTGCCTGGGGGAGTGCCTGGGTGCCTGGGGGAGTGCCTGGGTGCCTGGGGGAGTGCCTGGGTGCCTGGGGGAGTGCCTGGGTGCCTGGGGGAGTGCCTGGGTGCCTGGCGTCAACATTTTTGGAAGGCTAGTTAACCCTATTCTACTTATCCGATCGAGCTGAAACTTGGCACATAGACTCTCTACCAATACAACAACATTTTAACAAATTAATTAATTAATTAATTAATTATTTTTTCAATTTAATTAATTTTTTTTTTTTAAAAATGAATGGATTAAATAAATTTTAAAAAATTAAGTATTAAAAGTAAAATAAAAAATTATAATTAATTGGTTGGTATATAAAATCTTTGGAAGGCTAGTTAACCTTCTTCTACTTATCCGATCGAGCTGAAATTTGGCACATAGACTCTCTACCAATACAAAAACATTTTAACAAATTAATTAAATTTAATTAATTAATTAATTAAATTTAATTAATATTAATTAATACATTAATTTCTCAATTTAATTAATTATCTTTTTAAAAATGAATGGATTAATTAATATTTAAAAATTAATAATAATCATTTATTTAATTAATTAATTAATTGGTAGGTATATATAAAATCTTTATAGGGCTAGTTAACCCTCTTCCAGTCGTCCAATCGAGCTAAAACTTGGCACATAGACTCTCTACCAATACTTCCCCCTCACAACCGAAATGCAAAAATATAAAGGATTTATAATAAAAACTTGGTTTTTATGGGCTGGTATTATTTTATTTTGGACTGAGGGAACCTCAAAACATGTAAATCCATCAATATCTTAAAATTGAATTTCTGTCTCATCACAATACTTTCTCCTCTTCTATACTACGTACGTGAAAAAGTAAATTGAAAGCTTAAGCAGAAATGTAGGAAATAAGAATAAATGGAATAGAAATATGAAAATGTTTGGGCATGAAGCAATTTTAAGGTTTAATTTATGTGTTATATATTAAGAATGCTGAGATATAAGACTAGAGAAAACCATATACAAAATAATTTCTAAGAAATCTTTGGAGGAAAGATTATAAATAGAGTTATTGAAGTGGTTTTTTAAATTTTTATATTTAGTATCTTATCGAGTACAATACGACGAAACTTGTTCTAGAACTCTCATAATTAAGTATTAGTGGGGGGGGGGGGGGGGGGGGAAATAAAAAAATAAAAACATTGTTTAAAATCAATTAAAAAGCCTATAACACTGATTTATGAATTAATAGGGTAAACATTTAAAGAAATGAATTAATTTGCATTATTAATTAGGGTCCGTAGGCAAAATCAAGGACCCTTATATTTTCCTGCGTGTGTCTGTCCGTCCGTCCTCTCGCGTGCTACCACGGCTACACCTTTCGTCCGATCACTTTGAAATTTGGCATGTATGTGTCTTGTACTTACCCACATATTTTAAAAATATATAGACTTAAAAAAAATAGGGTAAAAAAAAGGGTTAAAAATTTTTATTTTTTTTCGACACCGTGAGGGGTATCATATAAAAGGGTACGTCGAGCTGATTACAAAAATATATAATTCTTTGGATATAACTTTGATAGGGCGGTCGTAGGCAAGTTTGAAGTGGGTGTGAAACGTGTCCAAAAAGTGCTATCTCGCTTATGTGAAGTGCAAAGAATCTGAAAAAATTCCTACACATTCTTCGACCAAAAGTAAAGATAGCACTTTTTGGAAATTTCGTAAAAAATATTATTTTATTTTTTATTGACAAAATACGTTTTTTTAATAATTATGGTCTTTTCGATGTATTTATATGGTTGTAGTCCGGTTCGGTGGCAAAAAAAATACTTTATCAGAGTGTTTTTTGAGAATATCAGACCCTTAGAATAGTTTAAAGTAAGCATTTTAGCATTTAAAAAAAACACTGTTTATACACTTTACAGTTAAACACTATATAGTGTGGCGTTTGGACCCTCGCTGTGTGCTGACTAGCATACACTTGACCTGTTTATTAAATATTCAATTTTTAAGTTTTTGGTAGTTTTCATACTACGGAAAGTTAAATTTTAATTTAAATCAAATTATAATTATCATTCTCCTGCGTAGCTTAGATGGAAGAGCGCTATACTGGAAATATAGAGGCCCGTGGTTCAAATCCCGGCGCTGAAGTGTATTTTTCACTGTCTGTTTCCCGTAGTTAATAATAATTATAATTTGATTTAAATTAAAATGTTTATTAAATATATAATTAATTAGATAAATTTAAAATAGAATGAAATAGAAACTTGATTACATATAAAAAAGTAAAATTAATCAAAAATGAATTTATTAGTAAATCTGATAGAACATTAATAGGATATGTCTAATTATATGTTACATTACTGTTTATTTAGAGAAATATATTTAACTGAGGATGACTCTGCATACTTTGTCGAAACGTCTTATAATGAATTTGTGATTTTTTTTTTTTTTCTTAAATAAAACATCTTTTACACCTTACTTATACATAGAATTAAATAAAGTGTACTCAGTAATTTAACTCATTGAAAAGAATTAATTGAATAGTAATTTCATTTTTTTTTTTTTTTGGAAATGGAAAAAATTTGGCTTTCTAACAAATCTGATGTTATGCGAGTTTAAAGTTATGAAGTCCTTTTGGCTTAGTACATAATTAGGCTAAAGGATTCCTTTTTCTAATTTTCATATTCACCCAGGTCAAGTCAGTTCAAGAGGGGGGTACTAAACTAAAAGAATGCCTTAATAATAATGGTATAAACCGTTTTAGTCATTTTCTGATAGCGCCTATCGCTTATAGTTATGAGGTAGTTTAAAAATTATATCCTTCATGCAATAATGTTTTATAATTTAAAAAAAATATATATAAACACACAAACGCACACACATACATATTATTTTAATTATTTTATATGTAAATTATTCTCTACAAACTAAGATATGAGGCTTTCAATATATTTTTTAGCATATTTATAGAACAGAAGTAAAACAATATATCCTGTGCCTATTATGCTTTAGTCAAAGTGTAAATAAAATATGACAATATTTTATGTATACTATTTATAAAGGCTTAATATTTGTTTTAAACATAACGCATATATATATATATATATATACAAGAAATAATAATTTTTGTTAAAGCTGGAGAGAGAAAGTTTGAATTAATTTTTGTTAGAAATATTTTTTCTAACGAAAAGGGCTTTTGTTGGGAATTTTGATGTATTGTTTGCTCTGGAAAATTGGATACAGGATGTAACCTTGTTTTAAAACTCATACCAGCTTTCCTTTATATAGCGAGTAAAAATTAATATTTTTATTTGTTTAATTATAATATTTTAATTGAATATTGAAGTCGATGACATTTTGACAAAATTTAAACTATATTTCCTTACTATTAATAAATTTATGGACTTTTTCATACCTGTAAATCTAGTATCAATCTTTTAATCTAGTTCAATCTATTGTTTTCGAATTATTGCATTAACCATATTGGTAGATGGATATGAAGGTGTGAAAATATGAAATATTAATCTATTTTCATTAAGGAACGTTTCCCTTTATCATAAGGTTATCAATTTTGGTGGTCTGACGAGCTTGTTGAGAGTAATATTATCACGGTATGAAAGCCAGTGTGACCGTGAGGCTGTAGGCATCTGTCCTGTCTGTTGGGCTATCAATGAATGTAGGTTCGCCCCCAACGTCTTGGGTTTAATCCCGTTTCATGATGCTCTGATTTACATCTTTGAATTAGAGCATTCAACACATCTTGAGTGAGCGAAAGAGGGTGAGGATATCCGTACAGGGAGTTCTCTGCCTGAGTCTGGGGGTTAAGGGTGATCCAGGGTTATAGTTTAGGTACTTAGGTTACTAATGACCACACCACACTCGCTGTACATTATTCAGTATGATAAGCAAAGTGACTGGAACTCTCCACGTCAGGGCTAGTAAAATAGGCCTTTAACCCTAGAAAGCTAACCTGGAGTCAAAATGACTCCCATTTTTTTTTCAACTACGAATGCACGGTGTCTGTAAAACACAGAACTCCCACATCTCAGCTATGATATCTCCCACCCTTGAATGACCCTTCTACACTTCTATCAGTTTCACATTCAGATTCTAAAGGGGACATATCGTTTGTTTTTCTGCAGTCACGGAGTCATTTTGACTCCTGTTTAGTCTTACACGTAAATATTTTGTAGGCCATTTTGACGCAGAATAGTATTTTTTAGAATAGTATGTCGTGTTATTGTTTATTTTGGCATTTTAAATCTTATAAATTAAATATTATGTAACTTTTAATTCAATTATTATTTCAAATTAAAGGTAATATAATTGTAATTTATTCATTTATAAAGTATAAATTGTTTTATTTATTTTTTTGTCGTTATATGTCTAAATTATATAAAGTTAATAGAATATGAATATAGTCAAATAATGGAGAAATAATACAATGATCTAAACGACATTTCTCACTTGATGAAGGAAATGACCGATTCAGATACCGATTATGAAAAAAAACGTATTCGACAATAATGGTGACGGTTGTGATTTGGACCCTGATTTGAAAATAGAAAATGCTTTTTTTGATCCCATCAGCGATGATGAGGAAAATGATAAATTAATTGAAACAATTTACCAAATAGAAAAACCAAAGGAAAGGAAAGAAAAAAGTTACATAAAAAAAAAGTAAATAAAACCACTCCGGTTGATAACAATACCGGATATGTAATAGTAGTCCAGATTGAAAAACCGGAATTAAAAGGAAAAAAATTGTTTTTTATGGGAAACAAAGCACCTAACTGTCCCTTCAACTAGCACTAAAACGTATTAAAAAAATATTGTACATATTAGGCCTTTATATTTTAATAAAACTGGGTATAATAGATTTGGGAGTCAATATGACTCAAGGTTAGTCTTAAGAGGTTAAAAAATATGGTTAGCGTTCTAGGGTTAAAAAGGCCTACTTGCTAGGTTCGATCAAGCTGTTCGTCCTACCCGTTTTTTACTAGTATTAGAACCAATTACCATTTTCGCGACATCTAAGTACTCTATTGGCAGTCAAAAGTATTACCCCGCCCAATACCAGGTGACATCAGATCCAGGAGGCGACAGTTCGATATCTCGGTCATATTGTATAATATCTTATTGTTAGTCGTTCGGCTACTTTAATTTTAGAAAGCATGGAAGTGATTTCATTTAATGCACCATTAAGGCTGTTGTCATAAATTTATTTATTCTATGAATTTTAACAGACTGTCTGAATGTGTTGTTAGCTGTTTATATTTAACATCTTCAATTCGACATTAGTTGAAGCGAGCTTCTTACATTCAACAAAATGTGCATCCTTTCTATGTGTCCGTCTGTCAGTGACGTTTACGTGTCCGGCGATAACTTGAGTAAAACATGACCAATTTTGTTGAAATTTGGTATACATGTTTCTTTTACTAATACTCAGGCTACGTTCGTTGGACAGCGTTATCCGTCGCGTGAACCTAAGCTTCAAATGTAAAATTGGAATTTCAGGAGGGGAAAAATTCTATCATTACCTATTTGATGAGATAAACATTTTTTTACAAATACATTTTTTTTATGAAACCAACAGTGACACCGCTATGAAGTGATAAAGATCGTTAATACTATTAAAGCGGACCTAATATTTTAATATAGAGAAAACAACGTTTTTAACGATATCTTACGTTCTAGCGTAACGATTTTAATAAAACTTAATATACGAGTACATCGTCTAAAGTACTATTTGAACTAGCATGTAAAATTTCTACTTGATACAAACAGATGGTTTTGTGTAGTGAAGTGATACATTTATTATAGTTGAAAAGGAAATATCCCAAGCGTTTTTAGTGGATTAGTAAGAATGCAGGGTACCTCCCCTTCTACTAGACTCTCTAGTACCAGCTTATTCTTTCACTATCAACTCATCATGATCATCTATTTTCTCAATATTCAATTCTAATTTATTACTATACGCTCCGTTCAATGATAGAGCTACGCGATGCCTTATTTCTGTTATCGTGGGAAATTCAATCTAGCCAGATTTTACAAGCTGGCATGTGACGATGAATTTCCAATTTGCATGAAAACGTAGGGGAGGGTATGAAGTCTCCCGTAGGAAGGGAAAGAATGAAATCTCTTTGAGTCACTTTGATTTGGACTCTTCCCCAGGTATGTTTTAAGCTTTCCCTCATCAGGGGTTTGTTTCCTTGCACTTTAGTGTTAGTCTCACCTTGTAAGCGGACACACTTTATTTTATAACTTTTTATTTTAATATGTATTTTGATGTTTAGTCGAGCTCTACTCCTGAGCCTATTTATATTTGTATCCACTAATACTCAATAAATATTTTCATTCATTAGAGGTGTCATATAGTGGTTGTGGTTAATTTGATTAATTATTCCTAAGTTTCCCAGAGTTAGTTTTAGGGTCTTAAGGCTTATGTGGTGAGATGCCCCAAACTAATGGCCTAGCTCAAGTCTATTGAAACCCCGATTCTTACAATATGTTGTTGGGTTATATCCCTAAAAACGTTTTTTCTTTGGTTTCTTCTTCCACGTTTTATTTTAATGATTCCCTCAATGACAACAGATACTGCTGCTATTAGCTCCGTGTCGATCATGTTTCATACCCCTTATCACTACGCTATCATTCGTCTGAAAAAAGCCTGTAGACCGTACACTACAGTATTATCGCGTTGACTGACGTGAGTACCTTCCACCGCCTTCTAAACGAGGCTTAAGTATCCCCGTTTAAGAAAAAAAATGTAAAATGACATATTATCAGAAATAAAAGCTGTTGTACTTTATTATACATTAAACTTCAACAACTTCGGTTAAGGTTTAATATAGAAGAAAAAAATCTAGTTTTCTAAGCCTCACGAAACATTATTTTAATATCATAATCATATAGAGTTATTTTTTATTTTTGTTTTTGTTTTCTCTCAAAATATGTCGGGAGTTTATATAAAGCGTAATTGTGCAATATTGATTTGCGTGTTTGAATATAATTATTGTAGAAAGTTTTATTACTTTACCGCATGTTGCTAGATTGGAAAGGGCAGTTTTTAAAATGCCCCGAGGTGATATTTACATGATTATCGCGTGCTTTTCTTCTTTCATATCAGAAATTAATTGGGCTGTTGTTTAATTAAATCAATGAGATAATGTCAACAGGTGAGACATTTTAGTACGAGTGAATTAGTTTGTAATTTTAATTGCTCCTTAAATCAAATGATTTTGTTAATAATATGTATATGTTTTTAAAATATTTATTGCTTTATACACTTATAAATATAAAATGTATATAAAATATTACATTATGTAATATAAAATATTTTATAATCCATTATCCTTTCGGTCTACTTTTATTTAATAAATATTTTGCTTCTGAGCTTACCGAAGGTAACTGAAGCATTGTAATCATCTAAAGAACGACTTTTTTTAATTTAAATCAAATTATAATTAATTATAATTATAATTTGATTTAAATTAAAACTTAAAATTTCCGTAGTATGAAAACTACCAAAAACTTAAAAATGGACTTTTTTTAATTCTCCGAATTAAAATAGACTTAGTGGCACATTGGTTCCTCATACCCAATCACGTATTTTATTGATTTTAAGCTTTCACAAGCTATTATTGTCTAATTTATTTAATAGTTTCCCCCATTTTCGCTTCCGATCCTACGAAAATATTTTACGTCTCCGATTTCAAAAAATCGTCTCCGTGTTCAAAAAGACAGAAATCCGTTTCAGACATCAGGGAACATTTTTGCTTCCGTGTCTGTCTGTCGGTCTGTCAGTATGTCTGTCGGTTTGCCACTTTGCCTTACCTATCCAGAATGTGTCTCTATCACTCATTAAGATATACTCTATCTCCAGTTCTACTGAATCGATTTTTCTCTAACAACTTTCATTATAATTATAGTATACCTCTGTACACGACGTCATATCACTGCAACTATTTTTGACGTATCATCAATTATTATTATTATAGCCTCTTATCGGTTTCTAAAAGGGTATTTTATTTTATGTTGTTTGTCGAATCGTCGGTTCATTCACGTTTTAGGTTTAAGGTCCCCTGACTCCACAAAAGGGATTTTAAGAAAATGTCTGTATTTCGGCCGTGAACCATTGTTTATAAATTATTAAAAAAGAAAATACTTTTTTAATAATTGACCCTACAATTTTTTTTAATGTAGTTATATTTCGCCCCTTCATTTCTGAACTCATAAATTACTGAAAAAAAACACAGGTTTAAAATATTAAGGACCTTAAGACACCTCTTTCCCCCTTGAAGTATCGAAAGGGCTGTGACCTGGTACTCAAAATACATGTTACTTCCCGATAACAGAACAGTAATAACATGTTACCGCCAAATAACAATTATTACCCGCCTCTTCCAAACAGTGACCCCGCCCGATGTTGCTTAGCTTATTAATAGGCCAGCCCACGCACTCCCATCCAAGCTACCGAGGTCTCTCTTTTTTTTTCTGAACATTTACACTAAATTTCATAAATTTTGGTTCAGTAGTCTTAACTAATAGCTGGTTAAAATAGCTGGTTTTTTTAAAGTTTGGCTAGTTTAGACCTTAAAGTGAATAAATCCATTAAATTTTCACGCCATCATAATAATTTCTGTTTTAATACAATTGGCACATTAGTAAGTTTAAAGACGCAGTATTAGAACTCCTGAAAATCACCTTAATATTTTTAACTCAGGATTACATGAAACCAAATAACGCTCTTTTTTGAAATTGCGGATCGTTTAGGAAATTTATTGGTTTCATTATTTGTTAAATTGCTGGTTTTTCTCTTTATTAAACTAAAAATTAATTTTAAAATCATTTTTATCTTATTTTCCATTTCGAGAAATAGGAAGCATACTCTAAAATGTATTGCTTTAATGAGTTCTTTGAAATTGTATTTTACTTCAAACATTTTCTGCAGAAATATTTTCAAACATTTAACAATATCTCGTAATATATTTGGTGCAGGATTTACCTAGTTTACTTGTCGACACAACGGACTATAAAACTACTAAATTTGATCAAAACAATTTCAAAAAGCCATCCTCAGATATAATATGAAAGTTTATATAATTTATGTAATTCCGGTTGGATGCATTTCTTCACGGTCATAACCGTCTTTCAAAGCATCCCTTTACCTTCTGTATTTAAGGTAAAATAAACAGTATCTTTTCATAACTACTATGACACTCGATTCGTTGTACTTAGTTAAATCTTTGATAAATTATTTTAATTACTTTGCTTGAACTGAAAGTCATCTTTGTTCTTGTTAGATGTATGGTTATGTTCATAATTTATTGACTTTTATACAAACTTCGTAATTGCACTACCAGCGTATTTTGATGTTATTATTTATAGACTTTTACTTCCTTTGTTTTATTTAGATTATAAATAAAATTAGAATAGTAATTTAACTTTGTCTAACCTTCCTTTTTTCATAATGAAGCACTTCAATAACTTTTAATTATTCCATTCCAACACATCTTTACTTGTTCAAAGCAATTGTTTTTCTTATTCTAGTCTTTCAAACTCTAAAGCTTTAAGTATAAATGTGGATAAAATGTTAGACTTAAAATCAATGTGACCGGCAAACACCGGCAATCTTGATTTGGGATTTAACAATCTAGGTGTTTCCATGAGTAATATTGAATCCGTATTCAATACAAAAAATACCTTTACAGGTTACTACGGGCAAGCTAATCATTTTTTTAATTTTCTGACAAAGAATAACTGAAATTATCGTTTAATTGTAATTTGTAAAAAAAAAAAAAAATAGTGGGGGGGGGGGGGGACACGGAAGTGAATGTTTAAGGACACATAGCATGAAGATGAATTAATGCAAATACAAAAACAAAATCAACTATATACTTGCCCTCAGAGTGAAAGATAATGACGTATTTCCATTAACAAGATGCTTAACCTCCTAAACTTAAACCCTCGATCCTGACATACGCATAGCGTGTGTCTGTAAGAACTGTAGCCAGATCTATCAAAAAAACATAAACTTTATTTGTCATTTTCAGTTTTGTATTTTAAAAACAATAACAAACAAATCAAACCTGGTAATAAAAGGTGAAAGTTACAAAATGATTATGTTTTTTTTATCTGCTGATTTGTGTATTGAAAACGTATTGAATAGGGATTCAAATCTATTCATGGAAAAACCTAGCTTGTTAAATCTCAAAAGAGGATTCAATCCGTATTGAAACATCATGGAAACGTAGTAAGTTACTTGTGGGTATTCTTTGATTGCTTTCTACACAGTTAGTACTATGCTAAATACTTGTATTAAAGCTTGTAGAGTTTTTTTTAATTTAACATATTTACTTTAATTTAAGGATATTTGCTATAAGAGTCTGGAACCCAAAATAATAATTTTAAAAAAATCCTAAATATGTGAATATAAGTAAGAATATAAAAAGTATGTAAAGGAATAAGTATAAAGAAGAATAAATATTATTACAACAAAAATGTTGAACAACAACTGCGTCCTGTTTACTAAAAAGCGTTTGAGTTCAATCTGTATTTTACTACGCCATAAAATTATATTATACTTAAAAATTAGGACAATTTAAAAAAAATAAGAAATAAATGGAAATATTAAATTGGAAAGATGTAAATTGGCCTATAAAATATTCACTTACTTTTGCTAATAAAATGTACAATGAAACAAGTAATTTGTATATTCATGAATATATAATTCGCAGGTGTTCTTTACGGCTTTCTGATATTAATATTGAATACCCCTCTATAATATTCCCTACTCGTCCCTAAATATTTTTATCTCCTTATTATTAGACTACATTGTTAAGATAAATAATAAAATAAACTAATCTGACCAGGTACAATAAAAATAGTAATAAAATTAGTATTAAGTTATGTTTTAGTGAGCCTGCTAGATCGACTACTATCCGCGCAAAAGGAGCTCCCACGTTATAATTTTCCTCTTTAATTTTTCTCGATGTTTCTTCTAGGTTCTGCAACAGCTATACATGTAGCACACCCTTTGCACCACACTTAGGCATCAGCCCTGTACCTTAGCCATCACATTTATTCATTTTGCCAGAGTTGTAATGTTGCCTAAGTGGCCTGATGGTCCTGCCTACGCTTCTTTTAAAATCTTTCGCATCCATCCCTTCGAGATAACCAGCTGATGTCGGATTTCGGTTCCTTTCTTGGACTCCTACTCTTAAGTAGCCTATCTTCAGCCAGAAACGACTCCAAATGTGCCAAGTAGCGGGGCTGTTTCTAGCAATTTGACTCCTGCTGGGTATCGATCCTGACTCTTTCCACGCAAAAGATAACAATGATTTCTAGATCCTTGAGTAGCTCCTCTGCAATATCTTGAGGGGTCCACACCTCGACATTGATCCCCGTCCTGGAAACTGGAATAAAACACCAGCTTACTTTCTATTCTTGAAATTGACCGTCCAACCGCTTCTTTTTCTCTACTTCGGACACCGTTTCATCTTCCATGTGTTTGACTTGTTTACGTGAACACTTTAACCATTTATTTTTCACCTCTTCAACCTTCGTATGGTAACTTTTCATTTCTACTCTGGGCTCTTCCACTTCTCCCTTCAACAACTCCTTCGTTTCTCTTTTCCACTCGTCAATCTTCATAAATAATTTGTTTAAGGCATCCCAGTCCTTCACTCCAAACTCGAAGTCTTCTAGAATATCTCTTTTCTCTTGTATAGTCTTCCTTATGGGATCCTGCAACTCAGCCTTTATACTAAATTACGACAAAGATCGCTCTTCCAATTCCTACTTTAACTCTTTCATTTTTAGACTAACTAATTTTACTTTAGAAATCATAGTATTTCAAATTATAATCACCCACTTTATAGCACTATCCCACTTACACGTTACTCCCCTAGCACACCTACTGTTACGTTCTTGGATTCGAAGATTACCTCATAAAGTACCTCTGAACGAATATATTTAACACAAGAATCAAAATAATACAATCAATAATATGACTATATAGGTTTGTTCCAACCAAGCAGTGTACCGTCCGCGGGGTCGTCGTGGTATGCGCAATGGATAAAAGCCGTTCCACCCCGACTTGTGGCAGTTTCGTAACGTCCTTCAAACTGTTTTAACACGCGCAGGGATCGTTTGAGAACCGTTTACTATACGGTCCAGTCGATCCTTTGACAATACCAAGTACTGGTTTTTATGACGTGCGCAGTTATGTCATTAGTCACACATGTCAACGGGAAGGTTTCCTAACTGTTAGGTTTCCTTGAATGTTTTTAATACGGTGCAAATTATAGTCAGTCCTAACCCCGTTCCAGCCTGACTTGATTTTATTACAGTTCAATGTCAGCGCATTTGTATAAAACCCGACCTAAACGATTCCCGAACGATCCGCCGGACGGTTCAAATAGGGGGGTTGGAACAAACCTTATGTAACAACCAAAACAATATCACGGCATTATTTTGACATCCGACATTGACTTAACGTAACAATATATACATAGATTGATCGACTCAACAAATTAATGATCTCAACCTTATTCCTTCCTCTTGAGTAACATTATTGCTTCAAATAACTTTTTTCTTAAGGCCAATTAGAGTAAAGCCGCTTTAGCTATAATTAAACCGTAAACGCTTCTAGTTGTATTTACTTTTGTCATACATAGAATCTCACATATACCTATATAAAATGTCACTTTGTTATGTATTAGCAACAATGCATCTTATAATGTCTAATACTTGTAATTTTATTTTTTAAATAATTAGTTTTTCACTTGTTAATTTTCTTTGTTAAGCTGTTGTTTTTTAATCCTTTAATATGATCTTCTTTATTTCAGAAAGGATTAATTGTTTTTAAAAACAGTTCCTAGATAGTGCTTTTAAAGTCAGAAGAGTTAGTTGGTTGTGTAGGAAGGGCACTCAAGTAGGATGGAGGGATTAGATTGAAAAACTTGCTACAACGGCAGTTAAGAGAGAAAATGGACGTAAGTTGCTCAACAAAGCAGCAACTACAAATGTTTCTAAATCTGGTTTTCTCTGATTTCATTCTAGCACATTTGAGAAAATAGGACAAAAGAATCTTCTTTCGAGACTCAATCTAATACAAGATTAAATCATTATCAGATGTAACTGTCCTTGTATTTTTTCTTAATACATTAAACAATAAATAAATTGAATTTATTTAAAAAATAAGTCTGCCAATTAGATTGGCACATATCTTCTCCACGTGCTATAATTGGACATGTAATTAAACCTTAGAATAAAATATAGTATAATGAAATAGGAATCAAAAAATTCATTCGCCGTTTTTGTTTTAAGTTGTTAATTGGCCATTCCCTGAGTTCGATCTGAAATATCTGGTTGTAATAAATCCATTTTAAGTTATCAGGATCAAATGACAGAAATTCAATGTCACTTTATTTTTTCTTGTTTGCAATTCTCCTGCGTTTTTTTTTTTTTTTTTAATCTGCAGCACCAATACAAGATTGAAATAATAAATAGTTTTAAGTTTGAATCATAATTTTTATAGATTTTATTAATATTACGTATAGTTTCTGTCAATATATAATGATTGATATTGATGATTTATAGACATTGGGCCGTGGTATTTCTTCTCATAGTAACACCAGGAAACACAATAAAAAATCATTTTTCCTTAATAACACGCAATTCAAATATTACAATTAAAAATTTTAATTGTTGAATTACTTTTCTTCGTCTGCACTTAGTTTTGCACTGTACAGTATACAATAACAATTTTTTTAATTGCCTATGGATCCTTTGTGTGTACTGAAAATCCATATTTGGCAACTTATTTTATTTTAGCAATTAGAAGTGATTGCATTTTATTAATGTTTACCAAACAACACCACCACCACCATGTTTTATTAATATTTCACTATGTCATTATTTGTCTAGTTTCGTGAATTAATTATTTAGTGAATATTAAATTGTGCACCCTTTTTGTCTTTAGTTAATGATAATATTTAGTTTGTGAATAAGTGGGATGTACATTAAGCTTCTGAATAGTAAGTATACTAAATAATGACTTGATGATTATTCATGATCAGGATTAGCATTTTAGCGATAATTTTATATAAATAATACTGTCATTTTAGCGAAGTTTTAATTGCAATGAAGGTTTAATTGTGATTTGGTTTTGTTTTTTCTTTTATATTATTAATTAAAAAGTTAAATAATATCTTTTAAAATTCTCTCCATCTCAAATTAACTACTTGGATGTTGAATATAAAGAAACAGTATCTTCAGGTAAAATAATACCTGTTTATTTATATACCTGTTTATATTCAGTGCCGATTATGGAAGAACTAGAGATACTTTATTAAAAATATGTAAAGGCCGGTATACACGGGGACACTTAGAGCGAGACAGTCTAGCGAGAGCGGTGTCCGATCTGTCTACACTGAGGGCCAAAATTTGGCTAGACCAGTCTCTGAGAGTAATCTCGGGGAGTGACCTTGAATAAAGTTCCTAGAGCAGTGTCCGGACTGTCTACACGGTCTCGAGTTTTTCTAATCTAGTACACTTCATTTGGTCTCCACATTCCTGATAGATTCACATACTGCCTTGCTTAGCATTACCATTTTATTCTATTTTATTATGTTAATCTATTTTCTTCAAGTTTGGAAATATTATATCTTATTAATTTTTATCTTTTGGTAACACTCCCTTTCTATCATATATTCATTCTATTTTTAGTGTTGATTTATATAATATATATAAATATATAGGTATACTATTTTAACTGAATATCATCCACTCATAGAGTGACTCAACATGACTGTGTTGGTTGGCAAGTATACGCACACCTCGCTACCTCTAATATATTTTTTTATTATTATTGTTTTACAATGTGGCTATTACAACTTCGTTAGAGACTGTTTATTCATTAAACCTCTTACTTATCAATTTAAACAATTTAAAACAAAACTGTTGTCTAATTATATTTAAATATTTTTTTAAAAGTTAAATTTATTTATCTTTTTTAGTTCGAATAAATTTTAAACCTAAGTTTATTTCTATTTATCTTTATTATTATTCTTTACTTTTACAAAAAAATATTTATAATCTACCTTTATATATTTTATTTATAATTATTTTATTACGTCAATATTTTACCCATTTACGTGTGGATTTGAATGTCATTTTCCTCTTCCCTAGGGCTTCATCGTGGTTGATAATATCGAGACGAAACATTACATTAATAAAATATAAAAATATTCGAACTCATTAAATAGATTCATAGTACCTCTTCAAACAACTTTAAAGTACTAGTAATAAAATAATTTATAACGAAAAAAAAAAATAAAATAATAATAATGGAGGGATACTGATTTCAGAATAGCTGGTAGAAATAAAGTTGGTTCTCCTATATATGCTCTTGAATTTTAATATTTAGACTTGGCACACACTGTATATATATATATATAATAGACATAGACATTAACAAATGTGGAACAATACATCAGGAAAATGGAAGGAACGCTGCCCTCCTGCGGTAGTATAGGCATTCTGCTCTAGCTAAAAAGTTTCACCTAGCTGAAACTGACCTAGACTGGATGCTAGAGCAAACTGAGAGGTGTCTACACGAAGAAATCAGACACCGCGAGCGATGTCAGCTAGAGAGAAGTGGGGGTGGTCTCGCACTACTCTAGGCTGTGTCTCCACTGTGACACTCGATCTAGACACCCACTCTAGCATCAAAAGTGTCCCCGTGTATACCGGCCTTAATGGGCGATTCATACGATGTCGGAGGATAACGTAAGACTCTAAATAAATAAACAAGTTGATCAATAAACAAGTGTTATTTTAAGTGGAGAAACTGTTTCTATGTATTCATTAAGATGACCTCCATCATGCTCTTATTCCTCAAGTACATGAATGTTGTTCTATAGTCTTGCCTGAAATAGAATTGTTTATTAAACACATTCATGTTATATATTACTTTTTTTTATATTACTTCCAAGTATTTGTCTTTACTGTACTGCTCCAAAAATGTGTTATAAATAGTTCGATGTAGTCTAATAATCATCATTCATCATCATTTGTAGTGAAGTTCATGCAATAACTTAAGTGGAAATCTTACTAAGAATTTTGTTTGTGTTTGAAGTTGGGTTCAAAGGAAATCCCCTTTATTATATGTCTACATTTTATGTCTTTTGTTAAAGCGTTTTGATTGAAATGATGACATGGAAACTGATAAGTTAAAACCCCAAACGTTGAGAGTAGATTCTTGAAATCCAAATAGTTTTAGTTATCGGATCTGCATAAACCCCAAATGAACACCTTTGGGACCTTGAAACGTGTAACCGAACTTTCGCGTCATAACAATATACTTTTTTCTATTTTATTCTAATTAGAAAAAATAACGTGTTAGAAATAAAAAAGTGGTGAAATGTTATATGGTGGAAGTAATCAATATAAAATATGTGGTAGTATCAGAGATATTGGATACTGTTTTTAAAAAATAAAAACAAAGTATTGGCTTTGAGGCGGGGGAAAAATACATTGGCGGGTTATAACAGAAAACCCCGAGGATTCATTCAAATTTGAAGATGAGCAAATCTGGGTTACGTGACATGTATGCTTCAAAATCCTTAGCGAATTCTCACCGTTGCAAATTCACTAGGTCTTTTTCCTTAGCACATTCACTTGCAGGGTATTCTGTGAGTTTTAGACCAATATCAGACCGGATTGGAATATGCAATGTGTCAGGTGGTGAATATCAATAGGAATATCTTTTTTTCTAACACTAGCCTTTACAGAATGATAATTCGGGGGATCTGAGGATATTTCTCTTATACCTCTTTTCAAATTTTCACCGGATTTAAAATAATAATACTTCGGGACAAAAAGAGAAAGAGATAAATTGTAAAAGCTAAGCTTAGACCGATGAGAGGCCAAGTTTGTCATTTGTGTATGCATTGAAACTTTTTCATATTTAGATTATGTACTTTTGTATCAATTCTCCCCCTTAAAAAAACACTAAAAACTGATAAATGTAAGCATTAGTAGAAAAGAAGGAATCAACTAATAAAGCTTAAACTAAAGGCAGATCGATTTATTAATTCTTTTTGGGTTGGGACATCGATTTTGATGAATCGGACTAAACTACATCGATAGTGAACTCTCGATGTATCTGCGAGAAAACGTAAAAATCATTACTTCTTTATTGCTGGTCGGTACCAATAAAGTTGATCCTTTCGTTGAGTTGGGACATCGATGTCGTCGTATCGAAAACATCAATGTTTTTTTTCGGTGTACATCGAAAACCTTCGATCTTTCAATTGATGGTTTAACTTCCAACACTTGATGGTTTAACCCATGGCCCTACTTTTTTCCTTTGTCAGATATCTTATTTACTATTGTATAATTTGGTTTAGTTTCAAGAATGTTATGCAACTAATCCCTTATTGTCTAATCTATACTTTATATATATATATATATATATATATATATATATATATATATATATATATATATATATATTATTTTTATTCAATACGTAAAACATTATTATGTTAAATATGATAATTAATATACGGTTTAATTACTAGTTTCAAATACTTAATATATACGTTTAATTACATAATTCAATATTTAAATATACATTGCGTATTCAGTAGCTGAGATTACATGTAAATTTGTAATAATTTTAATTAAAATACAACAAAAATCAAATTTCCGTCCAATTATGACTCTGCAATTTTGTTTTTGGAAATAATGACATACTGTTTTTCTATCTGTATATAAAAATGTTTTTGTTCGTTTTTCTGTTTAGTATATCAATGATAAAATATTAAAAAGTTTCAAAAGCTAAAAAGCTAATTTATCTTGCACATTATCTCTCTTGGAAAGGAGGAAGCCGTCATATAAACGGTAGATAAATAATGAATCATTTTTACAAACGTTATCAATCATTTAGAGGAAAGGCACTCACTCACTCTTTATTTGGCTTCAATTAATTCATTATTCATTGGGCTCACTCACTCACTCTTCTATCACTAAACATATTCGAAGTGTGAGAGAGGTGAGATGAGGTTGAATGTATCCATATTATCTGATATTATCATTATTTTTACCTTTGCCTCTCCTTTTTTTTTTACCTTTTAAAACGAGTATTATTTACGAGTATTATTTAATCACTTACTCTTTAATCTTGGCTTTATAATGGGATTAGTTTATTAAGGCAACAGATTGACTGAATATGGGCATAAGCTTAGTTCACATTAGGAATAATTGTTGCGCGTCTTTATTGCGGGGCTGAATCGGCGCTGCTGCGGTTCAGCCTCGCAACAAAGCGCGAAAAATTGAGTCCTTGTGTGGACCAAGTTTAGACTCAAAATCTTGTATAAATGTGCTCCGGGAACACGTTGCGACTCTGAATCGCAGAAGCGCCGATTCAGCCCCGCAATAAAGACCGCGCAACCTTGAGTCCCAGTGTGGACTAAGGATCACTACCAAATACATTTATGCAAATCAATCTGTTTAATAATTCTTTATCTTTTTAACAAGTAGTTAAAAAAAGCTATTATTAATTTACAGTAATCTATCAATTATACAGTAAAATATCAAAATAAATATTTTAAAACTGGTCTTTACTTTTAACATGAATTGTGGTCGGTGGACGGAAGTAATCTTAATCTTACTATTCATCCAAATATCGTAACTGAGGTTGTTGTCATTGGAGTAGTAAGATATAAAGGCAGAAGGTGCAATTCCAGGAAAAGGGAATAACTATTTTATTCGAGCTTACGCAGTAACAGCCTTCTAGGCGCAGCAAATCAAGACCGTGCTTGGTTTGCCGAAGTAGGGATGTGCCTGAATAGGCGGTGTAAATTATGTTAAATAATAAATGTATGCGTAGAAGAATCTCTTTTTATGTATGGGAGATTTACCTTACCTTGGACACAGTATAAAAATCAACAATCGCAGATAACAACCTTCACCTTCACCAGCTGATCTGATATCTAGTGAAGGCGCGTGAAAGTTGCCTAACTAGTGTTGCCAGGCTTAAAATATAACCTTTTTATATAAGGGATACTTACCTTAACTTGGACACAGAATAAAAATTAACTATCACAGATAACAACCTTCACCTTCAACAGCTGATCTGATAGCTGGTGAAGGCTTGAAAGTTGCTTAACTATTGCTTGAAAGAATGTCTTTTTAAATAAGGGAGATTAACCTTACCTTGGACGCAGTATAGAAATCAACTATCGCAGATAATAACCTTCGCCTTCACCTGTTGATCTGATAGCTGGTGTAGGCGTGAAAGTTGTTTAACTAGGGTTGCCAGGCTTGAAAGAATGTCTTTATACATCCGGGAGATTTACCTTTCCTTGGAAACAGTACAAAATCAACTATTGCAGATAACAAACTTTGCCTTCAAGAGCTGATTTGATAGCCGGTGAAGGCGTGAAAGTTGCTTAACTATTGCTTGAAAGAATGTCTTTTTAAATAAGGGAGATTAACCTTACCTTGGACGCAGTATAGAAATCAATTATCGCAGATACTAACCTTCGCCTTCACCTGTTGATCTGATAGCTGGTGTAGGCGTGATAGTTGCTTCACTAGTGTTGCCGATAGTAGTATTACATATTATACTCTTCTTCCCTTACCTGGAATTTTGGGGAAACGCGTTCATGACCAAGGTACGTAACTGTCCAAGGTAAGGTAATCTCCCCTACATTTTTCTTCATTAATTTTAAAAATCTCCTTCCCCCTTAATTTTTCATAGAAACAACCCCTTTCTTACAAAGATTATATTAATTGTTTAAAAGGGAAGGTTTTAGGAGTTATATGGATGAGTGATTTTATAATTTATTAAAAAAGTTTAACAGGACTGAAAATTATTCAAAAGGAGGCGAAATATTGCTAAATAAATAGATTAATTTGTTCTTTCATTAAAACCTATAATTTACCTCAAACGTTAAGAAATAATACATCTTAGGGAGGTTTAGTATAATTTAATTTGAAATTTATTAATTAGAGTTTTAAATTATTTGTATTGGATTTATTATCGCTTTAAAAAATAATTCCTAACCAGTATAATAGGGTTGAACTTACCGTCATTCTAGCTGCTATTGTAACACTATAAGGGCCGGACACAGAGGGAACCCTAGTCGGCTCACACCCGGCGGGGTCTATACACGTGTCTGTACTTCCTCCTAGACCGGTACACTATATTTACCGGAGCACAAAGACGTTTATCTATTCACACTCTACCGACACTTATATATTGTTTATGCTAACCATCATTAGTTCAAAAGGAATTTGGATATACCAACAATTGGTCTGCCACTTTGTGTAGCACATAGCTTCCTCGCGTATTATTAGACTAATGGTCAGATGATATTGGGATCTATTTGTGGGGTCTAAAAAAAATTTCATTCTTCAGAATGATCACAATGCTTTTGATATCTTCGGCAAGCTTGGAAGCAATATTATACGTAGTTTTGATTTATTATAAAAATGACGTATTAAACAATTGTTTATAATGTTCTAAAGAGTGTTAAAAATTTGCATTTGAATTTTTTTACCAGTTCTAACACCAGTTTAAAGTTTACTTGAGTGCTCTTGATAATCCAAAGTATAATACTTTAAAACACCTATTTTTTAAAAAGTCAAAAACTGTCTCATCCTTAAAAATCTCGTTTTTTCTAACCAGCCAACTTTTAATCTATAGTTATTAAATATTTCTGCATAATATCTTATTATTATTCATGTAATAGCAAACATTTGTTATTTATGGTTAATACGACTTATTATATAGTTGATAGTTATTTTGTATATTTTATATTATTCATAGTCATAACCTTATATTTTTCATTGTTTTTACACGAGCATTACTTTAGACTCTATTTACCTCTGTTTTTCTTCATAGTTTATATCCCTCTCCGGAGTTAAAATATCGTAGATTCCTTCTCTACTCTTTTAGAAGCAGTGGGGGAAAAAAGTAGAAATAAATTTTAGTTAAAAATAAAACCGCTTGGGGGCGTTGAGACAAGTAGAAAATGAATTTACCCTGGGGAGCTAGAGGCTGGGAAGTAAACCGCCTCTATAATTCATTACACTTGAAAACTACCCCCTCCATCAACCTAAACACTAAATCCCAGCTACACAAAATATATAATAAATTTGTCTTCTTATATTTTATATATATATATTTCGAATATAAAATTTAAAGGGGAAGTGAAATTATGAAACAAAAGTAAATAACCTTTTTTTTTATCTTTTATTAGCATTTGTTTGCCTTTTAATATGTTCGACATTCTTTAAATATTACATTTTTCCATTATATTGTTGCTTCCGAGCTAATCAAAGGTGCCTAAGCACTGTGATCACTTGTGATCACTCTGAAGATGGTATTTTATATGTCTCCGAATTCAAAAACTCATAGAACAACATCATCAGGGTTGTGGTGCATCGTGATGTCGAAACATACACTAAGTATACTGATGACTGGAGAGAAGAACGGCGTTTTTATATTGGTTTCCTAGGCCGCAGATTGTACCTGGATTTCCCGGGGGTTCCTTTACTCTGGGCAATCCTTTGTCGGGATGATGCAATCAAGCAGGTGCTGCCTTAATCGGTGTTGCTGTGTCGGGTCCTTCATTTTTGGGGTTTTCCTTTGTCCGAGTCAATATCATGATGCACCACATCCCTGAAGATGTTTCTAGTAGTGGAAGCGAAACATTGGACTTCAACCCCTTCGTGAGGTGGATTTTATCGGAAAACCAAGTTTTTGATTATGTCACAATTAGTCCAATGTTAAAAAAATATAATTATAATGGGACCTCGAAACATTTCCAAATCTCATGTGACCATTCGATCAATATAGTGCCACAACTATTGGCAGACCATTAAATTTAGAATTCGTATTTCTACTTTTTCTCATGATTAATTTGTTGATTTATTTGTGATATTTTACTGAAATATTATACTTGCTTAAACTTGATTATTTATAGAAGGTAAATCCATGTTATAATCTTAATTTGTGCTTATATAGAACTTTATAGGTTATAAGTACTGAAAAAATTTTCTGTTCTGTGAAAAACACTTTTCATAAAAAATGGGTGATTTGATTAGGACGAGGAAATAATGTTCTAATTTAACTAATAGCAGAACATTATAAAATTAATTTTACATTTTTACATTGGTGTGACACCTTCTGATGATATTCTATTTTAATATGATCTGATTTCAACTTAAATTTGTGATTCAGGCATTGTTAGAATGCATCGGATTCACGAATATTACGTTTAATAAATAAACTAATACTTTTTGAATAGTAATAAATATTTTTATCTCCAGTAGGGAGAAAAGGTTATGATTTTAGATTAGTTCAGAGGGACTCAAGTAAGTCTTTTCTTCCCTGAACTCAAAATGTAAGGAAAAAAAGTAAAAGTAGGGCGAAAAAGTAAAGTAGGGAGAAAAAGAAGGATTACCAACTTAATCATTTTATAAATAATAGAGAGTGAATGGCTTATGTAGTGAGGTTATAGAAATCAGGTTGTCAACACTGCTTTTTCGACCTTGTTTATCATTGTTTTTAAACCTGCATCTATAAATAACCTTCTATTTGAGTTTAACTGCAATTATTATTTACTTTTAAATATTGCTATTAAAAGTGCTAACAATTATTGTTATTTATTAAAATAATAAATAGAACCAGTGCAATGGATGAAAATGTGTATTTTCTCCCTACTAGAGATAAAATATTGTATGTACCTCGAGAGCAAAGTGCTATAATTCACCTCGTGATAATTATCTCAACTGGTCAGAAAAAATTAATTGTCTTGTAAAAAAGATAAATGAAAAATAATATAGTTTGAATTGAACCTCGAAAAGAAGTTGAATTAATTCGTTTTTCTTAAGTTTTAAAGTAGCGCAGTAACGAAACAAGGCGACGGACGTCAGTTTCGTTAAACCATGCACTAATAAAGATAAATAATCTTTTTTTTTGAAGCCATATTACTATGAACGATCACAGCATATGCTTATGTCACGACAGATAAAAGCATGGGGTTTAAAGTTTTCATTTGTTGATAGAGCCTCTCAATGTACTCAATGTACACCATTCATCAAATCAGGCAAACAAGATTTTTTTTTTTAATTTATAAAATTCTGGTTAATTCTCTAAATCAATAGATGATAATGTACGAAACAGAGATGAGAGGATATTGTCCATTATTGACCAGATATTGAACTAAGAAATTTTCTATTTAGGTTTAGAAAGCGAAAGGAAAGGATTATAAGAAAGAACAAATGATGGTGGTCCTTAACAAAATGCTTAAATTCTCAGCACGTTTCTACGAGTTAGCCTCAAGCTTGCTTCTAACTAGAGGCCCTGACCGAGCACTGGAATAAAGTGCCCAGACTTTCTCCTCTGGTCCCATTACATTGCAAAGTGCCAATCCACTGCCCTCTCCTTTACTTCAACCCTCTCTATTATCAACATTTCAAAGCCTTAATTCCAATATCTTATCACAATAGAACTCTACAGACATCTTTCCTTCAACTCACAGCTCTGAATCAACTGAATTAAATTGCATTAAATTTTAATTATTTTTTCCAGCCTTCTAGTTGTTGTTCTCGGTGCTCTAGTTTATTTCGGTCCACCCTTCCTGCATCACTAGAATACTATATTAGATGAAGAACAATGATGAATTTAATGTACTACCAACCTGATTCTCACCACTCTAATACGTCTAAAAGCAATTCAATCTACTCGTACATGCATCAACTAAATATCAATTACATAGATTAATCTTCACTTTCCCTTTTTGTAACAACTTTTTCATAGAAAATTCTTCTCGCTATCGCTCGGGTGCAAACTCCACACTCTCATGCAAAATGCTACTTTCCGCACTCGACGCGTAATGTACTATTGCCGTAATCTTCAAAACAATAAACGCATATTAAGTTTAAATCAGTACCAAAACAAACCGCAGTTATAAAAATATTGATTGTTTACAAATTGAACAGGTGACGCTGAGAACTACTAGCGCTTTTTGCACGCCGCGGCCCGGCCAGGAAGCGGCCGCTTCTCGAACTACTAGTGGCCCTGTAATGAAAAAGCATGCATTTTTACAGGCCCCAAGGCTGTAAAATGGAACTTTACCGGCCGCTCAGGATAGGAATGTTTACTAGTGGAGGGCGGTAAAACATTATAAATCCCAATCGTAATTTTAAAGTGAAATTTTCTTACTACCAAAATACTTTCTCCAAATAACCAAGGCTGGGTTCAAATCCCAGAGACGTGAGATATATTTCACACTGATGATCTCATCTATTATAAGATTAAGGTGGCCGGATAAACCTCGTTCTGTAATGAACTAGGCTATTGAACGAAACTAAAACCAAAAGAAATAAAATTATATATATATATATATATATCTACATATATATATATATATATATATATATATATATATATATATATATATATATATATATATATATATATATATATATATATATATATTTTAAATTAAAAAAAAAAAATTATAATAATTATTAATATAATATTTTTTGCTCTGAAATTAATTATTTAATTTCATAAAACTATATACTTAATAAAAATAGTACGAGAACTTTAGAATTTATTGATATTTATAAGAGATTTACCTTAGTTTTGAAATATAAAGAAAGTTTTTCATTTAATATTTTATATTTTCCTAACATAAAACAAATTATCTGGTATATTGCTTGAGCAAAAAAAAGACGAGTTCTACTCATTCATAAAAGAAAACCTTCTGAGATTGTTTAGCATAAGAAAGGCGTCTGGAAGAAACCTCGTTTCCACTTCGTATTTATTCCGGCCATCTTGGTTAATTTGATTATCGTTCTAGCCAATTTTCTCCTCTAGAGATGAAAATTTACTGCTATGAAATAACCTCTAAACCACTAGAGCGAGTAATTTCAAATAGCATGTAAAATAGCGAAGTAATTTTATAGAGAAGAGTGGTTGACTGTTTACGAGGGTATCTTAGCTGTTTACTTAGAGACCTCGTATATAATATAAAGTTTATCATAACTTGAACATTCTAATATTACTTTGGTCATAACATACTTCATGTGTTCTTTTATCCCGACACATGTGGCCAGTTTATTCACGTTTTATATGCTTGTTAACACTGTAATCTACTTTATTTTACTTGAAAAATTTTTCATTTTACATAAAATGTAAAGTAAAACTATAAAAAGTGCATGCATGTGATATGAAACATTATAGAAACAATAATTGAATCGAATCATTACTAAATATTTTAGGATAAAATACTAACAAATAAGTTTGTTTTGGATAAAACGCTAGGGTAATTTCACTGAAATAAAATGAATATAATTGTGATACTTAAAAAAAAGTATGCAAATTTTTAATTTTTTGGTAGTATTCATACTACGGAAAGATTAAATTTTACTTTAAATCTAATTATAATTATCAATAACTACGGGAGACATACAGAGAAAAATACTTGAACCACGGGTCCTCCTATTAATCCGTTACAGGTGCTCTTACCAACTGAGCTATAGTTAATTCTCGATCTATTGCCGTGAATATTTGGCTTGCTAGAATTGTAGAAAAGATTGAAAGCTTGGATTCGGGAAATTGTATCGGTAACGACAGAGAAAAATCATTCTCCCGTACAGCTCAGTTGGTAAGAGCACCTGTAACGGATTAATAGAAGGACCCGTGGTTCAAGTCCCGGTGCGGGGGTCTATTTTTCTCTGTATGTCTCCCGTAGTTATTGATAATTATTATTTGATTTAAAATAAATAAAAATAAATAAATAAATGCCTAACGACCAACAGACATGGAACCAAAAATGTTCCCTGATGTCTCAAACTGATCTCTTTCTTAGAATTTTTTAAATCGGAGACACAAAAAATATTTGCTTTTCAGAACTGTCACATAACTTCCGTTACCTGCTTCCTGGTTATCGAAGTTCTGAACTTATTATTAAATTTGGATGATAGTGTCATAATTAGCGCATTTGGAGTCGTATGCATTTTAACTTCCGTGTCTGTGTGTCGAATCAACATATCTTAAAAACTACCCGACCGTTTTTAATGAACTTTGGATGATAGGTTAATTAGCCCATTGTTGGTCCGATATAAGTTTCAAACTTCTGCTCCTATTTGTTTCTTTTCTACATGCGCACAAACATACATTTATTTACACCCATACCTTCAAAAGTACTCATCAGTTGTTGATGAAATTTGGATGGTTTTGTCGAAAGTACCACGCGAATAGCCCAACATTAATTTGAACCGTCTACACTCGTTAAATGATTCAAAATTGATACTTAAATGTGTGTAAAAAAATATAATTATTATATTATGAAAAAATTAAGAAAGTTTGGAAAATTAAATAAATTTTACAGTAACAGTTTGTAAAAGCATACACTCATTAAAGAATATGAAATGAGACGTGAGGAAGCCATGTGCCACACTCATGGGTCAACTACTTTTAAAACTGTAAAAATTGTTTTGATATTTACATGAATTTCGGATAAATTAAGTAGTTAAAGCAATAGGATGCCAGGAAGCTATGTGCCACATAAATTGCGGACTATTTTAAAATGTTTTTGTTTTTTTTTTCAAATTACAATATACTACAAGCGAAACTATGTAAATCGTTGTGTCTTTTGTTCTTTGTTTGTATGCATGTATTCAGTTTGTTGCCTTGAATTACTACTATTAGTTAACAGCTTATAGAGATTATATACGCAGAGCTATGTTCACTATTAAGTAGTCAAGTTTATTCTGTTGTAAGCCTGTTAATAAGTTAGAAGTTACAAGCTGTCCTAACCAGTCTAAAGCAAGCAAAGGATTCTATTACGACGCAACCTTACCTAGTGCCTTCACAAATTTACATCACTGTCAGACTTAGACTCGTCATTTTAGTTTAGCCTTTCACTTCTCGTGAGGCGAGCATCTCTCAGTTCCTTGAATTCTACTCAAACTTTAGTAGTAGATGTTGCCTGACAGTCGGAGTTTCCTTAGCAATAAAGTTAAACTACCTACGGCCCTGTCATAAGATATTCAAGTTTAACCTCTATTTGATAATCTAGGGCTAGGGCACAGAGTCCATAAAGTCAACAGAACAACTCTTGTTTCTGATATGAATGCCTCTTGCAACAACTTATAACTTATAAAGATTTTTAACATCTACGATTTTCTTGAGCACTTTTTTATACTTACAAATTATGTTAAAAATATAATTTTAAACAAACTCAATACTACGGCTATTTACCAACACTGAAAAAATGCGGTACTTATTTAAATTGTTACCCACCATAAGAGAAAGAAAGTGGTGGGTAATAAAGTAAAAGAGGCTCCCCCATACGCCTCTTTTAGTTTGATACCTACCTACATTGATATCTATAAAATATTGAAAAGTAGGATAGGTAACAAAGTTAATAACTTTGGGACAAAGAACTTTTACACTTTTTAGGGTCCGTAGGCAAAACCAAGGACCCTTATATTTTCCTGCGTGTGTGTGTCCGTCCCCCTTGAGAATATCTGACCCTGAGGATAGTTCAAAGTAAGCTTTTTAGCATTTTAAATAAACACTATACAGTGTGGCCTACGGACCCTCGCTGAGTGCTGACTAGCACACACTTGACCTGTTTATTTCTTTATAATTTCAAAATAAAAAAGATGGGTAAGAAAGTGTAAGAGTGCCCAAAAGGTGACTTCTAGTTGTACTGGTAACGTAGGGGGTTAAAACTTATATGGGACCAACAATGGGCTAATTGTGACATCCCATGTAAATTCCATTGAAATCAGGCGAGCACTTATTAAGATATGTTATTTTTCAAAAATTGAGCGAACCAAAAATGTTCCCTGATGCCTGAAACGGATTTCTGTCATGGAATTTTTTAAATAGGAAACAATTTTTTACATTATAATATTAATGTACATCATAATATTATAAGCTATATATATATATATATATATATATATATATATATATATATATATATATATATATATATATATATATATATATATATATATATATATATATATATATATATATATATATATATATATATTATATATATATATATATATATATATATATATATTAAACAATACAACAAGTGATATATTACTTTATATTATGTTACACTAGCAATTTAATCCAATGCCTATGTTAGAAGCATTCAAAGAAGATTACACAAAAGGGTAACAAAATAGTAGCGGGGAAATAATGTCTAATCCTCAGTCTGTTTCGTTCACAAGCGCAACACATGATTTATATACGTTAGAGATCCCCTTCACTCTGGAACAGTGGTTTTATATAAACCACACACCAAATATTATTAATAAATAATACTTCATATTAATACACTTATATTAATAAATTATAAAAAAAGCTCTGCTCAAGAGCCAAAATAGTTAATATTTTATATTCTTTAGTCTTTATAATTTTTTTAGGCCTTTTTCTGTATAAATGTTTTTTGTTTTTTTATATGTTTTCTCTCACTGTATGACTTATGCAATGCATCACCAAATCTTCAACAAGTACCTTATTAAGCTAATAGTTTTTATCTTTCCTTGATTCAAGTCCAGACGAGAAAGAGAGTAAAACAAACCTAGTAATATTTTATCGTTATAAACAAGTAAGACGCACTTCACGTGTAGTGTACGTGAGGCGATGATCGCCGGTTTCTTTACGATTAAGTTAAAATTATTAATTGTAAAATTTTAATAGTTGCATATTCTTTTTCTAAACTTCAAGACATTTAAATTGATGTAGGTATAACATGTCATGGTAAATAAAAACTTTTTTTTAGATGACCATGATCATGATTCCGTTACCTCGGTAACCTCGTAACCTCGTTAGTCTGTATTGCGTGATTTGCTGTAGGTAGATAGTCCAATTCATTATTTACTTTTCCTAAAGAAGAATTTTATAATTGGATGTGTGCACTTTGGTCGTTTGTATAGCTATAGTGATTATTTTTTTACCCCATTCTTTTACCCCTTGACTAACTAATATCGAGACCAATCGAGGTTTCTTTCCTCTCGGACACATGAACTGTACGTTGGTCGTTAAAAGATTTAACGTGTAACTTAAAGCATTTTGTAATATTTAAACCTTTTATATTACTCACTTTTTAGATTATTCTTCAAAAATTGATGTTCATATTCCACGAGCAAATGCTAACTAGAAAGAATTTGTGTGGTCAAGTTGATGTCTGTGGGTAACCGATTAATATGGTAAGCAAGTCTCTTTTGCATAGAATCTAGATGGAAAATAAGAAATATTAAACGAGAAAGCAATAAAAGTAGGTAGTTAGCAAACAACCGCATTTTGTTTAGTCCGCAGTTCGCGTGCGAGGGTAAACTGCAGATTATGCGGGTGCGTTTCCAAAGCACAATTGCCTTCGTGCTGCTATAATTTAGTAAGGTAAGTACTATTTACAAAATGAGACGACTAGACGCTGATACTTATATACGTTTATAATTTATTAGTATTGCAAAGGGAAATTCGTTTAAGCGTTGGGAGTATTGTATGGTAAAATTTCCCTTTACAACTACAAAATTTTGAATTTTAGAACAACTTGACAATCTCCTTCTCCATTCTTGTCATCATCATCTCTATCCTTGACATCATCATCTCCATCCTTGACATCATCATCTCCATTCTTGTCATCATCATCTCTATCCTTGACATCATCATCATATACAAATATTTTGTTTCTTCTTGTCTTCATTACTTTACTTCATTTTTGTCGACGCATTTAAATAAATTAAATATTGTAGATATGGGAGCGTCTATGGAGGTCATCTTAATGGATAATAGAAATAGTCTCTCCACGTTAACTGGCTAATTTGTTTATTATGATTATATAGCAGCTTTCAGCCTTCATAAGGCCATCATCAGTGCCTAGGAACAAACAAAAGTTAGACTAAGTACTGAAATCTAAACAATAATTAGAGCGAAACACTTTACATACAATAATTACAAAATAACTGTCAGCAATAGAATGAGGCAAATATCAAAAGCCAAATAAAAAATAAAAGACGAATGAACAAATAAATAAAAAACAAAGACAAGTTAAAATAAAAATAAAAAAAATAAAAAGTTACAAAAAAAAAAAAAAAATAAACAAAAAATAAATAAATAAAAAAATAAATAAAATAAAATAAATAAATAAAAATGAATAATTAAAATAAATAAATAAATAAAAATAAACCAAGAATCAAAAATATAGTGTCGTATAAAATAATGAGGCAACAATCCGAAGCAAGATAAATGAGACTTGTATAACAAAAACCACAAAGTAGTCAAAAACACTAAAACAGACGCAAAAACTACGAAAAACCAAAAAAAATAAATAAAATAAAATAAAATAAAAATAAGTAAATAAACCAATAAATAAAATAAAGCAAAAAAAAAAAAAAAATTAAAAAATTAAAAAAAAAAAAAATAAGGGAAAGCGGGATAATATAAAAATAGCATACCGGAATGTGGAAGAAGTAGAGTTACATAATACAAGAAAGTAGTTAAATGATAGTTAGAGGAGGTAAAAGTAGATAAAAAGTGAGTCCAGTCTACTTCATGTCGGAGATCAAGGTAAGACTAATACGGACTGGCATTGCAGCTACAGCCCTTATCAGCGAAGATCCATCTCCCCTCTCATTAATATTTTTCTCCCCCACTCTACGTATGCTCCTTAATATTTCCAGATTCTCTAGTGAATCTAGTTTCCGACCTTTCTGAGCGAAGTGGAGGAATCCTATCTTGTGCTGAGCGTTCATGTGACCATACTCAAGAAGGTGCTGATTAAACCTACTGTTAGTACGTTGTAAGTGCTCCTTCGCTCTAGTTTTAAAGTTACGGCCCGTTTGTCCAATATATTCAGCGTCGCAGTCACCGCATGCTATAACGTAGACGCCATTCCACATTCCGGTATGCTATTTTTATATTATCCCGCTTTCCCTTATTTATTTATTTATTTTTTTTTATTTATTTATTTTTTTTTTTTTTGCTTTATTTTATTTATTGGTTTATTTACTTATTTTTATTTTATTTTATTTTATTCTATTTATTTATTTATTTATTTATTTTGGTTTTTCGTAGTTTTTGCGTCTGTTTTAGTGTTTTTGACTACTTTGTGGTTTTTGTTATACAAGTCTCATTTATCTTGCTTCGGATTGTTGCCTCATTATTTTATACGACACTATATTTTTGATTCTTGGTTTATTTTTATTTATTCATTTTATTTATTTATTTTAATTATTCATTTTTATTTATTTATTTTATTTTATTTATTTTTTTATTTATTTATTTTTTGTTTATTTATTTTTTTTTTTTTGTAACTTTTTATTTTTTTTATTTTTTTTATTTTTATTTTAACTTGTCTTTGTTTTTTATTTATTTGATCATTCGTCTTTTATTTTTTATTTGGCTTTTGATATTTGCCTCATTCTATTGCTGACAGTTATTTTGTAATTATTGTATGTAAAGTGTTTCGCTCTAATTATTGTTTAGATTTCAGTACTTAGTCTAACTTTTGTTTGTTCCTAGGCACTGATGATGGCCTTATGAAGGCTGAAAGCTGCTATGTAATCATAATAATCAAATTAGCCAGTTAACGTGGAGAGACTATTTCTATTATCCAAATTAAATATTGTTTTTAAAAGAGTATTTTATTAAATATTTTATAAATTAATAAAGCACAATTTCGTCAGTAGAACTGGCATTCGTGAATAAGGAAAATGATAACAAGTAAA
Organism: Gerris lacustris; assembly: GCA_951217055.1. NCBI lineage: Eukaryota > Metazoa > Arthropoda > Insecta > Hemiptera > Gerridae > Gerris > Gerris lacustris. The sequence continues at coordinate 17,914,843 of OX578284.1, forward strand.
TAGGTGAACATGTTAGATGAGAAGCTTCCTTATTAGAAGCAACCTGCTTTAAGTACCGCATTATCACTAATTTCACTAATTATTATTTTGACTAGAAATTTGTATTTTATTTTTAAAATTTTAATTTTAGACCTTCTTAGGTAGTCGGTGATTTCAAACACTCTATTATTTTCATCTCTAGTATTTATTTAGTAGTGTTTTTAGGACTTTGTGTTAAAAAAGATTAATAGTCAAGACTATTAGTGTTTATGGGAATAATGGTCATGAATTAGTGTTCATGAGAATAATAGTCAAAACTATTAGTGTTCATGGGAATAATGGTCAAGACTATTTGTGTTCATGGGAATAATGGTCAAGAATATTAGTGTTCATGGGAATAATGGTCAAGACTATTAGTGTTCATGGGAATAGTGGTCATGTCTTTTAGTGTTCATGGGAATAGTTGTCAAAACTGCAAGGCCCTCTTCATATGAGGCCACCAGCGTCGCGTGCCGCCACAACAGGATTTGTTAGTGCCACCAAACAGAGTGACAAGAAAAACAAAAAAAATGGGTTAGCGGCCTACTATTTAGTGAGTTGTTGAGGGTGTGTCGGTTTGTGGCGCCACCAAGAATGGCTGCGCGTGCGCGTCCCCGTATCATAGAGCCCATATAATTTCTATTGTTGACCAGGTAGTTCCACCATAGTGGCCTTATGTGATGGCTTCCATGGTACAAGGCTTGAGAAAGTAATTATGAGAATAATAATTATATCAATGAAAATATTTGTAAAATAATTAGTTAATTATGAATTATGAAGATAAATGGTTAAAACTATTATTATTTATAAGTTAAAACTAAGTATTTGACTTTATAAGAGAAAGTATAAAAACTTTTAGTTTTTTTTTATGTCGCGACTACTTTCAATGAACCTCAAACTAGTTATTTCACACTAAGTCGGCTATTTCCTTAAGTCTATTTTGTTAATTAACAATTTCAAAATGATTTTAAAGCTATTTAAAATAAACAGGCCAAATGTGTGCTAGTCAGCATACAGCGTGGGTCCGTTGGCAACACAATACTGTTTAAGTAGTACCCTATTGATGGTGTTTTTTAAAATGCTAAAAAGCCTACTTTGAACTTTCCTATGGGTCTGATATTCTCAAAACACATAAGCAAACTTCTGATAATGTATCTTTTGCCAGTGAACCGCACGACGAACCCTTTTATGTAATACCCCACACGGTCTCCAGTCTCCAAAAGAAAGCTATTATTTTTTAACCCTTAAATTTTCTTAACCTTATTTTTTTTTTAAATAATTTGATTAAGTCGCTATATTTTTAAAATTTTTGGGTAGGTATTATACACATAAATGCCAAATTTCCAAGTGATCGGATGAAAGGTGTAGCCGTGAGAGCAGGCGACAGACGGACGGACAGACAGACACACGCAGCACGCAGGAAAATATAAGGGTCCTTGGTTTTGCCTACGGACCCTAAAAAAAAAATTATTTCAGGATAAAAAGAACTTTTTATATACTACGTTTTTAAATGTTCTGTTGAATCGTATGTAATGTTGATAATATAATTGTTATTGTTATATAATATATAATGTTAGTAAAAAAAAAAAATGTTCCGAATTTATTTATCTCACATAAATGACAACTATCCAGAGAGCTGATCTTAAACCTATAAAAGTTAAAACACCAAATCTAAAGCATGCCATCGATATATTTGAAATAATATTAATAATATAATCGATAAATAATATAATCGATATTTCCCGTTTTGCTGTCATTCAATGTTTATCTATCACAAATTTGAGACCCGTCAAAATGAAGATTGCGTAAATATTAGATATGGCAAAACAAATAAAATAACTGGCGGATTTTTTCCGAACTAACTTTCCACACAGCAAAATTTGCTGAAAACTAATTAAATTCTGCTGAAAGATAGCTAAAAGTATTAAAATAATGCATTGTCATCGTGTTCTGAGCTATGCTAAAAGTTTCAAATGTCTAGCTATTCGGGAAGTTAGTTAGAAATCGATTGCCAGATTAGTACCGGACAAACAAACAAACAAGAATGCAAGCTAATAAAAACGTTGTAAAATCGGTCCGAGACAACTCAGACAAACTTTCTCATATACGAGTTTATAATTACTTAGCCCAGTGTTTACATTTATTAGTTTTCAAATGTACATTTAAATATTATTAAACATTTCATCAAAATTTATCATAAAAATAACTTTTCCTGGGTGGGGAATCGAACCCGGGCTCTCTCCGTCCGCGTTTTAAGCTTTTTTCTCAGGAACTAGATTTTTCCCGGGAGAACGGCTTATATCGTTGGATTCGTTTCAAATGGACTACATTTTAGAATTTTTTAATCAAAATCGTCGGAACCGTTTTCGAGAAACATTTTTTTCGCGAGTTTTTGGGGGGAGCGCCCCCAAATTTGGAGCTAAAATTCAATTCTCGGGGTATGATTTTTGTGAACATGTATGCCAAATTTCGTCAAAATCGGCTCAGTATATAGTTTAGGCTCCAGGCGTCTGCACAGACGACAGATGACAGACAGACGACAGACAGACATTTTTTAAAAACCACTTTTTGGACTCAGGGGACCTCAAAACGTGTAAATCCATCAAAATCTCAAAATCGAATTTTCGCGCCATCACAATACTTTCTCTTTATATGAGAAAGTAAAAAAAGTTTAGCTTGAAAGTAACATCAGAGTATTAGGTCTATATTTTTTTTTTATAATTAAATATCAAAATATTTTGACCAATTATATCTCTAATAGATTGCAAACGAAACGCCGGATAAAGTAATAAAATATTCTAAGAAATATTTAAGATATTTCCTTTAAAGATTGATGTAATTTTAAGTCATTAATTTTAAAATCTATTTTCACTTTGTACTTTGATTATTATTAAGTATCAAACTTTTCAATGTTCTTAAAGTAACCTATAAAGTACAGTTTAAGCAACTTATTATTAAGTATTTTACTTATTATAAATTGTACATTTTCTTAGGGTAACATTCAAAAACATCGGTACAAAGTTTTCATCGTTAAAAGTTACAACTTTTCGGCTTAAAAGGTCCCTTTAATAATTTAACGTAAGAAATATTCACTTTGATCTGACCTCTAATTCTAAAAACAAAAAACACTCTTCTATTTAGAGAAAACCATGACCTTAATTTTCTTCTAGTTTTGTTATAAAGAATTCTTTTTATAATGAAGTTAGTTAATTATAAAGGACATTCACTGAGCTACATCTCAGTGAATGTCAAGATAATGAATAAGTTCAGACGCTAGTAGTTTAGTGAATTTTAAATGAAAGGTAGACTATTTAAAGGGGTTGCAATTTTGGACCAATGTAGAATGAGAAATAAGATCAAAGCATATTTAATTAAAGGTTTGTCTTCTAATTTAAGGCTCTGTCGCTATTTATTCTTAAATAATCAAAAACCATTTGCAATTTTAAACAATAGTGATAAAATAGTTAAATCTTAATAATAACCATAATTTCCCTTTTACATCATACAGTTTTGCTAAGAAGCTAAAATACTTTTATTATAGAATAAAAGTATTCTATATTTCAGTTTTACTTTTTAGGGTTTAGTAGATCCTTCTCGAAACCACTTTTTTTTTATTACACACTGTGATGTGTCTGTCTGTCCGCCGCGCTCTTCTAGTTCATATCTCTCAAACCGTTTAATCTAAAAAGTTGAAATTAGAAATACTGGCGTAACTTTTTGACCCACAAGTAGGAAAAGTATGAGGACGATGAAAATTTTATATGCACATGCGCAATTCGCAAAAATGTGGTAAACTCAATTTTTTTTTTTTAATTTTCGAGTCAGATATTAAATGAAAGCTGCTGCTGAGTAGGTTACAAATATGCGTATATGCGCCATATGTATATTTTTCTAATGTTGAATTTTTTTATTGGTTTAATGAGTTAAAAAATACCCCCAAAAATATCTCCCCCCCCCCCAACTACCCTATAACAGTTAGTCCTAAAATTTAAAATTTTGAAATAATTCTTGCAAATACCTTATTATAGGACGATGAAAATTTCCCGACAGCATTTAATTTACCTTGTTGTCATTAACGATAAAAAATATTGTGACCTCTCGAAGGATTGAACCTGGAAATTTATTTGATTTTTTGATGGATTTTTGGAGGCCTTCCACCTAAATTTGTTTATATTTTTTTATTTTCATATAAAAAAAATGTTATTTCATAATATAATAACATATTATGGTTAATAATCTACGACACCCTAAAAATTATTTGGATACAAGTACTACTTCCCTGTGATTTGTTTCATATACGTATGTAGAAACAATATTACGTATGTGAAACAATATTGATGGCGAGAAAATGCAATTTTGGAATTTTAATGAATTTACATGTTCCTCCTCCTTTTCTTTTGAGCCCCCCCCCCCCCCTGAGTCCAAAAAAGTGGGTGTTACATGCAGTCTGTCCAGTCGTGTGGCTAAAAAATACTGGGCCAAAATGAAAATGAAATTCCATGAAATTCGGCATACAATGTCCTAAAGCAACATACATACCCCGAGGCTAAATAATGAGAAATTTCTAAATTTAGGGGCTCTTCCCCTCTACTCTTTACCAAAATAAATATATTATTTTAACCTACGCCAGCTTGGGGCAAAACAAATGTAATTACCCTTTTAAGAAATGATTTCTCGAATATAATTTTGATGAGTTTGATTAAGAAATAATTATTAATACATATAAATCGTTTTCCCAGGGAACACGATCAATTGATCTACCGATTCATTGATGAATATAAAAATTGATCATGCTGAAAATTTAAAACGAAGTATAAACAATTACCCGTTGAATACTTTTTTTAGGTACTTATTTAGATTGTTATTGCCCTGTGTTTTTTTGTTTTTTTTTTTAAATATAAATAGATATTACTATTTATACATTCCTTTCTCTAATTAACTATTAAGACAAAGGTATGTTTAGTCAAGTGTACTTTGGGACAAAGAAATATCACACTTTTTTATAAGGGGAGTAACAGTCTAAAGAAGAACATTTCGTACACCTTCTTTAGATTATTACTCCCTTCTTTTTTTATAAGGGGAGTAACAGTCTAAGGAAGAACATTTCGTACACCTTCTTTAGATTATTACTCCCTTCTATTTTTTATAAGGGGAGTAACAGCCTAAGGAAGAACATTTCGTACACCTTCTTTAGATTATTACTCCCTTCTTTTTTTATAAGGGGAGTAACAGTCTAAGGAAGAACATTTCGTACACCTTCTTTAGATTATTACTCCCTTCTTTTTTTATAAGGGGAGTAACAGTCTAAGGAAGAACATTTCGTACACCTTCTTTAGATTATTACTCCCTTCTATTTTTTATAAGGGGAGTAACAGCCTAAAGAAGAACATTTCGTACACCTTCTTTAGATTATTACTCCCTTCTATTTTTTATTAGGGGAGTAACAGTCTAAAGAAGAACATTCTGTACACCTTCTTTTGATTGTTACTCCTTTCTATTTTTTCAAAGGGGCAACAGTCTAAAGAAGTGCCTTTTTTTAATATTTAATAACAAATTAATTAAATTATAATATTGTGTGATTTAAATTCAGTATCACTGTGTATATAAAAAAGTTTTGTTTTAGTTTGTCGTATCAATTTTTATTATTAACTTAATAGGTCGTTTTTTTAATTCTAGTCTAACTTTAATTTAATTTTTCTATGAAATTATTTTAATCTGAAATAGTTTTAATTGACATTTAGTTTTACATGTTTCATTTTACTGATTTTTTTAAAATTAATAAATAGGGGGAAAAAAGAAGAAATTCTTGTAATGTTAAAATAAAAAGAAAATATACATTAACTTATTTTATCTATCTAAAATGAAATTGAAAATGAACAGAGAAGAAGTTTTGATAAAGTTAACAAAAAAAATTAATTAAAATAAACAAAGTAGGGAAGAATAAAAAAAAAAATTAGAATAACTTAAAGAAGAGACGGAATGAGGGGAAATCTGATTTTAATAATTTATTCTTTAAGATAGCGAGGTTTCGAAGTAAAGACAGCGAGTGGAGTTTACGTAAAACTGAGCTGTGATTTACAGCCGTTTCCTCCAGAAATAATTGCCTCCGATTCGAGTTAATTGTTTTAGCAAAAATCTCGTTTTCCGCTGAGAACCGGATGAAAAACGAATTAGATTTACCCTGCTTTTCCTCGTGGCCAAAAATTTCTTTAGTCAAAAGTTTCAAGGAAGTATAACATTTCTTTTCAAGTGTTACAGATTTCTGTTCTTAGTTTTTAGTTTCTGTTCTACTTTTTGGAGGTGAAATTATTTTTCGAATTTATATTATAACAAAAAAATAGCGGGGGAAATAGTACGAAATATTTATTTTACGTTTATTTTTAATTTTTAATTAAGTTTTTCTTTATTTTACATGTTTTTTTTATTACAATATCAATGGTTCTTCTTTAGATTGTTACTCCCCTATGATTTTTTAGAATATAAATGATTAAATTAATCATAAATTAAATATTTATTGATTAAAAGCTATACGTCCAATAACTGATAAATAACTGATTAGTGCAATGTAATTTAGGATAAAGGATTACCACTTCTGTTTTTAAAAAGGGAGTAACAGTCTAAAGAAGAACATTCCATGAACCTACTTTAGATTGTTACTCCCCTCAGTTTTTTTTAATTGAGTGGTCTTACTCTTATACTACACTTTGCATTTGGTTGAAGACATACTTCTCCTGAACGGCTAAACTGATCCGTACAAAATTGGGCACGATCATAGTGATCAACTAGAGGAAGGTATACATCTAAAATAGTCCTAATTAGTACTCAGGGGTACGGGGTATACGGGCAACAAAAGTTAAAATAGTATATGCCCTTCATGATGCATGTCGTTGGAAAGCTCTTTAAGAGTACAGTTATTTTTGTTATGTTCACTTTTGTCATATTTTAATTTAAGAGGGGGGTCAAATACAAAAACCGGAAAACATTTTGTTTAATTATTAATAATTTGAAATATTACTATGTATTTTATTTTTGATCCAATTTCAGGTGTTTATAAATAAAAATGTTAAGATAAACTTGTTTATCTTAACATAAGATACATTATTATTGTTTAAGATTAAAATGCATTTAATTTATTTAATTGTTTAACATTAAAATGCACGCTCAGCTCAATATTGCAAGCAGATAACTGCATTGCACACTTAGTTATAAAGGTAACAATCTAAAGAAGTGCCGTCAAATTTTTGGATACATATTAAAAAGTATCCATAGATTCCCTGACTCTGGCAGGTGGCCTCACAAAGTGGGTAGGTAGCTGCTTATGGAAAATGGAGTCTATCCAGTTGAGTATGAGTATGTCAAAAGGTTTATACAGCTGATCGATGTACTCACTAACCACGTGCGATCCATTACAAATACAGTTGTATATAAGCCCTTTGGCAGCCCTCTAAGGGCTGTTGAGCCACGAACATTTCCCCCTCTACCTTCTTCAATACCCTGATAACGGATTGGAAGTAACGCATTGGACAAAACCATAGGACAGCTAGTTTCTTCAGGAATTGTAACTTCAAACCATTGAGCCACGGTTGTGTCTTTAATTACTTATAAAATACCCCAGGATGCTGACTGAAATAGCTAATTTAAAATAAAATGATTCTCGAATACTATAAGTTTGTTTATTACACAAAAATTATGTTTGAGGAACACTTTAAGTACTTCAAAATAATGATTTTTTAATATTGATAATACTTAGGTATAACACAACAGCTGCTGAGTGCAAAATCAAGCATATGGGTCTATTTGAGAGAAATCAATCTTAACTCATTTATAGTCTTTAGGTGTCTTTATTAATTTTTCAAGATTTTCTATTCGTAATCTTTTATAGTAGAATCTATTTGTGAGCTAGAAAAATTAGAAGTTAATTAATTTTATACTGGATCTTACTGCCCCTAACCATTTTTGAAGTTGAAAAATCCAGAAAAAACTAGCTGTCCCATGATTTTGTCCAATACGTTACTCCCAGTCCGTTATCAGGGTATTAAAGAAGGTAGAGGAGCAAAGTTGAATTGGGGCACATAATAATGTTTGGAACATAAACAGCATAGTTAGAAGAGTTAAATAATAATATATATTTCTATTTAAAGCAAAAGTTTTATACAAAGGGGGGGCTTATAAATATCTTAAATGCATTCGCGAATATGTATATTCTATATAAATATAATAATTAAAAAGCTTATTTAAAAGAAAAGAAAAGTTTACTCATTTAAAAGAAATTACCTAGTTTTAAGTAAACTTAAAACGAAACAGAATATATTTGACTCTTCTTTTT